>APFE030952085.1:47843-487783 GCA_000404065.3 Pinus taeda | reverse complement strand
AGCCCCCCCTTCGTTGTGCTAATTGCGCAGTGGGGGGGTCACAGGGGGGGCGGCAGCCCCCGCTGTCCGAGGGGGTTTGAGGGGTGCGGGTAGCCCCCCTCTATGGGGTTGGGGGCAGCGCCCCCAGAAATTTTTTTTTGGACCCTATATTAGGTTGGGCGAACCTACCTATGGTTTTCGGTCCATGGTTTTGGACGTAATGGTTTTCAGTCCATGGTATTGGATGCTTCAGCATGTATAAATATGTATCGTAACATTGAAAGGAATATAATGAAAAATCAAGGTGGTAGTCTCGGTTTTGAGATCCAGTGGGAAATCTCTGTGTATATGTGTTTTATGTATTATACTCTCGCATTTTTTATTTTTCCTATGATTTAGAATTCGTATGCAGGTAATTTCTGTATAGGGTTAAAACCTACAATAAAAATCTTACAAAAAGTCTTTTTGAGGATGTTTTACTTGGTCACAAGAAAACCAAGGACTAATTTGTCTAGAATCACAAATAATTCAAGAACAACCAATTTTGTTTTCCTTTTTAAAAATGAAAATCCAAACTTTCAATCACAAGCTTTTCGAATTTTTGTAAAGAGAAAACTCAAAGCGGATTTCTCAACAAGGGGAGATTTCATAAATGGTCAGACTCTCAAGAAGACTGGTAGACACTAAGGTGATCTGAAGTCCCTATAGCCTCTAAGCTCAGAGCCACTACACAACCAAATCGAAAAACAAACCCTACAAGCAAAACTCATTTCACCTAAAACCCTAATGCTAATGAAATTAAACCAAGGAAAGATTTCAACCAGTCACATGCAGGTATGGGCAGAGGATAATAACTGCAAAATCAAGATAAAACTAATTTAAAGAGTAAAATTCAAAATTTTCAAATTTTAGTAGGGTACGCAGGTTCAGAGTTTACACAGGTGCATGTACGCTCTGTGCACAAAGTAAAAGTGCGTACAAGTACGCACTTTGATACACGCGCAGACTGCAGACTTCGACTAAAGTAATGAAAAATAAAAAAACAAACCTAAATCCACTAATTCTACCCAAATCCACATACAACAAGCCAAAAACAGAAACAAAAAGGCAAGTTTCTCAAGTCAAAGAAAAACGAGGAAAACAATCAAGTCCCCAGCGAAGTCTCCATTTTGTCACGTGGAATGAGTCGATCTTGCGGACAAGATAGACCTTCCTAGAATCTAAAGAAGACCTAATGACAAGCAAACCAACCAGACACTATCTTTCTCTAAATGTGCTTTATAAATAATGGCAAACAAATGTGTTTAAGGCCTACCTCATGTCCAACGCAAGTTTGGGGATGCCTTCGCTTCTTTAATCCAAGTAAGTTCCTTTGTCGCAAACCTGCAAACACAAACAAGGCAAACGATTAAATAGCACCTGAATAACCAGTATTATAAAACATATTTAACATGAAAGTCAATGAGTCCATGAAACAAATAACATAAGATACTTGTTGAGAAAAATGAGCTTGATTGTATTAATTCAAAGAAGAAGAACTTTACAACCTTTGCCTTGACGCTGTATACAAGCTCCTCCCAGGGTCCAACAAGAAGTCTCCTCTACTTTGACAAGCTTCACTCACTCCCAATGAAGCCAAAAAGGTATGTGATCTCTCCTCTTAAGCTCAAATAGGAAGTCTTGATTTCACTAGCATTTACCCTCAAAAGTTCAGCTTCTAACCTCTCTAGCCACTAACCTAATGCCTCAATTTATAGTGCAATGGAGGGCAGTTACTAGGTCCTCCTTCAAAGGGATAGAATCCTCCTTCAAAGGGATAGCTCCTCCTAACAAGGGATTAGCTCCCTCTCTTTTGGGATGCATGAACCACTTTGGAGCGAACAATCCACGTCAAAGTTCCTTCTAGAAACATCTAGAATTAACCAAGTGAGTTTTTTAAGATAAAAATTGCGCCTTTTGACTTTCATAGGGGTACGCACCCTCCCCTTTACATACAGAGCGTATAAGTATGTAGATATCTGAACAAAAGGTGCGGGCCCGCGGGCAAAAGTGAGAGAAAGTGCGGAACTAGAGTTACATTGCTTTTTTGATGTCTTTCTCTCATTTCCAAAGCTTGTTTTGAAGAGCTGAGGTCTGAGACTTGCTTAGGAAGCTGGTATAGGTGGTGATAGATCCATACCGACTGCAAATAATCAAGGTGACAATATTTTTGTGTAACAAGCCCCTTCATCAAAATTCACCCCCTTCATAATTCATTCATTCCCTTCAAATCCTTTTCCCAAAGTAAAATCACCTTTTTACTTAGGAAAAATAAAAGGTTCTTTATAAAAACCCCCCCAAACACATTTTAGCCTAAGCCATAATGTTGGATGATGAATGTATTTTCGGAAACATTTACTTAGTGCATTTTCTTTTCCCATGGTCATATTAACTTTTAATTCTTATTATTTATTTAACCCCCTAAACAAATTACCCTTTCCCTTATTATTAATAAAAATCCCAAAATGAATAAATATCCCGTCCTGATGGTTTGGAAAATAAACCATAATAAAGTTAATTAAGTTGGATTAATTAATCAAACTGCGATTAATTAAGAGCCAAAACCCCCGAAGTGTTAAAAGGGATTAATTAGTCACCTGGATTAATTAATATCCTATCTGCCAATACATTCACCCCCAATATCATGAAAGTTATTAATCATTTATTTGTCCAATCATATAATCCCCAATATAATTAAAGTCATGTTAATTATGTTGATTATGCCGTCGGCCCCCCTCCGTTAACTCCCTAACATTTTCCGCTGTCGACTGCCATTCGATCTGCCTTCCCTCATCCATCGACTCTCGCTCATATCGCATGGGCCTTTTGGTCGAACATTAACCACTCGATATAATTTGTTTTGAATTTTCGCCAATACTACGGGTCATTCAATTTGTGGCATCGCACGACCCTCCGCCAAAACCACCAACTTCTCAAAAGTTGTGCGATGAAAACCATTACTGCTCCTGCTTACCATCTCCACTAAACGACAAAGTGTCCCATTAGTTAGTTGACGCCAACTATCGTTTTCCCATTCACCCGCCAAAAGTCATTGACTTTATGCATAAAACAAAAATACACATTGTTTTCCCTTTTTATCGAGAAAAGAAATTTCTGCCTTCCATGCACGTACAAAGTACGTCTAGACCAGCAACTTACTCCCAACTGCCAACCAAAATCAGTCGTTGAACTCTTGGCCACTGCAGAACCATAGCCATTTGTCCCTTCAGTCAACCATAACCAGGTATTTACTGCATTTCCTTCTCAGAAACCCTTTTTCGTACTGAAACCTCCACCAAATTACTCTGGACTCAAATAATCCAGTACAATTAAGCTATTTCTTAGTCCCAAGGCTTCCCCATGCACCTTTTTAATCTAAAAACCTTGAAAACCCCAACTTTCTTCCTTGAATACACAAGAACCAAGGATGGAAGCTCCTGTCTCCCTATATGTCACACAAATCACTACTCCCCATAGGGGTTTGGACCACCTTCCCTTGGACGATAAAGATTTTCAAATCAAGGACCTTACATTTGATGAAACCCCCTTGAAGCTATACTGCAAGTATAGGGACAATTATCTGAACAATGCTAATAAAATAGGTCTTTGAGAATCAAACTTACCTAAATATCAATTCCCCATTGTCCATATTTTCCTAGATATTGTCCGCCAATGCCATACAAACTACGACCCCAATATGAGCGCTGTAATGTCACCTGACTAGAAAGTCCTTTTCACCATTACAACTGAGTCTATAAATGAAATGTTGCAATTAGAGCTTGGCCAGGACCTCAGTCCCCTTTCCTTTGCCGATTTACCTGAAAAATCTTCAAGCCTGTCCAGTTCCGAAATTAACCAAGTCAGTCAGACTTTCATTGAAGAAAAATACAGCTCAAAAGACCCCCCTTTTTACATGTCATGCACCTTTACTAGTCTGGGCAGGGATATTTTCACCATGTTTGCTTGCATTATGGGTTTTACCACTAGTGAGTATGTAGATGAAATGACCTTTTCCTACATGTCTATTTTCACCCCTGGCCAACCTCCTGTAGCCAAATTTGACAATGCTGCATTCATTGATGATAAGATGCATGACCAATTCATGAGATTAGAGAACGGGAGAGTATTTAAATATTATTCAGTCCTGTATCATCTTTTCATCTACTACCAAACTGATAAATTCCCTTTCCCTGGACAAAATCTTGACACCAGAGGGAACCCTAGGTTAGTCATCTTCTAGACTTCCATTTTTCACTATTCACATTCTTCTCCCCATCATTATACAACTTTTATTGATCAATTTGTGCATCCAGTAACTACCATGTTGAGAAGAAGTCCCCTCTGAGAATCAGTGATGATATTAAGAGAATTCTTTAGTTATCCAAGCAATATAAGGTTAGGGACTGGTACTTATACCAGAACCATACCGAGATCATAATTTATGGGTGTGAGTTGCCTCCATTTAAATTGCCCAAATACCTCCCCATGCGATTATTTTCCCTCGAGTACTACATGAAAATGATCAATTTTGATGAAATCCACTTTTGGAAAACTAAGAAGAAATCTCAACTAAGGATAAAGGATCACCTAGGCCCATTTATTTGCAACAACAGAAAAGCAGGGAAAGAGGTAGAGGAAATCCTTGAGAGATTGAGATTGAAGAAGAGTTTCATCTAGCCTTATGATCCTCATAGCTTCATCTGTGACAAAAGGTAGCAGCATAAACTATCCCCCTACATCCATCATACAATTCCAGAGATAGAACATTATGCAAATCTAAATGAATGGGTTGAGGGAACACTTATAGAACAAGATAGTACACAAGTTGAAGTATAAAATGTTATGAAAGATTTGGAAAGAAGACTTGATCTGGATTCCTTTGTACAGGTGCCTGGAGAATCTTCACAAAGACCAACACAGGAGCGTAGTGCACAAACATCAGGACAACCAGAGACTTTAGGATAGGGAAAAGATTCAGGGTCACAGAGCATTCCTGAAGAGTTGACCCAGACTGATACAAACATGGGCAACCCTCTAGTATTACATACCCCTCGTAATGAAGAGCGAATTCAAAAAAGAAGTAGGAATGAGGCTAGCCCCTTTATAGTTCCATTGGACCAGGTATATGTGAAGAGGTAGAGATTGAATCCTCTGTCCGAGTAGGAATATGAAGAGACAAAAAGTGACACAGTGTAGACAACACTAGCAGGGGAGACACCATCTATCTCTCAAACACAGGCACTAAGTAGGCAGCAAAGTATAGAAGTGTCATCACTAAGGACAACTTCAGAACAGAGCCAGGATTTGAAAGAAAAGTACAAAGAGATTAAAGCTAGGAATGAGAAGCTCAAAGCTCAAACCTATGCCAAATATCTGAAAATGGCTCCTACAAATAAGACAAGTTTGATGTCAGCCTTTGACATGAAAGAGAAAAAGATGCAGATGAGCTTTTTGAAGCCAACCGTACAACAACCAAAGTCCATGGCTGATTACATAAAAACAAATTTTGAAGTTCTTGCGAGAGACATCCACCCAGTTGATCCGATTGAGCTCCATAAGCAAATAGGTGAGATGGTCTATTCCACATTGACCAGTAAAGCCATCACTGCACATCAGTTGCAAAATTCCCTGAGTAATAATGTAGCACAGTTACAATTGGGAAAAGCCTCTTCTCATGCTAAGCACACTAGGATAAAATCATTAGAATACCTGGTGATTGAGTTGGGACATGATCCCAAAGATGTTAAAGCGGATGAAAGATTGATAAAGAAAAAAAATGAGGACATTGTTGCACTCAGGAAACAACTCAAACTCCCTCCCCTCATACATCCGCAAACTGCAGAAGTAATTGAGAAACAAAACAAGGAATAACTTATGGACTTGGTCCTTAGGTTGAATGAACAATTGAAAGAAACAAAGAAAGAACTAGAAAAATCTTTGCAATCCAAACAGGGTGAGCCGACCACCATGCCTCAAACTGTAATACCCATAATTTATACAGTAGTTCCATCTACTAATGCAACATCTTTGCCACCCAATATTCCCCTAGAAACAACTTTGCCAGTAACAACAACAACAAGTACATCAGAAGCAATAGTAACTTCAACAAAGCAAACAGAGGACGTAATAAAGTCCATGGAGGAAATGAAAATCCAAGCAACTGAAATAAAAAAACTAAAAGAAATGGTTACCATCTTGGAAAACAAATATGAGCTACCACAGATTAATTACACTGAAGAAGAGAGAAGAAATAGAAAGATGACTGAAAAAATCAAGACATTAGATAAGGACTTAACATTGGAAAGTTTTTGAGAGATATTAGAGATTTTATGGACCAATATCATTGATTCCATCAATGATATTTGGTCTTCTATCCAGATCATTTTTGAACAGGCTGAGTTAGTTAAACTAGCTACAGAGGCTATACAGAAGACTAGGCAAGAATTGGGAGAGAAACCTGAAGAGGCAACCCAATTAATAAACTTCTTGAATAGAAAAATCAGGCACTAGCTAGAACAATGGGATATCGAGGATCGAACTGGTACTATACTTGAAATTAAGAAAGTTCTTAGTAACTAAAAAGAACTTAATGATTAACCTGGAAAAAATATGTCAAAGTATTCAAGAGGACATAGATGACTTTATGTTAAAATATGACATTCTTAGGGATAAATGACTTCCAAGCCCACTGGTCATAAATGAAAATCTGATGACTCATGATGACTACATTGAGAAACTGCACAAACAATCCAGAAATCAAGCTAGCTCTTCCACAGTGAAAGCACTACCTATAGGAAAAGTGTTGTATGATGTTTTGGAAAATCTTTTCTATATTGAGCATGAAGTGAAACCCCTGTTTACCATCCAACCCAATTTTTCTCAGTACACTGAAGCTGAAGAAATATACAAGAAATTGATCGGGATGAAGATACCAAATGAAGAATGGTGGACCAATATGACCGATATCCTATAATTTACTATGGTAACTCTGAGGTAAATAGAAAATATTTACTGAGGTAAAGTTTGGTAAATGGGTAAAGAGTATCAGGAACATGTAAAGAGTATCAGTAGGGAAAAGTAAGCAAAGATCCGTCACACAATTACTAAAGAAATAGCAAGAGGCAAATCCGAGTTTCAACCTCCAGCTCATTCACAAATAAAGGGGTAGCAACAATCAGTTTTCCATCCGTCTCTATCTTTTTGTAAAAGATATTTTTTATTCCCTATAATAAATCTCATGTGGTTATGAGATATTTTTGATGTAATTTTTGTATAAATACTTCTCCATTCGAAGTATTGTGGGTGGATTTTATAACATATCTGTAAATATATGCTATCAAGCTGAAAAAGTTTTTGTACTCAAATTTAGATTTTTGCTGGAAAATGAATGAAAGTTGAGGACATTTCATCAGATTTACGTGCAGTATAATTACAAATAAGTATTTTATCCTTGTGATTTTATGTGCTTTCTATATGTTTCAATGTTCCATGCATCTTAAATCTAAATGGTAAAATAGTCAAAATATATCAGAATTAGCTTCATTGCTCTCTGCTATCAACAGTCTACCATTTCTATGTTTTCTTCTAAACTATGTCGATAAAGGAATGATTAACTGCTCCTCTATCCCTGTAGTTTTTCTCTAATAAGTCCCTGGTATTGGATTATTAATTTCCCTCTACTAGTTGACCTATCTTCCTTTCCTCTTTCTAATCCTAACTTGAGGATTCTTGATTGTCTTCTAGTTTTGAGCAGGACTAGCATACATTCAAGCCCCAAAGTTTGTTTTTAATCTTCTATCCTGCCTATTGAACTCATACCTTAGCAATTTGACTTGATCCAGTGAATTCTCCCTGATTGACTCCATAGCCCAATGGCCTAGAAGCCTAGTTTTCCTATTTGTTTCAGAACTCCACCACTCTCAAACAAAACAACCTCATTGAACATTAATACTATCCTAAAATCCTTTCAAACATAGCTAAATTATAAAGAGAGAGCCCTCTATGGACTTAGGTGGGCTACCACCTGAGTCTATGGTTCTTTTCTTACAATGGATGCATTGTAGGGGATTTCTTTGATGATGACATTATTATGAGGGACAATGTAATTATGACAAGAGGTATGAATTTTATTATGAGGCAAGGTGAAGAGTGAGCAGAATCTAGGAGGATGGATCCATTAGTAGACTTCCTCCTAAAAAATATTGAAGATGTTGGTTTATGTGGCGTAGAGAAATCAATCCTCAAACCTATGCAGAGGAATAATAAGCAAGAAGTGGGGGAATTTTCCATAGAATAGACAAGTTCCCTATAGCTTATATTATTGTTGATAGTGTGCACATACCTTAGATGCTAGATAGGAAGGGGAGGGGGGTTTCAAACCATGTTCCTATTTTTATTCAAGTAGATGAGGCTAAAATTAAGAATCTTGGTCCTTTCAAATTCAACTCCAAGTGACTTAAGGGCCTAGAATTTATGGATCTAGTACAAAATGAATGGAAAAATATTGAGATTCAGCTATAGAATTCTACCATGTTCCAATTCAATTATAACCTTAAGAGTATTAAAATAAAAACAATAGAATGAACCAAAGGAACTTATAAAGACTCTCAATAGCAATTATGGACCCTCAAAAAGGGAATTCCAGATACATTTAGATCCAATATGGATGGAATTTTCAATGAGGAAAACCTAAGGTCTTTAAAATGAATAAAAGCATAAAATAAGTAGTTTTTAGATTAATATTAAGCCAAATGGAGAAAAAAAAGGAAATTTATTTAGGTAGCTCAAGGAGTCAAGAATATATGCTTCTTTCACATTTATGAAAAAATGAGTGGAAAAGAATAAAAATTATAAGTATAAAGAATGATTTAGGGATACAAGTTAAAAGTATCAGAGAAACAAAGTAGGTTGGTTCTAATAATTTCAAACAACTTTACAAGGAATCACCTAGAGTAAACATAGCTAAGATTGTTAAAAAAGGTTTCCTTTTAACCTAGTTTGGTGGATCAAGAATAGAATTTAGGTCTTATGGATAGGATCACATCAGATGAAATAGAAGAGGTTATTAATATATTTTTGTTGTTGCTACGAAAAATACCCTCCAAAATGTTTCTACACCTGAATTTTGGAGCCTCCTTGTGATCTTATGATTTGTCATTTCAAGTTCTTCATAGTCACTTCAGGGTCTGTTGTTGTTTTCTAACTGCTCAAGTATTCTTCTAAAGGTTCTAAGTGTCGAAGTCACTTGCTTACACATGCTTATCTTTTGATGCATTCATAATTGCACCTCATTCTAGCAAGCTTAGCATTCAATGTCTACCCTCGAACATAGGCATTGCGAAACCCTTGAATATAGGCATTGCGCAACTCTTGAAGATAGGCATTGTGCATCCCTTGAAGATAGCGCTTGTGCAAACTTTGGAGATAGTGCCTGCAGAATCCCTAGATATATTGACTATGCAGTGCTTAGTGGTTGTAATTTCACAAATTCTAATGATAGTCATTGCACAACCCTTGGTGGTAATGACTGCGCAATTCATAAAGACAGTGCCTGCAGCCATTGTTGATAGCCAGAGTGCATTTCTAGTTGATAATGAGAATGTGATTCTTCCAGTTAGTGTTGTCACACCTCTCAGTTTCATCCACCTCACTCTTGTATTCTCTCTCTATATAAAGAGTCTAACTTGGAGCTCTTTTCATAACCATATTTTTCTTTTGAGCTATGTGCACTTTGGAGCATAAGGAACATTCTCTCACTCTCAATTGCAACTGTACTATCATTCGAGTGATTTTTCTCATTTATCCCTTTTGCACGATTTTATTTTTGTAAGTATCACTTTCACTTTCGTCACTATCGTTTTTGCTTGCTTTCACTTTCGCAAGTGTCACTTTTGTTTTATATTACTTTTTCTTGTGTCGCTTTTTCTCTCTTGAGATTTTTAAATTGTTATTTTCACTTATTATTACCCTCACAAGTGCTGATTTTCCATGCTTTCATTCTTACATGCATCACTTGTGTTTTCTTTGTGTTGGCATGTGTCACTTTCACTTGTTTTCAAATGTATTTCTAAAGCAATTTGACATACCACTACCGGGAATTCTAACGCACTCTTCTACATTAGTTGTGTTGAAATGTGGCAACAAGAATATTCCAATTTAATTTGTCCTTGAATTTTATTATGAATTAAAATCGAATTTAGTCTTAACAGCTACTTGGAAACAATTAATTAAGTTATTTTGACTTAATTAGTTGGAGAAACTCAAGTTAGAAGTCTTTCTGAAGTCATGCAAGAGTTATCCCTTAAATTAAGGAGATAAGCCTTAAATTGAGGAGATAAGGTTGAGTTATATTTGAGTTTTAATTAGTTAACTCAGTTTATTGAGTTAAGTCCAGTTAAATTAGTTCCAAATTGTTTGAGGAACTAATAGAGAGTTAACAATCAGTTGATGCATACATGCACTCGACTAGTGTACTCCATTTAACTAAAGATTCTCTCATCAGAAACTCATGCATGTATATTCTGAGAAACACCTAGTTGATATTAAAGACAAGGACATTGTACTATAAGTTGCTTGTGTTTTCCTATAAAAAAAATTCATGCACGCAGGAGGGAATTTTTCCTTGAGGATTGTGCAGTTCTGACATTGTGTGAGATCAAGAGTTCATCCACTTGGTAAATCAAGTTTTTCCACTTGGTTGAAGGAGATCATCCCAAAGGAACAACGCAAGGAAATAGGAGCTTGGAGGGTAGAGAGGAAGGCTTGTGAGAAGCCGGGATTGCCTATGAGCATCGGTGAGGATTGTACTAAGAGTTGGCTAGCTGTGAGAGCTAAGGCTTTGTATAATTCCTATGTATTTACACCTTGTATCATAATACAGATAGTGGGGTTTTTAGTTGAGGCTTTCCCCGAAGTATTTTCATGTGTATTGTGCATTGATTCTTCTTCCTTTGGTTATATGTGTTCAACTCGATCTTTAAGCTTCCGTAAAGCAAATTTTGATAGTAGAAGTAGGCTATAGTTTTTTTCTTTGATCTATATTGCATTATTGGGTTAACCTACAGGCGGGTTTTCTACAGAGCTGGATTTGTAGAGAATTTCTACAAGGTATTGGAGCTAGGTTTATCAGAGATGTGAACAACATACTGAGAAGAGAATTCAAAGTTTGAAGTTTGGGGTTGCAAGTGCAAATCGAATTGTTATCATATTTAAAGGTTGTCCAATGGAATTCTATGGCTTGAGACTTGAGTATGCCTTGGAAGGTAGCTCAAATTACATAGCATGGAAAGATAGAATGGAGGATATATTAGGAGACAATGGCTTGAATGAATTCATTAATCAAGAAATCCCAAAGCCAGCTTCAACTAATGCCCAACAATTGGTTGAGTGGAAGAAGTGTGTGACGAAGGTGAGACAGATCATCCTTGAGGGAGTTCGAGACCATATTGTCTTGAGTCTCCATGGGAAGGATACTCCATTTTCAATGTGGAAGACATTGAAGGACCTCTACTTGAACACTAGTGACCAGAGGAAATTAGCACTCAAGGATAAGCTTCGAAGAATCAAGATGGAGAAGGGCGATACTATTTCCACATATCTGAACAAGCTCACCACCTGCAGAGATGAGCTTAGCAGTGTGGGAATAACTACTGTCGATGAAGATATGGTGAGCCTCGCTCTCCTTGGCCTTCCAAAGAGTTTTAATAGCTACCAAGACTCTATGAATGGAAGGGATAAACTATTGGATTGGGAACGACTGTGGTCGGTCTCATGCAAGAGGAGATAAGGAGGAGCACACGAGATGGTTCTTCATCCAAGGATGTTGATGAAGAAAATCTGGCCTTAGCAAGTAAGGAAAGGAAAGGAAAGAGGAAGGTTTCCCATTCCAAATCGAATTCTTCTCATGGAGGGAAGAAGGGTGACAAGTCTAAAGTGAGATGCTTTAATTGTCACGAGATGGGACATTATGCAACTAATTGCCCATCGAAGAAGTCCAAGAAGGAATCCTCGGATGGATTGGAAGGTGAGGCATTAGCCTCTCAATTCGAAATGGACTTTACCCTCATCACATGCATGGTGTCATCAATGATGGGTTGTGTTTGGTATCTTGACAGTGGAGCCTCATTCCTCTTGACCGATGATAAAGTTTATTTAGTGTCTTGGAGGAGAAAGACCTCGAGATGCGCATAGAGATGGGTGACGATGGGAAGTATAGTGTTTTAGGAGTGGGCACGTTTCTTTTCAGAGGGAGCTTGGACCTCCTATCACCTTGACAGATGTGAAGTATGTGCCTGGATTGAAGAAGAACGTGGTATCAGTCACGATGTTGGAAGACAAAGGCTACGATGTTGTCTTCAGTAGAGGAAAGGTGTTCCTAAGAAACATAGCCACAGATCAGACCAAGAGGATAGCGATTCGAGTGAAGAATCTCTATAAACTAGAGGTAGATGATTGTGCAACATTGAGTACAAAAGTAGAAATTGTGCAAAGCCAAGACATTGGCGAGTTGTGGCACAAGAGGTTGCGCCATTTGCATCATGGGGCTTTGAAGATAATGTAGTAGATATCTATAGGACTTCCCAATGGTAAACTTGAGCAAGTTGACACATGCAAAGGTTGTACCTTAGGAAAGTACACTAAGTCTTCCTTTCATGAGTGAGACAATCGAGCAAAGGCTATCTTAGAGTGCGTTCATACTGATGTGTGTGGACCATTCTCGACGACATCCATGACGAAGCAAAGGTATTATGTGATTTTCATTTATGATTATTCTCGTAAATGTTGGATTTATTTCATGAAAAAGAAGGACCATACCTTCAAAAATTTTTGTGAGTTAAAATCTTTGGTCGATAAAGAGTCAGGGAAGAAGATCAAGGCCTTGAGAAGAGACAACAATGGAGAATATGTCTCTCAAGATTTTAAGGACTTCTGTGCAGTGGAAGGAATTAAACGAGAGTTGATGGCACCTCATAACCCACAACAGAATGGGGTGGCTGAGAGGAATAACATAACTATTATAGGGGCGGCACGAGAAATGTTGCATGACCAAGGCCTACCACTTCATTTGTGGGATGAGGTATGCAACAAAGCGATCTATTTTCATAATAGAATCCTGCATCACATACTTGGGATGAAGACACCAGAGGAAGATTTCTCCGGTAAGAGACCAGATGTGGGTCACTTCAAGATATTTGGATCATCGGTATATTGCCATGTGACAAAGGATGCATGAAAGAAGCTTGAGCCGACAACAGAGTTGGGGATATTTGTGGGGTAAACTGATACACCTCACAACTATCGGGTGTACTTTCCTACCAATCGAAGGACAGTGGTTCGCAGAGATCTCAAGTTTGATAAGCAGAAGGCCATGTGAGTTTCCCGTGATAGGGAGCTCCAAGTGCAGGCTGTGGAGGAACTGTTGGCTCCTAAGGAGGAGGAGCCTCAGATTGATGTGGAGCAGCCGCATGCAGAGGTTCTAGGAGTAGATACATCCACTCAAGCAGAGTCTTCCAGAGATGGACGGAAGTGCACAAGAGAAGCTGATATATTCTTGGTTTGTAAATTTCTGTGGTGTGGTTTCTAAGAGACTGAATTCGTATATTCCAAAGTGTTCATCTTTTCATTAGTCGACGTTTCGATCCTAGACCAAGACTCATCATCAAGAGTCCTGTTGATGAGTCTTGGTCTAGGCTCGAAACATTGACTAATGAAAATATGAACACTGTGGAATATCCAAATTCAGTCTCTCAGAAGCTGATATATTGTTGGAGGATGCGAGAGAGAATGTGGGAGCACCATGTTCTCAGCGCAAAGAAAGGAGGTCACCTGACAGGTACACTGGATACATGGCCCTTGCTGGGGAATGTGTTGAGACCGAGACTTCTTCCTTTGAGGAAGTAGTGCAACAACCGATTTTGGTTAATGTTATGGCGGAGGAGTATGAATCCATAGTTCGTAATAGTGTTTGGGACGTGGTTCCGAGATCGATTAACAAGTCAGTTGTGAGTTCTCGTTGGCTTTACAAGGTAAAGTAAGTTGTTGATGTAGCGAGGAGGGTCATGTTGCTGCAGTATATTTCGATAGAGGAGCAAGATGCTAACATTTTGACAAAGGCATTGTCAAAGTGTAAATTCGAGTTCCATAAAGACAGGATCAGGGTGGCAGATAATCCCTTTCTTGTTGAGAGGGAGTGTTGAAATGTGGCAACAAGAATATTCCAGTTTAATTTGTCCTTGAATTAAATTGTGAATTAAAATTGAATTTAGTATTAGAATCTACTTGGAAATAATTAATTAAGTTATTTTAAATTAATTAGTTGGAGAAATTCAAGTTAGAAGTCTTTCTGAAGTCATGCAAGAGTTATCCCTTAAATTAAGGAGATAAGCCTTAAATTAAGGAGATAAGGTCGAGTTATATTTGAGTTGTAATTATTTAACTCACTTTATTGAGTTAAGTCCAGTTAAATTAGTTCCAAACTGTTTGAGAAACTAATAGAGAGTTAACAATCAGTTGATGCATGCATGCACTCAACTATTGTACTCCAGTTAACTGAACATTCTCTCATCAGAAACTCATGGATGTCTATTTTAAGAAAGACCCAGTTGAGATTAAAGACAAGGAGAGTGTAATATCAGTTGCATGTGTTTTCCTATAAAGAAAACTCATGCATGCAGCGGGGAATTTTTCCTTGAGGATTGCGTAGTTATGACAGCATGTGAGATCAGGAGATCATCCACTTGGTAAATCGAGTTTTCCACTTGGTTGAAGGAGATAATCCTAGAGGAACAACGCAAGGAAATATGAGCTTGGAGGGTAGAGAGGAAGGCTTGTGAGAAGCCAGGATTGCCTGTGAGCATCTGTGAGGATTGTACTGAGAGCTGGCTAGCTGTGAGAGCTAAGGCTTTGTATAATTCCTATGTATTTCCACCTTGTATGATAATACAGATAGTGGGGTTTTTAGCTGAGGCTTTCCCCAAAGTATTTTCATGTGCATTGTGCATTGATTCTTATTCTTCTGGTTATATGTGTTCAGCTTGATCTTTAAGCTTCCACAAAGCAAACTTTGATAGTAGAAGTAGGCTATAGTATTTTTCTTTGATCTATATTGCATTATCGAGTTAACCTACAGGTAGATTTCTACATAGCTAGATTTGTATAGAATTTCTACAAGTTGATCCTATATATCATGATAATATGAGTTATACACTTTCCCATAGCTTATCTCACTTTTTGGTTGTACTCAACACTTGTTTTCAAACTTGTATTTTAAGTGTTGCAAACCTATGTTTCAACTGTTGCACTAAAAAATAAGTGTCACTTTGTTGTTGTTTCAAGGTATGTGTTATCATAAAAAAATTGATCACCTAGCCATAATTTACTAGATGGATCGATGTACACCATGTAGGGCCAATTTTACTGTATTAAAATTTCTTTCATTGTGAGAAATTACTTAATAAACCACATTTGTTAAGTAGTTTATAATTAAACCCATGGAGAATAATTAAATAAATCACTATTTATTTAATTATCTTCTAGGAATAATTAATTAAACCATTGTTTAATTAATATTCCTTGTCACATTTGACCCGTTATGAGAAATAAACAGGTAAATCATTAATTATCTTATTTTCCTCTAGGAATAATTAATTAATCACTAATTAGTTATTATTCCTCATCAAGTTTGACTAACTCCCTTAGGAATAATTAAATAAATTATTATTTGTTTATTATTCCTTAACCATATTTCTTGAGATGATAAATAAACCATTTATTTATTTATTATTTCTAAATAAAAGTTTAAATACTTTTTCCCTCCAACCAATTATAATAAAATATTCCAAATGGTTAATTCTAGAATTTGGTTAATAATATTTTATTATTTCCCATTATTCAATAATAACCTAATATTTTGTTATAAATAGGAGGGTTTTGCATTCATTCTTCACTTTTGATTATTTTCATTGTTGCACTCATTGTTGTAGCTTTGATTATTATCATTGTTGCACACCATCTTCTATTTCATTCAAGTTCTCATTGATCTCAAACATTTTGTTTTCTGGGTCTTACATATTATAGAGGAGAGGAACTCTACAAAAGTTGAAGACATTGAGGATAGCCAAGAACCCATCCCATTGAAGGGGACTAGTAACGTTATTTTTTCCCTTCACATGTGTTGTTTAACAAAAGATATTCTCTATATTTCTGTGTTCCATTGGATTATTGGAGTTATTTTCGCTTATTTTACTATTCCATTTTCTTGTTTAACTACTTCTATTACATAGGTAAGAGTTTTGGCAGGTTTTGTTTCTATCATTTGCTACAGATCTACATTGTTTAACATCCATTTTCATTGCTAGTGCTATTTGTCATCCACAACATAAAGTAGTTTATTTTCATACACATTTAAGAAAAATTCGACATAAAATTTGGCGACTCCACTAGGGAATTTATGATTGTCACTAACAAATTGGTGACTCCACAATGTTTTTAATTCTGATTTAGAAACCTAGGTGACCTTCAGTTTTCCTACTTAGGGTTTTTCCCTTTTTAGTCCCTTAATGTTGTTTGCTATCATTCTAACCCTAGATCAATCAAATTTCTAGGTTTCATAAATTTTTTGGTCATTTTCGCAGTTCATAGGAACAAACCACGACAGAGATGGTAAATTTCTCTGAAACTTGCCGCCCAAGAAATGAGAAGTAGAAATCACACTTTTCTACCCCAAACATGTGATCTAGAGGTCCAAAGAACACTTTCTGGCCCAATTCAGCTGCATTGGTCTCTCTCTCTCTCTGAATCCACTTCATTGTCTAGTGATTTTGTCCTTATAACGTACTCCCATCATACGTTTTTATCCTAATGCTTGTACATTTGGGGGAAATCCGTTATCACCAAAAATTGATCATGTAGCCATAATTTACTAGATGGATCTAATTACACCATGAAGGGAAAATTTTACCATAATAAAATTTGTTTCGCTCTCAGAAATTACTTAATAAATCACATTTGTTAAGTCATTTATAATTAAACCCATAAAGAATAATTAA
The DNA here is from genome assembly GCA_000404065.3 of Pinus taeda. Classification (NCBI taxonomy): domain Eukaryota; kingdom Viridiplantae; phylum Streptophyta; class Pinopsida; order Pinales; family Pinaceae; genus Pinus; species Pinus taeda. Next base: position 470,720 of record APFE030952085.1, on the reverse strand, counting down.
ATAAGTATGTATTTATTTAATTATATTCTAGGAATAATTAATTAAACCATTCTTTAACTAATATTCCTTGTCATATTTGAGCCAATTATTAGAAATAAATAGATAAATCATTAACTATCTTATTTTTCTCTAGGAATAAATAATTAATCACTAATTAGTTATTATTCCTTGTCAAGTTTGACTAAATCCCCTAGGAATACTTAAATAAATCATTATTTGTTTATTATTCCTTAACCATATTTATTGAGATGATAAATAAACCATCTATTTCTTTATTGTTTCTAATTAAAAGTTTAAATACTTTTCCTCTCCAACCAAATATAATAAAATACTGCAAATGGTTAATTCTAGAATTTGGTTAATAATATTTTATTATTTTTCATTATTCAAGAGTAACCTAATATTTTGTTATAAATAGAAGGGTTTTGGATTCATTCTTCACTTTTGATTATTTTCATTGTTGCACTCATTGTTGTAGCTCTGATTATTATCATTATCGCACACCATCTTCTTTTTCATTTGAGTTCTGAGTGAGATGAAACATTTTGTTTGTTAGGTCTTACACATTATAGAGGAGAGAGACTCCACAAAAGCTTAAGACATTGAGGATAGCGAAGAACCCATCCCATTGAGGAGGACAAGTAACATTACTTGTTCCCTTCACAGGTGTTGTTTAGTAAAATATATTCTTTATATTCCTGGTTTCCATTGGATTATTGGAGTTATTTGCTCTTATTTTACTATTCAATTTTGTTGTTTAACTACCTCTGTTGCATAGATCAGGGCTTTGGCAGGTTTTCTTTCTATCATTTGCTATAGGTCTCCATTGTTTAACATCCATTTTCATTGTTAGGGTTGTTATTCATCCACAACCTAAAGTAGTTTCTTTTTGTACACATTCAAGAAGAATTCTACCTAACACCAACACCTCCCCTTTTCACATTCTTGAAGTTGGTAATTCTTCTGAGTCCGAGACTATACAATCTTAAAAAATATCTTACAACCAGATCTTGGCCATCTGCCCCATCACCCGAAAGCTTGCTAGAGCTATTGGATTAATACTCGGAGTACATAATCTTCCATATTTTCCAAAGAAGAACTAAACCACCATAGCCAGGATAATGGTCTCAATATTTGAAGATTTGGTTCTCACCCCGCTTTAAGAGTTAGAAAATTCTGAAGAGAACACAAAAAGATCAAAGTAGCCTCCAACCTTCAATGGTGGTGATGGTGATAACGTGGTACTCTCAGATGACAGTTTCTATGAGCTAGGCGGTGAATATGAAGAAGAAAACCAATTAGATTCTGATGAAGAAGGAGAAAACAACGACGAAGACATGACAGACAAAGATCTGGAATTGATGAGTCAGGGCCCACTTACACTATCGGGTGTGTTAGAGAAAATGTTGAGGCACCCATAGAAGCTACTAACGAAGTATGACCTTAAGAAAGTAATGAAAGTGGAGGACCATTTATACATCTTGTACCTACATCTGCAAACAACTGAGGTACATTACGATGATGTTGCATGTATATTTTTTTGTGTACCTTAGATAGAAGATAATTTGTATGGTATAATAGCCTTCCTTCGAAATTGATCAATAAGTGGAGGGGTTTAAGAAACTATTTCTCGAAAATATCATTGATGATGAACCCCCACCATTCTCTTAAAAGAGTTAGGAAATCTCAAGATGGACCAGAAATGAAAGGTGAAATATTTTAATCAAAGGCTTAACTATATCTTAAATATATTTCCACCAAAAACAGATATTATGATGTTTGTGAAGAGAACTAGGAAACCAAATTTGGATGAGACTTTGGAAGAGGTGATCATAGTTGAAAAGGACTTGCATTTAATTGGTGTCATCATAGATGATGAATTAGAAAAGGACTCCAAACACATAGGGAAATGTTCTTAGGCCTCTATAAGCAAGGCCATGGAAAAGGAAGTAATTGATCTTGAGTTCTTGACCCATACTATCAAGTATTTATCAAATGAGGTAGTAGAATTGAAATAAATTTCAAGCAAGATGACCATGAGAAGAAGACCTCCCAAGTTCAACTTGTTGAAAATGAATTCTAACTCAAGAAGTAGCAATAATCAGCTGAGCATGCTTCCATAAACATCAAAAGTTGTGCTAAATAATGAGAGTATGGGAATGGATCAATATTGTTCGTTTCATCAATAATTTCTTTTAGAAAAATAATGACCACAATGGAAGCACAACATGAATGCTTTGGCTATGCATTTTATCGATATAGTTCTTACTGAAGAGTAGATATAACCTGTAGAAGAAAAGGAAGAAACTATTGTGATCTAAGAGACTCCAATCATGAGGCATGTGATGAACACATTTAGTTGTGTACTCGAATTTGGAAAGAGAAATGCCGAAAAGAAACCACTGAGTAATGACCTCGCCTAGAAACATAACAGTTGATCTAAACTAAGAAGCTAAGGGTCAGCTCCCACAAAAGAGTTGATGAAGCAGAATTTGAAAGAACATTTACTAAGGAAGATCAATCTGCTAGTCAACTCAACATAGAACACTATGAAAATTTTTGGATATGAAATTACAGTGAAAAGTACTTCTGCAAGTAGCAAACTTCATTCCATAACTCTGGAAGTAGAAGATAAGCCAACTCCCCCAGAAACTTTGGAAATCTCTCCCGCACTATATTAAAACATAGTTGAAGAAATGAATAAGGCTTGCATGAATATCTCACTTTTCGAATTAACAAAGATCACGAGACAATGGGACATGCTCCTATATTCCCTCAAACAATTCATCTCAGGTAATGACGCTTCTTCATAAAGTGAATCTGAATCTGATAAGTCCTCTAGTTTCATGGAATCTGTAATTAATTCTTTAACATTTGATGAAATTACACCCTTCCCTCCATTTCCATGGACATTTGGAAACTTCAATTATAATGTACACAATTTCTTAGTTGATTATGGTGCATCGGTAAACACAATGCCCCTATCTGTCATGAATAAAATTAATGCACAATGGGATCAAACATATGCACAAATCATTTAGCTGGATTGGATGCTTGTCCATACAATTAGTGAACTAAAAAATATGCTCATTCAAAAATCATCTAATCATCGAGTTCACCAATCTATACATATAGTGATTTTGGACATTCTAGAAGCATATGGTGTATTATTCAGTAGAGACTAGTCCAACAAGTTACAAGGGTATTTTGAGATGAACTGGTCATATTTGTGGCTTTCGTATAAGGGAAACAACAATCAGATCCGACTGAACTCAGAGTGGTACATAAAGCACAGGGTAACTCCCTCAGAGGGTGATAATGAACCAATGCCTTTCACAGATCTTATATTTGGAAATTTCTTTTGGAAACTAAACTCGGTGTTATCCTTCTCAATCATCCCGAGTCCCACTAGATACACAGTTGGAGCTCCTTCCTATTCCAACTAGTTAAAATGATATTTGTATAGTTAGTAGTAGTGATAATAATAGTACTAGTGTAGTATGTGTCTCTTATACATATGATATGAGGATTTTGTATTTTTATTGCTCCAAAACGCAGGAGTGATCAAAAGCTATTTGTTTTTTAATAGACCTGCAATAGATAAAACATCTAGTTTCTAGCTACTTCGGATTTGAATCCACAAACAACAGTGCATAATATGAAGCACTCATCTTGGGTTTGCAAAGATCCATTGATCTCAATATTGTGGTGTGACACCATACATTGTGTATCACCTCATATCAAAAGTTACCAAAAAGAGGTATCGTGTTTGATTTTGCATTTCCTAGCTTTTAATATTATATTTTTTTCCTAGAATGTGTAACATTTCTTTGGATGCATTGGTAGATGATGATGCTAGGTTATCACTGCTTAGGGATAGTTATTTTGTAGAAATTTTTTATAAGCCACCAATCCATGGTAATATTACTAATTTACTCATTTTCAAAGATGAACAACAAATATTACATTTCATGGTGAATGATGATGTATTCAAAGATGAAGTTATCAACGAAGGTGATCACGAGAAGGAATTTCGGGATGTAGCTAGGACAAGAAAAGGAAACCACATGAGGAAAGTTTTGGTATCATTATAAAAGTTGTATATCTTGCAAAATAACTTCTGAGGGCCAGTCAATGCAAAAACTCATAGCTCAATATTGTCGCATGAGAAGATAAATTTGGGAGTAGAAAAATATCTAAAGTTTGTCAATCTTCATACTTACTGAACAACATAGGAGCAGTGAGATTTTATCTTCTTATTGAAGAGGTATTGAGATTTATTCCCGTGGATGTATCATGGGCTTAAAGCTTATGACATGAAAATTATCGAGCTTGTAATCCCAATAAAAGTAGGGGCCAAGTTGTTCCAATAAAAAATGTGGAAGGTACATATGATACTGAAGCTTCTCATTCAAAATGAGTTAAGGAAGTTGTTGGATGCTTGGATCATATATAAAGTGTGACATTCTACCTATATATCAATCTTGGCCATGGTAAGGAAGAAGTCCAGGGAAATCTTCTTGTGTGTTGATTTCGATAACCTGAACCATGCCTCGGACAAAGAAAAATACCCCATGCCATTTATGGAACAAATATTGTAAACAATATTGAGGTTAGATGTGTTTTCTTTACTATATAAATGTTCGGGATACAACCAGGTTCTATTCTTAGAGTTTGATCGACTAAAAACAACATTCCACACAAAGTGGGGTATGTTCGCATTCAAAAGAATTCCATTTAGGTTGATTATTGTTGGTGCAATATTTCAATATTCCATGGACATTGCATTCCATGGATTGATTGGAAAAAGCATGTTGGTCTACCTCAATGATGACATGGTGTTTTCTAAGAAGAAATTTGAGCACATATACCATTTGAGGAAAAACAATGAGCAGTTTCATAAGTACAGGATATCCCTTAATCCCAAAAGGATTATTTTCACAATGTGTGATGGTTATCACTTGGGTAACATCATTTCTAAAAGTGGGATTAAATTATACCCAGAGAGGGTCAAGGAAATCACCCAGATTCATTTCGTAGTGAGAAATAAAGCTATGCAATCCTTTCTAGGTAAAATCAACTTCCTCTATAAGTTCAACTCTGATTATTCTTAGATTTTGGTCCAAGGGATTAGTAAAGTGCTGAAAATTAAAAGTGTGGAAAAGATCTCGGAACTTATACCAGTGTGTAGACCTCAAAAATCTAATTCCAACGCAACTTGAATCACTCAAAACCGATATCTTATGCTCCCGATATCATGTTCTAGTAATTTTCCTAAACATGTAAAAAATTTGCTAATGGGTTGCAAGACTACTGACTGGGAATTATGTATGCTGACTGGGTAGGGTGATTGGACATCTTTCCTAAATTTCTTGGGCCAATGGCAAGATGCTACTTAGCCTCACCGTATTGGTTGAAATATTTTTTGGTTTGATTAGGTGAATGTATGTGTATGTGGTCCAATGAATGGAGGACATGTTGGATGGCTACCACATGTCCTCCCAACAATGCATAGAAATATTTTTATCATCTGAAATAACCTCTAGGGAGCTGAAGAGGCAACCTATGGACTAGCAGCAAGGCGCTCTACTACCATGCCACCAGTGAGTCTTAACTATATATGTGGTGAAGTCTTATTTAAAATTGAACCAAAGTTACATTAGAGGATGGGGTCAGTGCTAAGCCCTAACCCTCGGTCACCTTCACGTCGACAAGATCACAAGCGGGGGAGCCATGGGGTGGGATTAGCCATGACCCCAAGTTAGACACCTCAAATTTAACTCGTGTGACCATGCATCAACAACGTCGGAGAGGAACAATTTTAGGGAAAAGGAATGCGACCATCCCATGGACATATGACCACCATATAACCATAGTCTGAATGGGGGTTTACCAGTCAGCGCCAAGTTTTGGATTAAGTGCCTGAAGCTTGGGATTGCCCCTCATTTGATTTCACAATGGAACCAACACCAAGGTGCCATGGGCTATGCTGACAGGGGAAATCGATTAGCCCCAACCCTTGGATGCATGGCCCCTTGTGACCTTATTTTTCTGTTGTAGTCCTTTCTCACCATTTAAACCAAGAAAAAATATGCACATTTTTTGGCATGATTTTCGCTAACTCTGGGTCAAATTGTTGCTTGATGCGCCCTGGAAAGGCAGAAACCGTAGATCAGTTAGTAGTCCAATGCAGTTTGTGGTTCAGTTAGTAGAAGAAACTTTGGGATAGCATAAATTCCTTTGTTTTTGGTCTAATTGAGCCCAACAAGAGCTCAACTAGGGGTTTTTGATAGTTCTAAATCCATTGAAGACATAATATTTATATTATCGGAAATTTAAATCCATGTAAACACAAATTTTAGAACTTAATGAATGAGGCCCAACATTAGAATATGGACCAGCAGATGTAGCTCAAGAGACAAGTGACATCCCCTATCATTTTTGTTGTTATGTGTTTTTGATAGGGTATATCTTCTCTATTTTGTGTTGCTCACTAAGCTAAAAAAAACATAATTTTATGTTTTTTGTGAAGTGATCCATTTCGTACAATACATATAAATTTTTCTTTCATTTTTACCATCACCTTCAATTCTACATTATAGATCATTTTGGTATTAGAGAAAAAGTTATTGTGAAGGTTTTATTTTGTTTGCAAGTGTTTTCTAATGTTAACGAGCTTGAAGATTAAAAAAATAGGAGAACTTGTGGATCCAAGGCCTCACATTGTTTCAAGGAGAACACACACACCTCAAGCTTGAATAGTCATGGCACATGAACAAGGTCCTGAAGGGATCTCTAAAGATGAAATAACTTTTAGAAAAACCTTCTTTGAGATTTCTGTAATGGTAAAATTTCTTTATGAGGAGAGGAATTCAAATTTCTATGGAGAGCGCTCAAAACCTCCAAAGGGAGATGTATGAAAAGGATACAAACCTCTAAAAGGGAATGGAGGAAATGGTCATAATCCACCACCTTCACCTCCATCATCATCCTTATATTCATCCTCATCTTCTGCTTCTTATACCCTTTCACAACACCTCTGAATTTCCCAAAAGGACATGGTGAAACTCTGCTAAATGTTGACATTAAGTTTGAATTTCCTATGTACAATGGAGAGGTAAATACTGAGAAATTAGATAATTGGATTCATTAGATTAAAGTGTATTGCAAGAAACAAAGAATGGAGGATGATGAGACCAAAATTTAGCTTGCTTCTCCTAGGTTGGAAGGTGCAACACTTATTTGGTGGGAGGCCCAAAATCAAGAGGACTTGAAGAAACATGGTAATTTTTTATCCTCTTGGAATGATTTTGTTGTTCCAATAACAATGTAATTTAATCTATTAGCATACGTGAAAAAAGCTATCATGGATTGGAACAAATTTAGGCAAGATAAGTGTCAAAATGTGCAAATATATACTCAAGAATTTAGAAAAAGATATTTGATTTCACGTATAAATTTATCTTATCAAGACACTCTACTTAAATATATTGGAGGATTTCATAGTTATTTGAGACACAATTCTCATGTCTAACCCTTCAAAACTAGATGAAGTTTGTTTGCAAGCAACTCATTTAGAAGAAAGAGAGAAGAATGTTCCTCAAGAGGGTAGGAAAAATCCATTGAAGAGTGGAGACAAAGGAAAGGGGAAACTCAAAAGAAAAGGGAAGAAAAATGCTTTAGTCAAGAAAGTTGGAGAAAAACTCACATGTAAACATTGTTCAAAAGAAGGCCATGATGAATACCACTATTGAAAACTTCATCCTGAAATGAGACCCAAAATGTTTAAAAACAAAGGGAAACAAAATATTGTTGCAACTAAACAACATGATTTAGGGTCTGATTCCGGGGATGAAACAAATATCACAGCCATGGGATTTAAAGGTAAGGACTCTATTGCAAGTAATAGTTCTTCAATTAGGTTCAATGAAACTCAACATGAAAAAGAAAGAATAGATTTCTTCCACATTAGAGTTATTTCAAAACATACTAAGATTAGATACATTATTTGATAGTGGAACAGATGAAAACCTTATTTCTGAAGACATTGTTAAGATATTGAATTTGGAAACCACTCCTCATGCTAAACCTTATCCTTTAGGTTGGATATGTGACAATGAAAAATTTCATTTCATAAAATGATGTAAATTGAGATTTTCATTTTCCATCATTGCAAACTTTATAGATGAGGTAAAGCTTGATGTTATTCCACTTGATATTTGTAGTATTGTTTTGAGGAGACAATATCTATAAGATAGGAGAGCCATATTTCATCGCCATGAGAACAAATATCACCTGTTTAGATATGGGTTTGAGTACATTATTAGATCACATAGAAACAAGTTGAATTTATAACTTGTGAATGTTGGGCAAATGAAGAGGCTTGTTAACGCTAGTAAGAACTTCACATAGTAAGAGAATGTTGAAAATGAAGCATTCTAAGGATGTGATGCAAACTTAAAATCTGAGTTGTATGAGGTTCTTAACAACTATGATGAGATGTTTCTAAAACCTAAATGATTTTTTCCTAAAAGAGGAATCCAAAATGAGATCCAGTTGGAGCAAGATTGTCATCTTCCAAACATTGGCATGTACATGATATCAGTTATGGAGAATGCAGAAATCAAGAAACATGTCCAAGAGTTGCTTGATAAAGGGGTCATGTGACCAAACACATCTCGAAGCCAGTCACCAACTATTTTAGTACCAAAGAAATATGGTACATGGTGCATGTATGTGGATTTCAGAGCCTCAAACAAGATTATGGTAAAGATCCATTACCCTCTTCCTTTAATTGACGATTTACTTGATCATTTCAAAGATGTTGTGTATTTCACTAAGTTGGACTTGAGAAGTGGATATCATTAGATTAGGATTGTTGAAGGAGACATATGGAATACAACCTTCAAGATAAAGAAAGGTTTATTTCAATTGTTAGTTATTCCTTTTGGGCTTTGTAATACTCCTGCAACATTCATGAGAGTTATGAATGTTGTATTAAGGCCTTTTCTTGATGCTTTTGTCGTTCTCTACTTAGATGGCATATTTATATTTAGTAAAACCTATCAAGAACATATTAGGCATGATAGGCAAGTCCTAGATGTCTTGAAGAAAGAGAAGTTGTTTTTAAATATATCTAAATGTGAATTTGGAAATACCTTGTTAATGTATTTGGAGCATATTGTTGGGGGGAGGGGGGGGGTGAATTGAATATAGATCCCTCAAAGGTCAAAGTCATTGTATAAATGCCCAAGACCAATAATGTAACTGAGGTTAGAAGCTTTTTGGGAGTAGAAAAATATTGGAGAAAGTTCATTTCTAACTTTTCTTCAATTGCAACTCCATTACGTGCCTTGAAAAGTGTGAAGTAGGTTTTTGAGTGGGGAGGAAAGAAATAGAAATCCTTCGATGCATTTACGGAAAGAATAAGCACAACTCCAGTTCTTGCGCTTGCTGATTTAAGAAAACCATTTTAGATCCAAAAAAATGTAAGTGATTATGCCATGGGAGCAATCTTAATGCAGCATGATAAGCCCATATGTTACCATTATGAAACTTTTAGTGGTGTAGTAGTTAACTATCCTACCTGTCATAAGGAACTATATGTATTGGTGCAAAGTGTGAAAAAATGAAAACACTATTTGATGGGAAAGGAAACTATCATTCACACTAATCATCAACCATTGCAATACTTGCAATTAAAAGCCAAGCTACAACAAGCGAGGTATTTCATATCAATGGGTTTCTTACAGCAATTCCACTTGGTGATAAGGTATAAGAAAGGTATCTATAACAAGGTTTTCAGCATACTTTCTAGACCAGTTGTTAGTGCTTTAGTTATTCTTAAGCATAATTGTATCATGCATGAGAGCTATGTTGAACAATACGCTTTAGATGATGACTTTAAATATGTATATGAATCTTTGTGTCAAGTAAACCAAGTAGAGTAATTGGATTACCATGAGCATTATAAACTTTTGTGTCATCTTGAAAAGCTATGAATTCCATCGGTTGAAAGAGTCAACATCATAAGGGAAGTGCATACTTGTCTTATTCGTGGCTATTTTGGTGTAGGTATGATAGTGAAAAAATTACAAAGGTATTTTTATTGGCCTACAATGAATGAAAGTGTGTCATGAAATGTAAGAGGATCTTCATTATGTGCTACAAGTAAGCCGAGAAATAGAAAGTTAGGATTGTATACTTGACCTCCAATTCCTTCCCATCCTTGGGGAAGTGTTTATATGGAATTTGTAGGAGGACTACCCATGTCTAAAAAAAATCATGATTATCCTTATGTTGTGGTTGATTGTTTTAGCAAGATGTGTATTTTCATTCCTTGTAAGAAGTAGGTTACAACTGATTTGACTCCACAAATATTCTTTCAAAACGTATGGGTACATTTTAGGTTGTCGAAATCCAGTATTTTTGATCAAGATTCTTGATTTGTTGGGAACTTTTGGTCAAGCTTATGGGGACTCATGGACACCAAGTTGAAAAAGAGTACAAGATTCCATCAATAAAGCAATGGTCAGACATAAGTGGTGAACAAAGTGGTAGTACATATTCTTTGTGGTTATTGCAACAAACATTCTAAGATTTGGGATGAAAACTTACACTACATTCAACATACTTATAACCGGGAAAGGAAATCATTGACACAAATACCTCCATTTGAGGCATGCTTTGGTTACTTACCAAAATCTCCTTTATATTTTATCTTTGGGAAAGATGTTGGTATTTGTATGTTTTAACCCTGTATAGAAATTACCTGTATATGGATTCTAAAAAACTAAATATAAACAATGGCAAGAGCATAAAACATAAAAAATATATACATAGAGATTTCCCTATGGGTCCCAAAACTTGGGCTACCAGATTGATTTTTCATTATGTTCCTTTCAATGTTACAATACATATATATACATGTTGAAGCATCCATAAACCCCAATCCATTAACCATGGATTTGAACATAACCATAGTTCCCTTGATCGAATCTACATAATACCATAGACAAAAAACCATCATGCCCAAAACAATGTGTGAAATCCATGCACAAAACCATAGGTAGGTCCACCCACCTAATATAGGGTCCACGAGTGGGGTATTCGTGGGAAGAATATAACACAACCCAACATTACTGATGGTCATAGTGACATTGATAAGGCTAATTGATTCATTGAACAAGTCCAATTGGTGCATCAAATGGTTCAAGAACAATAGGAAAAGAGTTAAGCTAAGTGTAAGATGAGGCGTGATAAGAATCTTGTTGACCAGAATTTTTAGGTTAGAGATGAAGTTTGGCTTGACATTAGAAAGGAGAGGCTTAAAGGAGAAAGTAATAAACTGAAACCAATAAGGTATGGACCCTTTAAAATTCTAGAAAAGATTGGTAATAATGAATTCTTGTTGGCTTTGCCTCCATATATGCAAATATATGCAAATTTTAATGTTGAGAATTAGAAATTATATGAGCCTCCTTTGATTGATGATCAAGGAGAGCATGTTCAAATTCATTTAATAGAATATTTCTCTCTAGAATTTCTTGAAGAATTATAGCAAGACACCATCCTAGAAGGAAGAACAAGAACTTCAAAACAAGGGAATGTCGAATTCCTTCGTGTTGGACTCAAAGGGAAAAATCCAAGGAAAGCCAAATGAATTGAGATTGGGAGGGCGAGGTAACTGTACCCTCATCTATTTTTTGACTGGAAGTAGTCTTTTGGAGGTCCAAAAGCTTCTAGTCGAGAGGAATGATCCAAGGGATTAGTAAAGTTCTAAAAATTCAAAGTGTTCGAAAGTGCTTGAACCTATACTAGTGCGTAGTTCTTGATGACCTGGATCTAATGCAATTTGAATCGATAAAAACCGATATTGTATGATTTTGATATCACGTTTTTATCATTTCCTCAAACATGTAAAACATTTTCACATGGGTTGTAGCAATGCTGACTTGGCAGACCGTACGCTGAATGGGTAGGATGACTAGACATGTTGATTGGATTTATTGAGCTAATGGCAAGCTGTCACTTGGCCTCACCGCATTGGTTGAATATATGTGTACATAGTCCAATGAATGGAGGACATGTGGCATGATGTAGGGATTCCATGTGTCCTCCCAGGAGTACATCAAAATTTCATTGTTGGTTAAATGGGCCTCCGAGGTGGTCAAAACACAACCCATGAGCTAGCAGTAAGGCGCTCTACCGCCACACCACCAGATGATTCTTAACATTATATGTAGCGAAGTCTTATTTAAAGTTGAACCAAAGTCACATTGGGGGATGAGGTTGGGGCTAAGCCGAAGCCCATAGTCACCTCCATGCCCACAGGACCATATTTAGGGGAGCCAGGGGCATGGGCTTAGCCTTGGCCCAAATTTTGGACACCTCAAATTTAACCCAGAAGACCATACATCAACAACATTAGAGTGGAACAGATTTGGGGTGAAGGAATCAGACTAGCCCATGGACATATGATTTCCATATAACCATAGTCCCAAAGGGGGTTTAACAATCAACATAGACTTTGGGATCATGCGCATGAAGTTTCAATCTACCCTGAGTTTTATGCCGCAATGGAATTGATGCCAAGGTGCCAAGGGCTATGCCGACGGGGGCAGGCGGTTAACCCTGACCTCTAAATGCATGGCCCCATGTGGCCATATTTTTCCACTTTAGGCCTTACTAGCCATTTAAACCAAGAGGAAAAATGCACCTTTTTTAGCGTGATTTTGACTAATGTTGGGAAAACTTGTCACTCGATACACCCTAGAAAGTGAAAATCGTAGATCAATTGGTAGTCTAGTGAAGCTTGTGGTTCAATTAGCAGAAGAAACTTTGTGAGAGCATAACCTCTTCCCTTTTTGGCCAAATTGAACCCAAAAAGAGTCCAACTAGGGATTTTTGACAATTTTGAAGCCATTGGAGACATTCTATTTACATTATGAACACTATGAATTCATGTAAATAGAAATTTCAGCACTTAATGAAAGAGGCCAAAATTTGGATGCTGGAACAGAATATGTAGCCCAAGAGAGGGGTGAACTCCTTTATCATTTTTTTTGTTACCTATTTATGATATGGTATATTATCTCTGTTTTATGCTATTAACTAAGCTGATAAAACATAATTTTATGTGTTTTGAAAAGTGATCCATTGCCTACAATATATAGAAATTTTACTTGCAATTTTACCATCAGCTTCAAGTTTACATTATAGATTAGATTGCTAAGCCAATACAAGAGGTGGTAAATAATGATGCAATCTACAGAAGAGATAAAAGGGAAAAGAATATGTTTTCCCATATCAAAAAAGCTATCGTAGAAGAACCTTCTCTATATAGCCTAGATTTCAGCAAATATTTTCTACTCTAAAACTTTGCTTCTAACACTTCTCTCACTGATGTGCTTACACAAAAGGATGATAAAAAAAATGAGCGACCAATATCTTTCATGAGCGTTAGTCTTCAGGGACCTGAACTTAAATATCCTTCCATTAGTAAATAATCTCACAATATACAAGGAGGTGAAGCACTTACGACCCTATCTTTTGAAAAATCATTGTTTTATATTTGTTTCACACCCAAAAGTTAGACCATTGTTTTTTCAACAAGAGTTGGGTGAGAGAAGAGAAAACAGGATGACCGCTTTATAGGAATATGATTTAGAGTTCAAACTAGTTCATACAATCAAGGGCCATGGTCTATGTCGACTAGTAGCAGAAGCAATGAATGAAAAATAAGAAGAGCATCCCTCAGTATGGGCACATGAAATCAAAATGTATAATGTATAGCAAACTCCCCCCACTATTATCACAGACTCTTGGTACATAGATGTGCACTAATAGCTTGAGAATGACACTATTCCCTCCCATTTATTTGCATGACAGAAGAGGACACTTAGACTCAAAGCATGATCTTAGTAGTTGGTGCATGGTGTGCTTTTTAGAAATCATCATAATGGAGTATCACTCAGGGTTTGGAAGTGCATGATTTAAAGAAAGTATTGCATGATCTCCATAATGGACTAGTTGGGGGCCATTTTTCTGAAAACACAACTATGCATAAAATCATGCGGCCATTTCTATTGGCCTACATTATTCAAATATTCTCACACTTATGCCCGCAAGTGTCCAGTCTATAAAAGGTGTGCCGGCTGAAACATGAAGTCAGCTGCCCCATTGGAGCCTCTTGTAGTGGAAGAACCTTCTCAACATTGGGGCTTGGATGTTACGAAAGAAATATTTCCATAATCGTCAAAGTGACATCACTATATTATCAGTGTCACAGACTACTTTATGTAGTGAATATGAGTAGTTCCACTTAAACATGTGAATGAATAGTAAGTCATCAATTTCCTTCAGTAGAATGTTATTTCCAGGTTCATCATTCCTACTTCACTTTTTTTTTTACAATACAACATACTTTTCTTTGCTAAATGTCTATTATTTTTCAGTAGAAAATGGAATTTTATTGAATCATTCAGCTAATTTTTGTTGGTAAGGGAATGGTATTATTAGTTCCACAAATAACAACCTCATCTGTATCATCAAAAACAGCATATTCTCTAAATAGATGAACTGGCACTTTGGTTTGGTAAATTATTTATGGGTTGATTGAGTCATGCCAAATCCCTATCTAAACACCTCCCCTCACTTCGTAGTGTATGGAAAAGAATCCATCCTCTCTCCTGACATTTCCTTTCCCACTCTCCAAATTTCATAAGAATCAAAAGGCAAGCCATGCTTATTAGGGCAATGTAGGATGGACACTTTTCATAAGTTACAGGAGAGAGGTTGAAAGAAAAAGAAAGATTTTCACGCCATTAAAAGCATATCAAGAGGTCACTCAATAAGAATTATGTAGTGAATAATAACTTTAGTGTGGGTGACTTAGCGTGGAAGTGGGGAAAAGCCCAGGAGGACAAAGGAAAACACACCAAGTTTCAATCGCCATCGATTGGACCATTCATAATTCAAGGAAAGCTTTGAAAGCACACATATGATCTTAAATCACTTGAAGTGATGATTGACTCTCTCCCTGTCAATGGTCAATAATTAAAGAAATATTTTCAATAATGATTTTGGGTTTTTCTCTACACTATGTACATAGTCTTTTATTGTTTGTTTATGTCATGTAAATAAATGTTGAGTGACAACATGTTTCATGGCTTCTTTTTGTGTGGCTAAGTTAAAAGAGAGTCTTGTCACACTTGAACATTTGGCTAACCATTTTTACATCTTCCTTATGTTTTTTATATATTTTGGTTGATGAATTTCCGATGAAAAATATGATCTCTCCGTGAGGAGAGCTTTTGTTAAACCATGAACCTATGTCTATTTAGGAAAGCCTCACGCACACACTCAATTTTTATATTTTTGTGCTTTAATGCCTATTCGATTAGTAGGGGAGGAGAAGGGAGACAAATATAAATGAGAAAACCTAAATCAGATCCACTCTACAGTATCTTGCAATGATTACCATAAAATGCTTCACTTTATTGAAAATGATGATGCTTTCAAAGATGTAGCTATCGACGAAACTGGGCATTCGAAGGAATTACAGGATCCAGCTAGCACAAGCAAAGGAAACCCCATGCCAGAAGGTGTTGTATCATTAAACATGATAACCCTATAAGCTTCTCTAAAGTAACATGATCTTCTACTCTCAATAAGTTAGGATCCCTCTTCTGCCCATAAAATGAATAAGTTCCAATTGGAAGTCCTATATAGAAAAAAAGGTGAAATAAGAGAAAGGATTTTTGTAGAGAGAGGTGAATCAAGAAACTCTACTAGGCTATTTTCCAAGCTTATTGGCACCAGAGAAATGCTTGTGTTCCTGTAGTGACTCTGTCGGGGTACTGTCCAAGCCTACTGGCAGCAGAGTAACACCATAGACATAAAAAATATACTCTGAAAATATTAAGCTCATGAACTTTACTACCCTTCCTGACTCGATACTTTCCAATATCACTTAATATTATGATAAGTTCAACCGAGAGAGGTATAGAGGGGACCATGTTTATTCATGGAGTAAGTGGGGAGACCAAAGTAATCTACAAATTGAGTCAATGCTCCATGGATAACCAAGACCTTGGACAAAAGAGTTAACCATGTCAGAGAAGTTGGAATTCTACCAGTGTGTCGCCAAGTGTTGGTGGTACTACAAAAACCTCAATTTTGTTTGCTACACTCAATTTTATAGCCTTCCTTGGTCCTGTACATTACTCTCATAAACTTTGAAACTCATTCTGTGCATTTTCTTGAGGATTTTTTTCCCCCTTTGCAAGATAGGAAAAATGTCATGTTTTCACATGTTAATTGTTGTATCATGTATATAATCCTATTATGGTACTTTAAATAGGTCACCTTTATGTAAATGAGCTTTTCTAAACATGTAAACATCTTTCACACTCATTTCCAAAATTTTAGGCAATGTCGCACAACTGTCGTCACGATCATCACAAAGTGTATCTCAAGTGTTGCACTTAGCATATCTTGTCATAAATATGTAGAATAGGGGGAAATGTATTGTTCATGTGTCATGGATGATCTATCTTGTTGCATTGTTAAGTATTCTAAGTGTGTGATCACATTCGAGGTCTTATCACAATACACATCAGTCTCACCTATCCAGCACTTAATTATTTTTTGAAAAGCTTCCCAACCAAGAAACCTAGCTTCACCCATCCTCCTTAAACTACACATTACAAAGTCTCAGTCCTCTAACCATGACCTTGCCTCTCGGCACTACACAATGTGTAGTTCCTTCTTCCCAGGACTGCTGCAGTATGCAATTTCAGTCCTCAAACCCTGATCTTGACTCTTAAAATTATGCAATTCCTTCTCCCAGCTTCGTACGAACTGCACATTATGAAAACACTAGCTTCAAGCTCATCCACTTAGCCCCTAAGATGCATAATTTCATAATCGCCCAGGCTCCCTTTTCTCTGGGAACTATTCAATGTGCTCTTCCAGTGCTCATCCCCTTATCCTATCACACTGATCTCTAAAATTGTGCAGATTTCTCCCTCATCCTAGCCTGAACTGCGCACTACGCATTATCAAGGCTCAATGCTCCCCTTCACTATTTGAGTTGTGCAACTGCATAGTCATTGAGCCTCTTTCCTAACTTTCCATTTGGTTCTGGCTCAGTTAATGGATCAATATGCATAATATTAAACTAGGGTGTTTTCAAATTGATTTCATCTCATCATGAATGGATTGTAGAAACATGTATTTTATCATGCCATGGCAAGATGATGAAGATGGAGATGAAGGAATGCAAAATTCTAAAATACATTCTTGGTTGATTATGCAAGCTTATCAATCAAGAAAAATCAAAGGGACACTAGTTTGCAATCACCATTCAAGACTTGAGATCATTGAAGATTCCTTATAACCAATCCATGTGAAGGTGAAAAGAAATTCATTCTCATGAAGACCTACAACATACAGTAGCAACAATGGATTAACATATCCACATCGTCAAGCATTCTATGTGAGTAGTGTCATGTCATTTCATTTCATGAGTTTTGACATGCCACACCATTATAGTTAATGATGTAAATTATGTTTTGAAAATGTATTGTAAAGTGGAAGTCCAAAGGACATGTATGGCATACGAAGATTCATGTAAAGCTGAAAATTCACAGGAATTCAAATAGTAATGAGGGTAGATGAAGAGTCATAAGGAAGGTGAAGCACCACTTCCTCATTTTTATATATACACCCTCATTATAAAGGCAAAGGAATTTTCACCTTGGCTCCTCCTACAAGGCATTAAAGAGATAAGTTACTTATTTTGAGGAGCAAGGAGTGGTGCCAACGCTCCACTATCGGAGATAATGGTGTTCATTGTATACATGTGTCTTGGAAATTTTACTTAATATAAGAATCCATATGGTCCAGCATGTTCTTCATGCATGGATTATGGGTATTTGTAAGACTATTCTGTGAATGTTTGTAATTCATATTTTCTTTCATTTGTGCTAAAGTAGTTGAACTATTTCTATTATTTTGGTACTTATCATATTGAGAATTTGTTGTAATTGGCATTATCATTGTCACATCCTCATGGACTATTTCATTAGATATTAAACATATCTTCCTTGTTATTGTTTTCAACGAGTGTCACATCTCTGTGGAATATTCCACTTGATGTTGTACGAATCCTTATTGTTCATGTGCATCTTTATTATGGTAGTACTACTACATCTGTGTTAGAGGCTCACTTTTCCTTCCCTCTAGAGTGAAATAACTTTGACACACATATGATTGGACACTCACTAGGTAGTCCCCCTTGCTTTTAGAAGCTACATTTTCACTCCTCTCTCTTGCTAATAGTTAGATCCAAGGCATATCTTTAACATAACCAAAAACTGTGATATATTCTGGATGGGTCTCCTATCCCAAATGGTTTGAGGTCTAATTGGGACCACCTATCAGGAAGGCCCCTTGAATTTTCATAGGTCAAACACCGTCAACACCTCCCTCTCATTAATTTTATCTCACTCTCCACATATAAATTGAGACTCTTTGCCTCTAAATCCCTAAGGATGGTGGGATGTTGCAAGTCCCTCTACATAAAAGAAAGTGTCCACTTCCTAGTGTGAAATTGTTGAATAATTTATGGGGGAAGGGAGGGTAACCTTGAGGAGCCCTCTTTTAGCTAATGATATTGGTTTAATCCCCCAAGTGGACGATGGTTATATGTAATGCTAAGGAATAAGGAATTCTCGTATGAATGATAATTGTTGTTTTAATGATAGGGATATGGAATGGTTTAATCCTTTTATGCTATTTTGGGCATAATCTTAGTCTAAGAAGTTTTTGTGCAATGAATATATGAATCTTGTGAGTGTTTGAATTTTGAGAAGATGGGTGAATCTTTACAATGTTTGTGATTTATTAAAATAATGGCTAGTAGGATTTCTTTTCTAATAAGTAAGCTGAGGAAGGCCAGAAATTTTTTCACAGGTTAATGTGTTGCTTTAATACTTACAACATGTCGAGGAAAAAGTATTTTCCTCTATAATGCCCAATTTTTTTCCATGCACGAGGAAAGCTTTAGTCCTAGATGACTGAGAGGACTATTTTCTTGTGTTTTCATATTATGAGTTTGTATGTTGGGACAAGATTGTTAATCTATTCTAGTTAATACTCAAGAATGTGAATTCGGCATGTAAATGCATTGCAAGTGCTTAGGATAGACACACACACACATGATATAGATAGATAGATATCAGGAATGAGCTCAATTTCTCTATTCATTCTAAGCTTGGAATTTGACTTTAAGGTCTATATATGGTGAGATGGGTACATCTGAGTTAATTAAATAGATGTTAAAACTCGGAATGAATTGGCCACTCACCTTAATCAAAATCATGTAAGGTCAAGAGGTAATGTGTATATATGCACATATATATCGATGTGGCCAGGTCTAACCTATATTTGTTATAATTGATATATATATATATATACCCAAGATAGGTCAAAGTCTAGCTATAAGCTCATAGGAGATAGTTGAAGGTTGGTTGGAGCCAATAAGACACCAAGGTTAGGAGGGATATCTATAAAGGGTTCTGTAAAATTAAATGGGTGTAATCCCATGTATTTTGTCCAAGGCAATAACCCTTATCCCTTGGGAGGAAAGGAATTAAGACTTGATACAATTATTAATTCAAGTTTTATAACCAAGTGTGAAGGAAAGAGGAATCTAGATCATCGATCTGAGCAGAGTAATGTACATTCATCCACATGTCGCAGACGGTTTGGACCTTGATAGTTTCAATCGAGGTCTGGAAAAGTACCGTTGGGCTTGAAATGTGAGTATGATGTGGTGGGTAGGGTTAGATGTTAAGCATTGGCATGATAATATAGGAAACATGAATCACATCTATTGGAAAACTTAAGAATTCCATGGCTTTCAATGACTTGCATGGGACCTAGGCCACATGGAGATCATGAAGATAGATGACATCATATTCATAGATCATTTCGGTGATGTCAACCTGGAACCCTAGGTCCTAGAGATTTTGAAGGAGGACCTAGTAGAACACCTGAGACTTATGTCTCGGGGTGATGTGGCATGTGGCACTGGTCAGTGGGGATGAGTGCCATGTGGTGTGATTGAATATGTTTATAGGTCAAGGGGTAGGCTAAGAATTAAATGTGGAGTGTACATTGCCATGTAGCATGAGATTTCATTCCCATAGATTTAAGTGGGGAACAACATTGGAACCCATCAAGATTTCAATCCTGGGGTGATATGGTCTTGATGGACCCGCACCCACGTATAGGGAATATATATATATATATATATATTATATATATATATATAATATTATATATATATTAGGCCTTGTGAACTCATAAGTGTTAATTCGTGACCTAGTATGAGTTGGTAAGTAGCTTGGGTCATGCTACCCAGTGTCAATGAGGTGACATGACTCAGCTATCCACATGGGTGCTACATATGTGCCACGTGGTAGGTCAAGATTTCATGGCATTCTCTGATAGGTGAATCTTTGAAAAACCATATCTATTAACCTGAGAGTTTGATAAAGACATGTTTTGTATTGTTGGAATGGGCTCAATGAGAAAAACACATGATGACATTCGTTTATGTCTAATTATGTCTTGTATTTTGAGGCATATGTCTAATGAACAAACTAAGATATGTGTGTAATTGTAGGACAACAAGTTTGGTATAGGATGGAAAGGCAACAATGAATATGTAGTTTCCATTAATAAAACTAATAACCAATTGTAAGTCTAAACACATAAAGGGATTGGTACAACAGAAAATAATAGCTGGTAAGAGCTCTCAAACACTTGAAACAAAGAGGTAAAATGTTGGATGAAAAGAAAGAGAAGGGGGGATTCTATTAACACCCTCTAACA
Organism: Pinus taeda; assembly: GCA_000404065.3. NCBI lineage: Eukaryota > Viridiplantae > Streptophyta > Pinopsida > Pinales > Pinaceae > Pinus > Pinus taeda. Next base: position 449,816 of record APFE030952085.1, on the reverse strand, counting down.
AGCATTGAAGGAATACATTATAGGAGAAATTGGAGTGGAACCACAAAGTTGAATGGATGCCATGAAATATTGAAGAAGGCTTGGGTTGAGTCTTATTCATGAAACATTAAAACCATTAGACTCACGGGGATTGAGTTGATTTTTGGGACTACATTATTTTATGCTTATTTTCTTTGGCATTAATTCCTTGGTTTCATAGTTTTCTTGTATTTTAGTTGTTGAGTTATGGATTGTCGTGGTGTAGTGTTGAAAATTTTATAAAAGTTGTTATGACTTCATTCTTTTGTTGATTTCCCTTTTTTTTATTTTTTTTATTTTTATATTAATTCCCATGATTGGGGCCTTCACACAAATTGGTTGGGTGTGGAAAGAAATCCATAGAAGCCAACAAAATGGTTGTGTGAAACCCAATAGGTATATGGGATAGTGTAGGCCCATACATGAAAAAAGAGCAAGAGTAAAAAAAATGAGAAAGGCTAGGCTTGGGAGATGGGTTAGGAAAACTACAACCCCAATCTTACATGTCGATAAACAAGGGCTCTTTAACCCTAAAAGTGTTATTTCATACCCTAAAGGATCATGGTCAACTGATTACATCATTCCTCAAACGTTCCACATGAAAAACCATCTAGAACTGGCCAAAATAGGACCATACTAACTGCTCCATTGTCAGGGTGCGATGCATACTGACTCCTACACTACCCAGGTGTGATGCATAATAAAGAGGTCTTTTGTAGGGTTTGATGAGTGAGGATGGACAAATGTCCGTGATAGTTTGCTAATTGGATGCTCATGGAATCTTTTAGAAACTTCTCCTATGATACTTTCCCCTCTAAACTCGCCCAGGGATGAGTTAGAGATCCAAGAAATATCCAAGTGGAACCAAAAAACAACAAGTGGAATGACACTAATCCAAACCCCAAAGATGACCCACACCCTTGCACACATCTATAAACGGATCCCTCATATGAGAGATCTAGAGGCTGGAATTTTGTAATTTGCAAGGAAGTGATGATAATTTGTGGTGGAGAAAGAGCATTGTATTGTTGGTGTGATCATGCTTTTCATGAGGTGAAGAGGGCTTTGATGCTAGGAGGATGATGCTAGATCAGACATATGGGTTGTAATTCTACCTTCTATTTAATAAATTTCTTTGAGTTTTCTTCCATACAACTATGCAATTGTGAATGTTATTATTTGTGAATGCCATTGTATGTTCATTGTATTTCTGATTCTACAATGCTTATGATATAATATATCAAGATGCTTTGATGGTGTTTTCTTACTATGTTTCTACAGGTAATCTATAAGTGGGATAAGTAGGAGAGGAGTTGCAAGCTCTGTCAAAGGGGAAAGAGATCAAGCAAAGAGTTAAGTGGACGATCCAAGTTGGTTCCTCTTCCTCTCTCTTATCTATCATACATATAAGAAATCCCAAATTGCTTTGATTGTTTGTTTCTAGGATAGCTGCCAATCCTAGAGGGCTAGCCGATCAAAAATACACTAGTTTTCCTGGAAACAACCATCTCTAGTGTATACTGGAGGATCAATCCTAAATATGACAACAACCAGGAAATGAAATTATGTACAGACTTAAAACTATTTGTTTACACAGTAATTGAAATACAGGGATTTTTCTAAACTATGGTTTTAATTGACATATGATTACCCATGACTAAGTTAATGGTAGTATGACAACCAAGTGGATTGGTTTGGTTCATAGGGTTAATGGACATAATATGAGAACCATGATAATTTCTCAAAGGAGGTTCTCCTAACCTTAACTCAATTTACATATGTATATATGTGATATGTTCATGATTATGCCAATGTTATATACGCGTATGAATGCCATTGTGACTAACAAGTTTTTTTAGAAGTCATTCTTATGGAAGAATGATGGTTTATATTTATTTAATGAAAATCTAGATGGAATTTAATATTCCTAGTGGCGTGAGGAATCAATTTGAAAAGAGGTATCCCTAGTTGATTATGATTTTAATATCACACGAATATGATTCTTATAATGTTCCCACATTTGCATTATGAATAAGGAATGTTAAAGGATATATCATCATAAAGAGAGAAGTGTGATCTATGACATGATGGGCTAAGCATGAACAATGAAGGGACCACATACCCAAATTTTCGGTTGTGGGTGCATGTGGTAAAAGCATGGGAAAGACAATGCCAAGGTGAAGGAGAAAGGTCATATGGATTCTTGTATTTTGGTTGAGACCCTGTATCCATTGCATTCTTGGCTTGTGTGGGTATAGACAATTTGGTCTTTGGATTCTTGATGACATATGACTATAGGATTGTAGTCGGTTACAATTTTAAATACACATTTTTTTGTGCCATTTGTATATGTGTGTTGGGACATGTAGGTATGGGACTGTCTAGGCCCAAGTGTTGTGTGATATCTTAGGGTAAAGGTGGGAAACCTTTGGACTGCCTTAATAGACTGATTGGAAAACAAAAGGAACTGATAATGATAATCCTTGATTGCAGTATTAGGCATGTACTCCACTAAGTTCCATGTTGATCCCAGGAAATAGTTCAGTGGAGTAGAGAAGCTCTAGTGATAACATAGTTAATAAAACTATGAGGCTTCTTGGATGATAAACATAGAGAATATATGATGATATTGGAACTAAGAAAGCCATTTTTTTCAACCTATTTTGCTCGCTAGGGTTAGTCCTCTTGTGTTGTGACATTGTTGACCTTTTGCACTAGCTTTGACTACTCTTTTTCCTAGTCTTTTTTCCCAAACACATGTAGACTGTAGGTTTTAATCCCATACAGAAATTACCTACATATAAATTCTAAAAATAGAAATAAAAAAAGGTGAGAGAATAACACATAAAACACATATGCACAAAGATTTTCCCCTGGATCTCAAAACTGGGACTACTAGATTGATTTTTCATTATGTTCCTTTCAATGTTACAATACACACACACACACACATATATATATATATATGTGTGTGTGTGTGGTGAAGCATACCATGGAATGAAAATTGTCGTGCCCAAAACCATGTGCGAAGAGCATTCACAAACCATAGGTAAGTTCGCCCCACTTAATATAGGGTCCAAAATTTTTTCCACTGGGTGCTTCCCCAAACCCCATATAGGGGGGATACCCACCCCTGTCAAACCCCTTCAACAAGTGGGGTTGTCGCTCCCCTGCTGCACAATCCGCACAACGATAGGGGGCCATGCTAGGCATGGAAGGAAAATAACACAACCCAACATTCTCCCATTTGTTGTTTTCTTTCTACAAGGGGTCACAAGAGAGCTTAGTCATTTATCTAGTCCTATAATGCCCATTGCTTCTCTACACCAAGAGAACTTCTCATAACTCATAGATTTTGTCAATGCATCTACAATATTCTTCAAAGTGTCCACCTTTACTAGCAACACCTTTTTGTCTTCTCCCATATCCCTCACAGAGTGATACTGAACATCAATGTGCTTTGTCTTTGAATGGTAAGTAGGGTTCTTTGCCAAGAAAATTTCACTTTGGTTGTCACAGTCTATCCTTATAGCTCCCTACACTAACCCCATATTTGAACACAATCTCTAACGCCAAACTACTTCCTTGCTTGCATGAGTGGTTGCCATGTATTTTGCCTCTGTAGTTGATAATGGCACTACAGATTGATTCTTACTCATCCAATTGACTACACCTCTAAATAGGTTAAACACATACCCACTTATAGACCTTCTCTGATCCAGGTCTCTAACCCAATCTGGATCAACAAAGCCACGGATATCCAAAACTCTGTCCAACCTTTGTCTTCCTTTGAAGCATAAATCATAATCACTAGTACCACGCAAATACCTGAAAACCCACTTCAGTGTTGTCTAATGCTCCTTTCCTGGTTGACATAAACCTGCTCAGTACTCCCACTACACGTGCAATGTCTAGTCTAGTACAGACCATCGCATACATTAGGCTACCTACTGCACTTTCTTATGGAACATGGGACATGTCCTCTTCTTCTTCTTGTGTCTTGGAACACTATTCAGTAGATATCTTTAAACCAACAAGAATAGGAACCTTCACCGGTTTACTATCTGCATATTAAACCTCCGCAGTATCGTCTCGACATACTTCCTCTGGTTTAACCAGAGCTTATTCTTTGCCTAATCTATTTTAATTTCCATGCCCAAAATATAGTTTGCAGCACCAAGATATTTCATGTCGAATTTGGATGATAACAGGGTCTTCAAATCCTAGATAATTTCTTTGACATTTCCAAGTAGTAACACATCATCCACATAGAAGACAAGATAAATAACGGAGTCACCAATTAATTTAAAATACACATAATGATATACTTTGCTTCTAGTGAAGCCAAGTCCCCATATAAATGTATCAAATTTCTGATACAACATCCTTGGTGACTCTTTGAGACCATACAGAGACTTCATTAGATTTCATAGCAGCTATTTCTTGACCTTCACCACAAAGCCTTCAAGTATCTTCATGTACATCTCCACTTCCATATCCCCATGAAGAAATGTTGTCTTCACATCCATCTGTTCTACCTCAAAATCAAAAGAAACAACAACAAATAACAATAATTTAATAGAAGCTACCTTGGCAACAGGAGAAAAAATATCACCAAACCAATTCCCAGTACTTTGGAATAACCTTTTGCTACCAACCAAGCTTTATATTTCCCCACCTTTCCTTCTACATATGCCTTCTTCTTGAACACCCTTTTGTTGCCAATGGGTTTCCTTCCAGGCGGCAACTCCACAAGATTCCAAGCCTCATTTTTGTGAAAACACGCCATTTCATAAACCATGGCCTATTTCTAGAGTTTTCCATCCTCTGAATCTACTACTTCCTTCATAGTTCTGGGATCATCATAAGTAATAGATAATAAAAAAAATTGAACAGAAAGTGTATGGACTTGACCTTTATGGCTGCCTTATTTCTCGAACTGATCTTCTCACACTCGGAGTTTGTGGCTCTTCATCTTCTGATTCCTCTTTTTTGTAGAGTTTGATTCTTCCTCCTTTAGCTCAAACTCTATCTTCTCATGTTCCTTTGATGGGACTTCATGTTTAATAACATTTTTCAGCTCTCTGAACACCACATTTCAGTTGTACACAACCTTCCTTGTTATTGGGTTCCAAATCTTATAACTCTTTAAACCATCCTTATACTCAATAAAGATGCACCTTTCAGATTTACTATCCAACTTTGTTCTTTTCTCCTTTGGAACATGTACATATGCATCACATCCAAATACCCTCATATGTGAAAGAGAGGGTTTCTTACCAGTCCATACCTCTTGTTGAGTCTTGTCCTCCAACACTGATGAAGGTGATTTGTTGACCAAGTAACATGTTGTCTCCACTACCTATGCCCAAAATTCCTGTCCTAACCTGACACCATTGAGCATGCTTCTTGCCCTTTCCATCAACATCTTTTTCATTCTTTCTGCAATTCCATTTGGATTAGGTGCATATGGAGTAGTCTTTTGCTGTGTTATACCACACTTCTTACATAATTCTTCAAATTCCTTATTGAAAAGCTCTCCACTGTTATCTTTCGTAAGCATATTTATCTTCTTCTCTGTCTCGTTTTCCACCAGAGCCTTAAATTCTTTAAACCTATCAAAGACTTCAGATTTCTTCTTGAGGAAATATATGCACGTATTCCTTGATAATTCATCTATAAATAATACATAGTACACAGACTTACCGAGTGATAGAACCTTCATAGGTCCAAACACATCACTGTGCACAAGCTCTAATATTTGTTTCATGCTCTTACGACCAGAGGGGAAACTCACCCAACTCTGCTTCCCATATACACAATTTCCACAAAAATCAAAATCCAGAGAGCTATTAGTCATACCTTCTACCATGCCTTTACCATGAAGTATTCAAAGGCCCTTCTCTCCAATATGTCCAAGCCTTTGATTCCATAGCATGGTCTTTTCTCAAGAGACCGTTAGATTTTTTGCTCCTCTTTCAGGAACCACAAAACTATTTCACCCATCAATAAGAATACTACCTTACAACTTGTATAGAATTCCAATCTACACTCCCCACATCAATACCAGTTCTCCCTGAACCATGTTGTAGGTATCTTTCTCAAACATTGCTTTTACACCTACATCATCCAGCGTGCTTACCGAAATCAGATTTTTGGCCAATGCAGGAATATGTATAACACCCAAAAGTGTTCTAACCCTTCCACCTTGTAACTTCAACTTTACTTTTCTGCGACGAACAATTCTATCCTTCATAGCATCCCATAAGAAGACATCACCACCATCATATTTCTCATACTCGCAGAACCACTCTCTGTGGGGATTTCAGTGAAAGGATGCACTTGAGTCAATCAACCATGCCTCATGATCTACATGTGTACTTGAAGAAGCTATGTATACATCCCTTAGTGGTTTTCACCTCTGTAGAAGGAGCATCATCAGATCCCTTTCCTTTGTTAGGAGCTTTATATTTAAAGTCCCTTTTGTAGTGCCCTTCCTTTCTGCATTTCTAACACACCTTTACAAGTCTTCCTAGAGATTTAGATCTCCCACTGGATGACTTATTTTTGTTTCTGTTCTAGTCCTATCATCATATAGACAAGGCATGACAATTCTCACTATGCATATTTTTCCGTCTCATCTCCTCCATCAGCAAGGATGAGACTATTTCATCAAACTGCAAGGAAGTTGCATTGATACCTATTGAAATAACCAGACTATCCCATGAATCTGGTAGAGAACACAACAAACTGATGCACTTATCTTCATTTGAAATTTTAATATCAATAGGTAATAACTGACTAACCACAATATTCAATGTGTTCTGATGCTGTATCACCAAGTCTCCATCTTTCATCCTAAAATTATACAGCTTTTTCCATAGGAACAATTTATTCACTAGAGACTTAGATTGGTATAAAGTCCCTAACTTGACCCACAAAGCCTTAGCTGTAGCTTCCCCTGATACATTTAGAAATACTAAATCTGATACACATAATCGTATTGTTCTCTTTTCCTTTCGATCCAACTTGTTCTATTATTCATCGGACACTCTTGTTGGTTTATTACCTAGATCTACGGTGATCCACTGATCTTTAACTACCAAAATATCCTCCATCTTGAGTTTCCATAACTCAAAACCTTTATAATTAAATTTCTTGATCTCTATCTTTCCACTGCTCGCCATCCTCTTTCACCATCAGAATCAATCCCGTAGATCTCCCACTGAACAGTGTCTAACACATGCCTGAGTAAAACCCCTTAGCAATAAAGCCATCCCCTTGAAGCCAAAACAGCTCTGATACCAAATGTAGGTTTCAACCCCATATAGAAATTACCTGCATATGAATTCAAAAAATAGAAAATAAACAAAGGCGAGAGAATAACACATAAAACACAAGTACATAGAGATTTTCCCTTGGATCCCAAAACCGAGACTACTAGATTAATTTTTCATTATGTTGCTTTCAATGTTACAATAAATAAATAAATAAATATATATATATAATATATATATATATATATATATGTTTAAACCTTCCAATACCATGGACAAAAACCATTGTGCTGAAAACCATGTGTGAAAACCATGGACAAAATCATAGGTGGGTTCAACCCACCTATTATAGGGTCCAAAAACAATTTTCTCGAGGCACTACCCTAGACCTCGTAGAGGGGGGCTATCCCTGGCCCCTCAAATCCCCCTAGATAGGGGGGATGCCGCCCCCCCTGTGACCCCTTCGCTGCACAATCGGTGCAAAAAAAGGGGGGGCTCTACCACCCCTCTAACCCCCTGGTTAACTAGGCCAGCTAGTCATGGAAATAATATAACACAACCCAACACAAAGTTCCTTATGAGTGCAGTTGGAACATTCAAATTGCATGCAAGGAACTCCATCCATGTAGTTATGGCATTAATTTCATATTTTGGTTTGTGTGGTCGGGAGACTTATTCTAGATACTTATGATTCCTAGGAGATTAGTGCAACTCATAACCTTATCGCATCTATTCAAGTTGGCTAGGACACATTATAGAGAATATTCTCTAACTTTTGTTTGTCTTAGGTGTCAAGCTAATTGGAATCTCTAGGTCAAAATCAAAGAGATATAGAGAGTCATATGCTACTACTATTGTGATTCCTTTTTGGAGATATTCATGCTCCTTTAAGTCCTTATTCATTATAGTAGGGTTTGGAGATCTTCATGCTACTTTGAGTCTCCCTACTATAATCAACAAAGACTCAAAGTAGCATGATACTCTCGAAAATTGAATCACAATAGCAAAAACATATGACTCTCTATAACTCTCTAATTTTGACTCATAAATTCTAACTAGCTTGACCCTCTAAGATAGCCTAGTATAAATAGGAAGGAGAAGACTACTAGGAGGATGAATTTATAAGCCTATGATGAAGAGAAGTTAGATAAACTACTCAATAATGTTTCCTATCCAACTCGAATAGATGATATAAGGTGATAAGTTGAAATTATCTCCTAGGAATCATAAGTCTCTAGAATAAGTCTCCCAATTGCACAGACCAAACTATGAAATTTTGGTCATAACCACATATAAATAGTGTCATGCAGTTTTTTGGAAGGTTCCAATGACACTTATAAGCCACTCTGCATGCAGTTGGGGAAAAGGGCTAGGAAAAGGAGTAGCCAAAGCTAGGGAAAAAGTTAAATAATGCAGTAACTCAAGAGGAATATCCCTAGGGAGAAAAATAGGTTGATTACACCCATGAGGCTTACTAGTTGATAATCATAGAGTAAGCTCTGTTGGTAGTTTAGCTACAAAACCCAAAGGGCTTGCTAGATGGTAATCATTGAGAAATAATTGTGACATACAAGGCCGACAAAGCCACTATAGACTATGTTGGTTGATAACTTATGAGAGATTGAGGCACTAGGGGCTAGTGGTATAATAACACATGATGGTAGTTCCACGGAGTTGTGATGAGAACAGGGGTGGAAGTTCCAGTAAGATGTTGGAGAGTGCACTCTTATTACTTCAAGAGTAACATAGATAATGAAACCTCCTCACTATTAACTATATGTCTCTCTAAGTTTAATTTGAGACTCTTTGTGCTATGGATGGACCTCTATGTTGATTTCTAGCCACTATGGTGTAACAACAAGGAGATGTTGAGAAAACAAGATAAATAGGCTTTGTGAATGATTGATTTGTAGCCATTATGGTGTAATAGTAAGGAGCTATTAAGAATTTCTAATAAAAGTTCTTTGTTGTAGATATCTATTTGAATGGCTTAGCAACCATTCAAAGGACAAGACAAGAAGCATAATTTAATTTTTTACAAATTCTTTATGATGAATCTCATGAGAGATTGTATGTCATGTTATAAAAAAGCATGGGAATTTCCCTGATTTGGATGAATTAATATGACTAAAAAGAGGATTGAAACAAATTGAAGGTACGAGATTGCATAGACAAATCACTAATAATATTGCAAAACAGCCACAAAAGTGGCTCATCCACAAATAATTTTTATGTTTATTTAGTTGCTCGACGAGCAACTATATATGTAGACTAAAATTGTAATTGAGCTATAAATATAAAGCTCAAAATCATTCATGGTTAGGTGAAGCATGTGTTCTATGTCTTTGGGAATGAGAACACCAAGGACAATGTTCCCTTAAGGGGGTGTGGATTCTGATTTCCCTTGTGGGTTAATTCACATTGTAAAATGTTTTCCTGTAATTATATAATTATAAATTTAAATGGTTGAGAATGGGACACATATTCTATTTCTTGAGGAGGCATATTGCTTGAGGAAGTGGGTTCTTTTAAATATCATTTATGTGATGAATTAACGCAAATACAAAACAAGGATGTGCCAATGTTCTCGTTAGGCAATAGTACAAGCAAGAAATGAAAGAAAAGTTAATGAGTATGGGTTGCACTTGCCAGGGAGGGTAGACTGCATAGAGCACTCTGAACGACAGAACCATCATCGATGAGAAGGGGACAGACACTCATCCATGCCGTGATAACACAAGGAGAGACATCTAGTTACCACAACTGTGGAAATAGGAGGCCGAGAGGCTCCTATGGAAAATAACCATAGGTAGGCCAATAAGCTAATTTTGAATAGAGAAAGGATGTTGAGAGGCTCATGTTGAATATATAAGGGAAGGAAAATGGATCTTTATGAATAAATAAAGGAGATTGAGAAAATATGGTTGAAAAGAGAAAGGAGGTTGAGAAGGTATGTGAAACCATACATGAATCTTGTGCATAAGAAGAAAGAAGGGAACATAGAAAAGAGGAGGCCAAGAGGTTATTCATGAAGAAGATGATTTGCTGAGAAGGGAGGAGAAGGTATCAGGACTGAAAGAATTTAGGGAGAAGAGAAGCTCAAATGATAGTTTAGACGAGGAAACCGAAGGCTTGCTGGTTGATAATCACCGAGCATTGGCTATGCCTTACAGAGATGATAAATCCACTAGAGACAATGTTGGTTGATAAATTATGAGATGTGGAGGCAGATAGGGCTAAAAGATGATAATTCATTATGGTAATTCCATGTGATTAGACTAACAACATAGGTGGAAGTTCCATTAAGTTGTGGGAGAGTGCAATTTTATTCCTTCATAGGTAACTAAGTTAATAAAACCTCCTTATCATTAATTGTATCTCTATCTCCACATATGAATTGAGACTCTTGGTATCTAAATCCCTAGATATGTTCGGATGTTTCAGGTCCTTGTGCATAAAATAAATCATTCCTTGCCTGATGTGAAATTGTTGAATTACTGGTGGGTAAAGGAAGAGTAGCCCTGTGACACCGTATATGTGAGTGAAATGTTTCATTTTGTTTATTTTATTTTGATAGCAGGTGGGTGGAGGTGAGAAAACATCTCGACACTCTGTTTCATATGATACTATTAGTTTAAAAATCATTTGAAAAACACTCTACCTCAATCTTTGGAATCTGTCTAGGAGGTGACAACTACGAGAAATACTTGGCTACGACTTGCCTATTATTGGGTGAAGATTTGAAATCCCACTCTCAGATGCCTGGTTCAAACTATCAAAGATAACTGTGCACTTATGACTCTTATGTTATGAATTCTTTATGTTTTCTTAATGTTTTGATTTATCATAGATTTTAATGTTGAGATATAAGGAATTCATATATGAATGATAATTGTTGTTTTAAAGGTATGGATATGTAATGGATTAACTTCTCTATTGATTTGGACATAATCCTAGTCTAAGTGGTTAGTATGTAATGAATGTACGAATCTTGTGATTGCTTGAATATTGAGGAGATGGGTGAATCTATACAATGTTTATACCCTATTAAAAGAATGTCTAGTAGGATTTGATTCTAATCTGTAAGCCCAAGAATCCTAGAGAGTGTTTCATAGGGTAATGTGTTGGTTTAACACTTGTGACATATTGAGGAAAAACTAATTTCCTATACAACTCCTAGTTATGTTCCATGGACGAGCAAAGGTTCAGTCCTAGAGGATTGATATGAGTATATTGTTTATGTTTCACATAATGAGCTTGTATGTTTGCACAAGGCTATTAATTTGTTCAAGTTAATATCCATGAATGTTAATCCAACATGGAAATGAATTCTAGGTGCATATAGATATACATATACATACATACATGCATACATATACATACATACAATACATATATATATATATATTATATATATATAATTTATAATATTTTATCTAATATATAATATATTATATATATATAATATATATATATATCTTAGGAATGAGCTCATATTTTGTATTTATCTTGAGCTTGAAGGTTGGGCTTAAGGTCTATATATAGTGACATCATCATATCTCATTTAATTAAGTAGATATTAAACTCAGAACGAATTGGCCACACAAGCCTAATTAAAATCATGTAAGCTCTAGAGGAGAGTGATATATGTTCGAAACCATGACAATACTAAGAGGGGGTCACATCAATATTGTAACATGTTTACAGATTTAACCAACCTAAAATTTATTTTCACAATAAGACAACAAAAATTACTTTCAACATATATATGACAAGCAACTACTTCAATAATCAATGTAATATTCAAGGAACAAATAAATTCACAAATTCTTTATCCATTTTATTAATAGGCCAAACTACAACTTGAAAATACAATGTTTTGGCTACAACCAACAACAAGATACAACTTCCTAGCTTATCAATTGCAACTAATTAGACTTATAACCTCACATATTCTCCAACACCCACTAGATGGAGCACCAACCCCTAATTATCAATAAACAACTTGCTAGAAACTCATTGTTTAAATGTTTCATCCATTTTCAAACTCAAAAACATGTGTTCATTCTCTTCTTGCAAAAAACTTGAATTTCTCAACCACCAACAGCTTCAGAAATCCTTGATCATTGAAAACACCATACCAACAACTGACAACAATAAAAGGCTTGTCTCAAAAAAAAATGTTTTTTATTATTCTTATTCAAGCCTTCTCTTATCATTTATTTAATTGCTTGCATGCTACTTTATTTCTTCCTTTGTCCTATTCATATTAGACTTTCTAGACTATGTTTTATATTTTTGGCTTCATCTCTAGGTCAAACTAACATTCACTTCCTTTTCTGTCACTTAAACTAATCTTCTCTACTAATTTTTTTCATTGTATCTCTTTACAAAAGTTGACAGTTTGGCTACTAATTTTATCTTTAGTTAATTTTGGCTTAACTATCAAAACTACAGCTAAAATAATGGTTTCGTTGTTTTTTCCTTTAGGTCGCTTTTTTCTTGGTCCTTTTCTTTTTTTCCTCCATAGGACCAGTCTCTGTGACCATAACCTAAGATATTGGGTGGTTCCCCCTTTTTGAGCCATAGGCGGGCGTTTTTTGTTTTGTTAACGACTTTGTGTCGTTGGTCACAACTATTATATTTAATTCAATTCTTTAAAAGCAATGTGAGTTTGGGATTTATGGTGTTATGAGATTTTTGGGTTCTGAGGGTTTTGGGTTCCGAGCTTTGACTCTATCTCTACCATGTTATGGGGTTCTGAGATTTTTGGATTTTGGAGTTCTCTCCACCAAGATGAGCTAGCCAGTAGGGTATGCCTGACCCTATATTCATTGGCTACCACTCTATACACTACCATTGTGTCCCAATACTCTATAATCTAGCACTTACATCACATTTCTAAAATTGAATTTTCAGGGTTGATCCATCTAGGATGACATAATCCCTGCCATGTGTTGACCTTTGAGTGATTAAACATGTGAACTAGAAAAGGACCACTTCGGTACCGAAAAATTTGATGTATACATGTCACATATCCACCTTCTATTTGGTGATGCTGACATCACCTCTCATGTCTTCCGAGCGAAACTCATGCTTCCACTTGTCCTCCTAGAGGAGAGAGAAAAAATGTCTCTAGACTTTTGGTTTTGTGAACAATATCTTCGTTAATTTATTTTTCCAAAAACCATGGTTTTGATTAGTTTGTCTCCAACACCATTCCTATGTCGATTGTGGTTTTTGGAGAGGTTCCCCTGGAGTAGCTCTCCATTGTTGATCTACGTAATCAACTTGTATGGGAAGCTACTTCAAGGATCACATATCCCATCGAACAAGCTATCCCTAGTGGCCCTATAAATTCGCCATGTGACCTATCCCTTTCCTTTTCTTTCTTTAGAGTTGACTCTCTGTTGTGCTACCACTTTATCTTTTTGCACATTTTCTTCCTAGTGGGTTCCACTTGCTGCTAACTACTCCATGGAATCATTTTCCACTATGCAACATGTCGTCCATGTCTTCCTAGAGATATTTCTTAGAGGATCTATCTATCTTGGAGCTTTTGCCAACTTTCACTACACACCGAAGGTCTCCCAAAACTTCTGCTAACTTTGTTATTTTGGACCGGGGGTGAAAAAAATTTCACTCGCTCTAAATTTTTATCTAGGAGGTTTTTTTAGGACTTTCATATACCATTGGAAATCTCTAGATTTATATCCATATGGGTGACTTTTAATGATATATGAGATAATATACTACCTGACAATTGGTTCTAAATTATCTGCACCTTTTTCTTCCATGGTTGAATGTTGCTCCATCAGTCTACTCCTTGGGGCATTCTTTGACACTTGTGCTACCTCTTGACTGTAACGAACATTGCTTTTCCATCCCCCTGTGGCCATCAATGACAACATATTTCAACAATCTCCCCTTTGGCATTGATGGCAACACCAAAATAAAACAAAATGCCTTTTTCTCTTTTAAGTCTTTTAAATAAAGCTCCTCGTACAATGCACTCCGCTTTACTAGTTTTTATTGTTGTGTTATCTATTGTTGGTGTGGATTTTGTGCTTTGTTGTGAATGATCACTAGATCACTCCCTCAATCACCCTTTTTGGTTTGATTTATTTAGATCTATTCCCCTTAGGCATCAATGAAAAAGACACCACTATGCTCCCCGTATCACAATGCTTATATTGGAAAAAAATGTTCCTTTGTCATTTTGATTGTTTTGGACATAGTAGCTTATCTTTGAGAAGTTGATAATGCAACAACTGCCTTTTTTCCTCTTGAAGGAAGAGCTAATGGGGGGAGGGAAGAGGCACAACTCCCAATATTTGTCTCAAATATTAGAAGGATTCTATAGGAAGTCTCTTGTTAAATATATCAAAAGAATTCTCTTTTGTAGGTACATAGTCTAGTTGGGAAATCAACGATGCAACTTTCTCTTTCAAGAAACGATACCTAAAAGGGATATGTTTGATCTTGGAGTGAAAAACCAGATTCTTTGACATGTTGATTTCACTTGTGTTGTCACAGATAATGCGAAAAGGCTCATCATAGAACACTTGTACATCCCATAAGGTTTACTTCATTTAGAATAGTTGAGTGCAACAAGAATTTTCTACGATATATTCTACTTCAGGTTTAGATAAGGAAATGAAAGCTTGCTTCTTGCTCAACAATGAAACTAGATTTTCTCCAAGAAAGAAAGCAATGCAACTTGTGCTCTTTTGATCATCTATATCACCTTCCTGATCAACATCATTATAAGCATTAAATGAAAAATAATTACCTCTTCGGTATGACATTCCAGAGTACATTGTTTCTCTCAGATATCTAAGAATTATTTTGGCTATAAGGGGATGAATTTTTCTAGGAGTTGCTTGAAATCTTCCAACTATTGCAACAGCTTGCATGATTTCTAGTCTTGAAGTTTCAAATATAAAAGGTTGCCAATGATGGATATATATAAGGTTTGGTCAACTTCTAGAGATTCGTCCATTTTACTAAGCTTGAAACCTATCACCATTGGAGTGCTCACTAAACAAAATTCTTCCATGCCAAATTTCTTTATCCCTTCCTTGAGATACTTGCCTTGAGAAATAAAAATGCATTTAGGTCTTTGTACTATCTACGATCCAAGGAAATATAATAGCTTTCCAAGCATGGACATCCCAAATTCAGCCTTAATATCGACTGGAAATTCACTATTTAGGATATCTGAATTATTGGTAAAGATGATATCATCAACATATACTACCACTATAATGAGTTTACCGTCCTTTTCTTTAACATATAGATTGTTGTCAGTTGCACCTCTTTTAAATCCATACTTGATCAAGTAGTTTTCTATCTTGTAGTACGAAGCTCTAGGGGCTTGGTTAAGACCATACAAAGCATTCTTGTGTGTGGAAAGATAATCTGGCTTATATGTCAGCTAAAAGCCTTCTAGATACTCTATGTAAGCTTCCTCCTCTAGCTCTCAATTTAGAAAGGCATATTTGGCATCCATTTGACATATTTTGAAATTCATGAAAGAAGTATATGCCGAAATATTCTTATTTATTTGAATCTAGCAATAGGAGAAAGGTATCATCAAAATCCGATCCTTCTACTTGAGAATAGAATTTCCATACTAACCTGGCCTTGTTTCTCACCACTTCTCCACAATCTTTTAACTTATTTATCAAAACCTACTTTTTGCCAACGAAATTATTGTTTGAAGGTCTTAAAACAAGTTCCCAAGTCTGATTTTTCTATATCTAGTCAAATTATTCATTCATGGCCTTTACCTAAGGATGATATTGACTAGATTCTACAATACCCTTTGGCGCCTCCATAGACAATAGTGTGACATGTGGCTACGTTAGGAAATCCTACAACCTCCTTTTGGTTTCTACTCCAGAATTTAATTCACCAACTATTTGATCAGATGGGTGGTGTTTTCATACATACCTTAGTGGATCTCTAGCTTGAGAACTAGGGGTTTCTACCTCATCTTCTTCAACAATTGTATAACCGTTCTCATCAACAATTCTTTCTAGGTCATCAACACTATATTTTTCAAGTCGTTTCACTTCTTTATCATCATGCTCATCTACCTTTACATCGATATAGTTAATTATTCCCTTGTTGATTCCCTTGTAACCCTTTTTGTTATGTGAATAACCCAAAAAAATGCCTTCATCTACCCTGGCATTAAATTTACGAAGAATCTAATCATTTTTATTTTATGTAGCATCTACTTCCAAAATAGTTGAAGTGCTTGACTCTTCCAATTTTTCCATACCACCACTCATAAGGATTTTTGTTGTTGTTGCATCGAAAATGAGCTTTGTTGAGGATGCCAACAGTTATGTGAATAACTTCTACCCAAAGCATTAGTTGAACATGATTTTATGTCATCATTGCTCTAGCTAATTGTGGTACTGACCTGTGCACTCTCTCTACAACACCATTTTGCGCGAGATTCTTTATTATGGTAAACTACTTGTAAATGTCATTCAATTTGTAGAATTCATCAAAGTCACTTGAGGTGAACTCAACTCCATTGTTAGACCTTGTGCTTTTTATTTTGCAATCTATGTCATTCTCAGTGATGGCTTTGAACTCTTTGAAGTTAGCAAAATATTTAGATTTCTCTATGAGGAATGCAACTCACATCATCCTGCTAAAATTATCAATAATTAACATGAAATATAACTTATCGCTAGATGATTTTCTTCTCGATGTCCAACAAAAATCCATGTGTACCAAATGTAATAGTTCTGCTAAAGTGTTTTCTTCTACCTTGAAAGAAGCAAGAGCTTGTTTTCCCAATTGGCATGATTTACAAAAACGTTCTCTAGTTTTCAAACATGGGAAAGTCCTTGAATGCATTTTTCTATCTTAGATAATATAGTCAAATTTTAGGTGTCTAGTCCTTTTGTGCCATAAATAGTGATGAGCCTTAGTATAGTAGCAAGAATGTTGCAACTCCCAAAAAAATACCAACCTTAATTATCAACCTGGGGTTCGTACAAACTTAAGAGATATTGACACTATGTGGGAAACATACATTGTGTCCTTCCTCTATTGCCATGATGTATTGGAGTGAATGTAATTAAATCAATCCCTAAACTAATTTCAAAAAATGAAATGCTTGAAATGGAAACCTTAACCTATTGCAAGAAAGAAAATACAAGGAAAAACTATTCTATTTGCATAAATTAAAGGTCATTAACTAAAAGTTCAAGCACTAAGTGGTGATTATTCCTCCTCAACCATTGATTTATAGCCTAGGGGTCATGATTACACCCTAAGGGATAAAAACCAATCTTTTTGAGCAAATATGGGCAAGTATATGCATGTTGGAAGAGTGTTAGAGAAAACTACTGGATGCTACATGATGTTATAATTCACCGCGTGAACAAGAAAATAAAATCCAAATTGGATTGGAAACTTTTTTTCATTTAATAAGATTTATTACATCTCCAATCCAAGTGGAATCACTCAAAAATACCCTTGTTAACCCATGCTAAAGAATAGCAGAAAATTACTAGTCTAATATCTAGAAATTTGAAAACTAGTGAGCTAGTAAATATATCAAAAAGTTAACCTAATCAAGTGAAAATGAAATGGGCTAATTTTTTTATTAAATATAATTTGTTCTTTTATTTAATTCAAGTGGAATCAACTTGATTGAATCCCATTAGGATGTTATAAAAATAGAATAAATTTACTACTATTTACCACAAGGGACTGCCAAAAATTTAGATTTGGGAATAAGCAAACTAATCCAAGTAGCTCAGTGATTACTATGACGTTTAAAATTTGTTCCAAGGATGAAATAACGCTTTTGATGCTGCAAAATAGCTCATTTCAACCATTTAAGCCAATCCTACAACAAGAAAACATCAATACTAAATGCAGAAATAGAAAAAAACAAGAACAAAAGATGCATGTGAATAAGAAGTGACTGGAAGAAAAGTAAATAATACAAAAGGGCTCTGAGGATCTTGGGATGGCCAAGCACAAGGAAACTAAAATTCATATGAAGGATACCAATACTTAGAAGTTGAATATGGCACCAATATTCATTATTTCCATGAATACAATTACATCCCTACAATAAATGAGATTAGAGCTGCAGAAATACGAGTTCTCTCAACAGGAAGACTAAGAAAAATCAACCCCTAGAGGAAAATTTGACTTAGTACTTATAAAAAAATATTTGGAATCATTCCCCATGAAAGGAGAAATTATTCCCCTAAAAAATCCCTCGAATAATGGGTCTGGTTCCCAACACTATGAATCTACATTAAATGTCAGGGAAAACATCCCTAGATTTTCTCAATCATAGGAGCTCTAAAATTTGTTCAATAATCTCATAATATCTTGATGATTTATTATTAAATATTGGTTCTCCTATAGTAGGGAGAAAGTACCTAAATTATTGCGTCCTTCAAATCTCCATAATCTACCCAATATTCTCACAATATTTCACAAAAATAAATATTACTATCGACAAATATGCAATTATCCATAAATCTTCCTAATAAACAATTAAAGTTAAAAATACATTATCTAATGCGAAAAGAGAGGTTTGATGTGCTAAAGGATGGTCAAATGGGCCTTAATTTATGTATAATTTGGAGGCTCGTCATACCCCCTGTTGAAAGTGTTTCTCTTCCTCTTAGTAACTTAGTGACCTCATTGTGCCTATTTCATGGCCCTAGTGGCCTCCCAAATTTGCTCTATAGTTGTTTACACTTTCCTATAGAAAATTTTTGCCTTACTGTAGCAGGGCATATTCTTCTTTTATTTATTTATTCATTTCTCCCTTGGTGGTTAGGATGTTTTGAGAGTCTTGGGTCTCCTTTATTTTGGATTGGAGGGAGGTTATCGCTTCAGCTTGCTTCTTATTCTCTGTTTACCCTTTGTTCTATTTATTTTTTTAGGCACTTTATCTTATGTTTCAACATTTTATTTTTATTTTACACCCTCTTCTTCTTTTGTAGATTCATTCCTAACTGTCTCTTTAAGTCCAGAAAATCTTCTCTATCCATGTCAACAACATTTGTCCATGTCTTCTCAAGGTTTGTGCAAGGGAACCTTGCTACCAATTGTCAATTTCATAACACTCATCATTTCAACTTATGGTAAGAGGAGGAGTGCTTCTTGTTGATTAGTGAGGTGAATAATGTTATCTCAGTATAAAAACAAGTTTATTGTACCGTCATAATGCTCATCCTTACAAGAAAACTCCACAATTCAATTTTTTTTATGGTTTTGCTACAAGATGTTTAGTGGTGAAATTTTGCAAAAATTCATACAATTTTTGTTTACGAGAGGTGATAGATCAAGTACTTACCCCTTATTTGAAGAATACTCCAATGTTTTAGGGTTTTGTGGCCAATAATCTTGAATATAATGGCCATTTGTTTCTTTTGGGACAATCTTGTAGCAAGATGACCGCCTCTTGCAGTGACCCTATTTTTCATGTAGCAGCTCCATTTTCTCCCATAACAAAGAAACTTGTGCCTTGAGATGCTTAGTTATGTTTTCTCTAGTGGTTGGCCTCCTCATAGATGTCAAAATTTTCTTCCCTTCCATTAAATCTTTCACCCATTTCTCTTAATGATCCGTCTCGAGATTTTATGTTTTTGTCTATATGTTATCTGCCCTTCATGGTATATAACTGTTGTTGTTACTATGTGTTCAGCTCATTCGTTGTTGCATAATGTGATACTTTTGTTGGTGGAGAGTCTTTCTTGGAGTTTTAGAGTACCTAGTGAGTTGGTATCAACCCCTCTACTTGATGGAAAAGGTAAAAATGATAGGATTATGGCTTGTTGTAATGGTTGCACGGGCTGGTATAGGAGAAGGTTTTCTTCCTGTAACAGTCCTTCCTTCTTTCTCAGGGTATTCTAACTGTATGGGAGTGATGTAAATGCTGTATAGGGTTTGGAGGATGATTCTAGGGACCAAAGGGAGTAATTTAGGTTTGTGAAAATGGAGAGGATGTGCTCTATGTGTTTTTTCAAGAAATTTTTAGGGTGAGAGAGTGTAGGGTTTGTTCTTGAAAAATATTTATTTTTTTCTTATGACATGGGATGGATGAATGATAGCTATATAGTGGATATGAAGTGGATGGAGGGATTGGAGTGCCTTTGTTACTTGGGCTTTGCACAAATTTCCTCTTTTAACTAATGTCCCCATTCCTCATAATCATCACGCTTCCTAATTTTCCTTTTCCACATTGCATGAGTGAGGGAGATAGCTGTAATTAACTAGTTGAGGGTGGTTGAGACTAGTAACCCATCCTTAGCTTATAAAACTTCACCTCCCATGCATTTACAACAAATTTATAACTATAATATGCTCAAGGGAAGAGTTAAAGAATATTGCATACATCTACCTACCTAATGGTTGTTGGAGAGGCATACATGTTGCCATTGAGTTTATGATCGATCCATGGTCCTTTAGAGGTGATAATTTCCTTTGTTTTCTTCTACACAAGTCTTCATATCTTGAAGATTCTTCTACTGATAAGGCTTTTGTGTGCAAGTTTATTTCTAGTGCGAAATCTTCTACTAGTGGAGTTGATGGATGCCAACCTATATTCTAAACCTTTATCTTTCAGTTACCGTGTGTAAGCTATCTTACTCAAATTCGATCTTCTTGGAATGTTGGGCTTGGCCATTGGTGATTTTTACCTTTCCCACACTTTTAAAATTTTTCATACACCCTTCAAACACTTCCTCTCACCATTATTTTCCTCCAAAACCCCTCAACGAACTTCTTGTAATAGTTTAGGACATCCTATAGTAGTTTCCTGTAGCAGATTTGTTTTACCCATATCTCCCAAATGGTATACTAGATTGACCTGAAATTTTTTGAGAATTTTTCCATCATTCGTATTCACCTCCACATAAAAACTTCTTGGCCAATGGATGCACGAAGCTTGAGAAAAATTAAAAATGGTTGTAGGTGATGGAGGTCGATTTCGTGAAAACTTTGCGCTGGAATTTGCTAAAATTGCTTGGGCATGTTACCATCAACCATATGCATCTCCCCATGAAAAAAAATTTCAAATGAATGCATGAATATCAAGCAAATTTAAAATTTGTTGTAGTTGATGGAGGTCAATTTCTTGAAAAAGTGTGTGGACTGGAATTTGCTGAAATTGCTTGGCAATGTTACTGTCATCCATATGCATCTCCCCCTGAAACAGAGTATTCATGTAGCATGTTAGGATAACAAGGAAAATGAGTGTTATAACCTTGGGAATGATGAGTGGATGGTGGAAGAAGATGAAGGTGATGGATTTGAATGTCCTTGGTCCTTTCGGAGCATTTGCATAAAGGAGGAAAAATTCTATGTTTGACTTCCTTTGACTAGGCTTTTGATAAACTTGTCTTTTGGTGGCTAATTTGGTTGTTTCTTGCAGAGGTTGGAGAGAACCCACATTCATGAGAAAGAGATACATGGAGCAAATATTTTTATTTTTTCCTTTTTTTCTTTCTTCTAGGCCTACTAGCCACCTTAATGAGATTTTCAACTAGTAGGTCTGCCTAGGCGCCTCAAAAGAGGTTTTCACCTAGGATATTTTCTTTTTCTTTTTCTTCTCTTTTTTCTAACCCATTGATCACCTAATGGTAGTTTTCAATAAATAAGGCCATCTGAGGCACCTCAATGGAGCTTTTGACCTGAGAATATTTTTCCTGTTATATTTCATTTTTTTATTTCTTTTCCCATCCTACTCTACTTGAAAAACAAAATCTCTTTCAAGTATAAGAATACTTTCAATGGAGCCATGTGCACATCAAGATGACAGATAAACCTATGTGTAGGCTTGGAATGTATTCATTGACATGTAACTGAATGTAAGAAACCAAATGCTTTAACTTTGATGATACCAAGCACAGTTGAAGAAGAGAGTGATTCTCGATCTTGTTGATTTTCTGCAACCAGACCACAATATAAATTTGATACCCTTAGTTTTCTTGCTTATCTCGATCATTCTTCATGTATTATTCTACCAAGTCATTGAAATCTTCCTATTTTTGCTAATTATTCTCTTGAACACATTGAGGATCTGATGGTAAACATAAGGAGACTTTCTCAAACTTTGATCCTGATGTCTTCTCTTCATCAAGTGCAGCCCATGATTCTTTGGTCTTCTCATTCGAAGATTTTTTTTTTGCATGATGTCCTTCAACACCATCAAGAGAATATACATTTTGCAATTCGCTTATTGAGCTAATATGAATACCATTGAGATCAATAAGAGATGTTAGGAAGTGTTGTAGCTCAATATTGCGAGTGGGTTGAGCTACTTGATTGTGTATGTTTGGAAATGGTGGTACAGGTAGTTCAGTGGGAGTGGATATTTGAGATGGATGTGATTGGGGTTGAGGTTGTGGTGAAGGTCAATGGTATGGATAACATGGAGTTAGGTATGGAGGATATTGAGAAAAATACTAAGGATAGTGTAGATGGCTCCCATAAGTTCCTTGCCAACCTTGTTGCCAAGATTAGTTTTTGGGTTGAGATAGTCGAGGTTCCAAGGAAAGGATGTGTTCCAATTACTTTGAGATATATGTGGATAACTTTTAAATTATGGATTAGTTTATTGCACCATACTAGGTTGAATAGGCTACCACGGTCCTCTTGGAGCTACATAACATAGCTATGTTGGTGATTGACTTGCTCCATTGTACTCTCGGTAAACTTCCTTCAACCTTGGAAATGAGGGGCAATATTTAACAACATGTGATTCTTCATGGAAAAAAAAAATATTAACATCTTCTCTTTGCTCATTTTTCATTCTTAACATTTGTACTTGTTCACTTATATTGCTAAGAATTTATATTTTAAATTCATCAAACAAATTTCCAAGTGTAGCTTGACTTACGAATTTTGATGTTGTTTTACTTACTCTTTCCCTTCCTCTTGATATGCACTCACATGTTTCACAAATTTCTTAAAATGATAATTGGTATACATCACCTCTACTCATGATATCAAGGTGATCAATCCACTCATCCCTAATTGTTCTAAGACAGACAATTTTTAGTGTGTCAAATCCTAAATGATGTAATTTTTCCCTCTTAACATTATACACGAATGTCTCTATTAGATCCTCAATGCTCTCATATTATTTTTGATTCATTTTAAAGGTTTCTTCTTTAAGATCATGATCTTTATATTCTTCTAGAAATATATTTTGCATATCATTCCATGATCTCACTGAATTAGTCACTAAACTCATGAACCATTTAAGAAATATATCCTTCAATGTTGCCAAAAAGAATCTCAATTTTTCAATGTTTAGTAAGTAGCCATAAGATCTACAAAGGGTTGGAATTTTTTAATGTTTAGTAAGTTTCCATAAGATCTACAAAGGGTTTCCAATTCAAAGAGAAAGGTTTCTAGATCCTCTAACCTCATTCCATGGAAGTTTGGAAGGAAATATGGAGGTATTTTCTTCATATGCACACTAACATCAGTGTTTTGAATGGGAAATCCAAGAGGATCTTCCTCGTTGTCACCATCTCCATCCATTTCTCCTACCTTCTTTGTCAACTCTTCTTCTTCTACCTACAAAAACAAATGGCGATGTAGCTCTTACCACACCACTTGATCAAATGGGAGGGGGGGGGGTTGTTGTTGTTGGAGAAGTAATATTTTTTTTAGATAAGAATGCTAATGCAATACAATATTTTGTTTTTGAAATGAAATGTACCTAACACAATTTTTTTTGTTTTTACAGAAAGTAAAATAAATTAATCGAGTAGGGAAGAAAAAAATGCATATTTTTACATCTCCCCAGCAACGGTGCCAAAAAGTGATGAACCTCAGTATTGCAACAAGAATGTTACAACTCCAAGGACTACCAACTTTAATTATCAACCTGAGGTTCATACAAACTTAAGAGGTATCGACACTATGTGTGCAGCATACGTTGTGTCCTTCCTTTGTTGCCATGATTTAATGGAGTGAATGTAATGAAATCAAATCCTAAACTAATTGCAAAAAAATAAATGCTCGAAATGGAAACCTTAACCTATTGCAAGAAAGAAATACAAGGAAGGAAAAACTATTCTAATTGCATAAAGTAAAGGTCATTAACTAAAAAGGCAAGTTGTAAGTGGTGTTTATTCCTCCTCAGCCATTGATTTAGTTCCTAGGGGCCATGATTCAACCCCAAGGGACAAAAACCAATCTTTTTGAGAAAATTTGGGCAAGTATATACATGTTGCAAGAGTGTTATAGGAAACTACATGACGTTAGAGGATGCTCTAGGATGTTATAATTCAGCCAATGACCAACAAAGTCAAATCCAAATTGGATAGGACAAATATTTTTATTGACTAGGATGTATTAGGTTTCCATTCCAAGTTAAATCACTCAAAAATACCCCTGTTAACTCATGCTAGAAAATAGTAGAAAATTACTAGTCTAAAATCTAGAAATTCGAGAACTAGTGAGCTAGTAAATCTATAAAACGCCTAGCCTAATCAATTGAAAATGAAATGGGATAATTTTTTTTACGAACTATAAATTTGGTTTGATTGAATGCAAGTATAATCAACTCGATTGAAGCTCGTTAGCATGTTCTAAAAAATAGCAAAATATTACTACTATTTTCCGCAAGGGACTTCGAGAAATTTAGATTTTGGAATAAGAAAACTAATCCAAGTATCTCAGTGATTACTATCACCTTCCAAGTATGTTCTACTGATAAAGTTATTCTTTTTATCTTGAAAGATAACTTCAAGCATTTAACCCAATCCTAGAACAAGAAATCATCAATACTAAATGCAGAAATAGAAAAAAAAAGGAACAAAAGATGCATGTGAGTAAGAAGTGAAAGGAACAAAATTAAATGATAGGAAAGGACTCTAACACTCTAGGGATGGCCAACCCCAAGGAAAATTAGAATCCTATGAATGACACCAAGATTTAAAAGATGAACATGGCACAAATTTTCATTATTTCCATCAATACAATTACATCCCTGCAAGAAATGACAATGGAGCTGCAAAAGAACAAGTTCTCTCCACAACAAGACTAAGAAAAATCAACCCCTAGAGGCAAATTCAACATGGTACTTATAAAAAATGATTAGGAATCATTCCCCATGAAAGGAGGAATCTTTCCCCTCCAAAATACCTCAAATAGTGGATCTGGTTCCTAACTCTAGGAAACTGCAATAAATGAGAGGGAACACATCCCTAGATTTTCTCAATCATTCAAGCTCCAAAATTTGTTTAGTAATTTTAGAATATCTCCTTGCTTTATTGTTAAATATTGATCCTCCTATAGTAGGGAGAAAGTACCTAGATTATCATCTCCTACAAAACTCAATAATTTACCCAATATTCTCACAATATTCCATAAAAATAAATAATATTAGGCACAAAAATGAAATTATCCATAAACCTTCCTAATGAATGTATTAAAGTTAAAAATATGTTATCTAATGGAAAATGAGAGGTTTAATGTGCTGAAGTATGGTCAGATGGGCCTTAATTTATGGCTAATTTGGAGGCCCATCAACTAGGTCTCATCTATCTTAGTCAAAATACATTTTTTTGTCTTCTCCTTTAGCACATATACATTGGTGTCTAATCTCATAGCCAGAACAATTATTTCACCTATAACTGTGGGCATGATTTCACAATTTTTAACTTTAAAAGCCACATCATATCCTTGATCACACATTGGAGACACATTTAGTCGATTATGTTTGATTGAGTCAACATATAAAACTTTCATAGGTTTACCTTTACAATTTGAAAGACTAACTGCTCCTTTTGTAATTAATTTGGCTAGATCATTCTTACCAAAAGTAACATTACTTTGTCAGCTGGTCCCAAGTGAGAAAGTTGATATTGTCTCCTTTCATACACCTAGAATAACCACTATCCACATATCAATGCCTCCCACCATTGTGTGCATAGAGTGTAATATAGAATTGCTTTGATTTTTATTTTCTTTCCATACATGGGGATTTTGTCTATTTTGGTCAATAATTGGCTCTATCTTCTTATCTTTAAGTCTGCAATTAAAAACTATATGCCCCAAATTCTGGCACTTAAAACACTTCACTTGATAATTTAGGGGACAAAAGGAATTATTTTACCTAGTGGTGGGTCCCATCAATAGGTATATTTTCAGGTCCATTTTCCTATCCTCCAACCCTTAAACTCTCTTTTTCTCACATTAATTTACATTTTTAGCCATAATCTGCTTAGTAGGGAGACTAAAGGGTGCTTGTGATATTTCATGGCATAATATGGCTAATATGTAGGCAAAATAATCATTTTTGGAGACAATTACTATGCAGAGGCTCGCTAGAGGCATCTAAAGGGAATATAGGAGGCTTGCTCACTACATTAGATCTCCAACTTGAATTGAGTCAGAATATTCCTAACCAACAGGTCAAATTCCATTGGTAGTCAAGAAACTCAAGTGCATGTGTGGAACGAAGGGAACCATATCCACCAATTTCTAGATTTTGGAGGGAAGCAATACTCCTCTCGTGGGAGCTTCCCCACTGTCACATTTTATATAAAAAAAGGCCTGAGGGCTCATTAGGTTTCAAACTCTTCGAGCTAGTTAGAGATATTAAAGGTCGAGCACTTGAGACAATTATCTCAATTTTTAGATCATGTATTTTCCCTCTATATTCTATTAATGAAATGTATTTTGTTGATCTACATCTACGTTAACTTAAGAGGGTTGGAGCTCTTAGGTTAGGGCCCAACCCAGATAATTTAGCCCCTTTAATGCATTTTTCATTTTTCTTTATTGTTAAAGTTGTTGTAGTTCTTTCAATTTTTAAGTATAAAGTAGATTACAAAAATTCTAGTTGCGGGTCTAATCAGCACCTCTCTTGTGGGAAGTGTGGGTGAAGAGACTACAACAACAAGCCAAAAATATTTCTTTATCATTCCTTGGAAATTTTCAGAGTTTCAATTGAATTCTTTTGCATGCTTGGTTCTTTCAACTTAGAAGTTAATACCATAATTTGGAAAATAGATTAGATTCGTTTTCTAGGATAGAATAAATCTTGAAGAAATAAAATTCAACTCATTCTTTCCACTCTCATTAATTTTACTGCAATATTGATTAGTAGATGAATGTCCTTGATCACTAGTTTGCAGGAGATGCCAGTGACTTATAGGGGTTTGCACACTCATTCACATACACTTATACATTTATATACTCCTCTTGGAGACGTCACACTTCTGTCAAGATCTGCCACTGAGATCATATTTTCAAAGCCATTGAAGGACACCGTGGGCATGAACTTTTGTACAAGATAGGCCTCTCAGTGGTGCTAAGCTTGAAAAAATGCCACACACATCCTTTATTCACCATCATGCACCTCCCTCCACTTCCATAACACCTTCCCTGGCCTCAAAAAGTTTTCACACCCACTCTAATAGCAAAAAATGAAACTTTTGTATAAAAACAAAGTTTTCTATACAACCCTGTAACAGTCCTGTACCACCATCCAAATGTAGCCAGATTTACCCTAGGATATGATTTTTGTATCCTGAGATTGAATGACAACCTCTAAGTTTTGAATCCATGATTACGGAGAGCTAAGGACCACTCTAGACAACCCATTCTTGAATTGCAAGAAAGAAACAACAAATAGAGTTAGGGAGCAAATTTTCACATTTGAAACTCTTCAATGCGAATGAATTAGACTTATTTTCTGAACTTCCTAGTTGTGTGTTGTATATTAAATTTATTTTTCTCAAGCAATTTGTAATTAGATTAATGATTTCCATTTTGCAAGTAGAATATTGATTTGATTTGTTTGCAAATATAGTAGCATGGTTTGTTTCTACAACTAGTGTAGTCATTCCCTTTCCTACAATTATAGTTCATCATTTACATCAAATGAATGGTACTTTCATTTATGCAATTAGGATAATGCTCTTTTCCCTTCAATTAGAGTATGTGTTTTGTATTTTTTGTAGTTAGTTGAAGGAGTTGTATCTTCCTGCATTGATCTGATAAATTGACTAAGGGTGGCATGAGTATAACATGATATAATTTGCATATAACCTTGTCACCTCTAAGTTTGTACGAACACTGGGTTGATAATTTAAGTTAAGACTCTTGGGAGTTGCAACATCCTGAGGAAATACTACGTATCATCACTTTTTCACACCATTTCCGAGAAGGTGTCCAAGTAGGTGGTTTTCCTAGTTAGAAGTTGCTTGTTTTTTACGTTTTGCATCATCACTATTGGTTTGAAAGCTTAAGAAAAAGAAAAAAATAAATATAAAAAGAGTTAGTTCTTTCATGCCTCAAAGAAGTAGGGATAGTCAAGGGAAATTCCTACCAAAAACCCCCACCACTTCAGGAAACCAACCATCAATCTTCTTTGGTACTTGTGAACTTCCCTCTTTGACTATAGGGAAATTAGAAGACCCTCTAGATGAGCAACCTGAAATTTTTTAGGAACCCACAGGAGAAGAAGATCCTACATCACCTACCCAAACCATGGTTGAAAATAGACAAAATGAGTTTTTCCCTATACAATAAACCAATTGGGAGACCGAAATGGAGAATATAAGCCCTGTTGTCCTTCCATATTTCCATGACCTAACCTATGAGGACCCTGGCACCTTCTTGTTTGAATTTGTTGTTTTCTATATGACCTATGAATATACGTCTAATGAATAGAAGTTGAAGTTATTCCCATCCACTCTTAAATATGCATCCTTACGCTGGTTTATGGGCTTGCCCGAAGGCTATGTCACTACCTAGGCCGAAATACAACAAGAATTTAATGAAAAATATAGGGATTTGTGTGGGTCGAGATAATAAAAGGAAGAAATCTTGTTTTTAGGACTCTGAGAAGAGATTCTAGGTCAATTATATGAGGCATAAATGTACCCTTAACCCTGATTCACTCAAGCTAGTTCTTCTCTGAGCGATCAAGGAGGATGCAATGGAGACCCTCAACATGTTGCCTAGAGGAGACATCTACTAGTTTCCTTATGATGACATCAAGGCAATATTTAAAAATCACTCTAGGGATGCTAGAAGAAAGGGTAAGTCTAGTCAAGGCTTGGTTAGTTCATCTCCCACTACATCAACCATCAAACATGAGATAGGAAGTATGTTGGAGGATTTCAAGAGTGAAATGTTGCATACCTTTTCCCTACAAATGGATATTATGTAGATCAAAAGGAAGCAAGAGGAAGAAAAAATATCACTTGTTATCTTTTGACCTATATGCACTGAGAGACATCCTAGAAATGAGCAGCCATTGAATGTCATAATCTATGAGGAAAACCATGTAATAGAAAAATGTTCCTCTCTCCTAGGATTTAAAGTTGTATACAAAGGGGTAGAAGGTGCTTTGAAGCAACTCTGCTTCATTAACCAAAGGATGCACTAATGGCCTTAGCCATATCAATAGGGCATGCATGGTTCAACTTATCCTCCTCAGAATCTAAATCAAAATGCACCTTTTGAGCCTTGGTACGCTTCCACTCATCCATCATGGCACATACCCTCTCCTTGGCCTTATACTCCTTAATATACCCTTTAACCTATCAACTCCCCTTTCCAGCCATATCCTCTTCAATCTCCTCAATGGAGCAACTCCTCACAATGGTGAAGCCATCAAACAACCCAACCTCCTACTTTAATTCCACCGCCTCAAAGTTAGCCACAATTCCCTCACTATAACCCACATAAGAAACCTCAAGCCCTGCCCAACACAATCTGAACTTGAACAATAAGTAGGCACAATAGGTGTATAGTGGGGAGACATCCTATCCTTCTTGTGTTGTCGAAATCTAAGAGATCAACCTTTAGTGTGGGAAGGTAGTTTGAGATGTTCACCCTCCTTCTCCACCTTAAGAGATTGAACAAGTGAAGGAAGAAAGTTCCCTTCAAGTCAATGCACCTCCTTACCCTGAGAGGTTGGTACACCCTAAATACATACCCATAGGCCATCAAATATATCCCCATTTACAATACTATTATCAAGGAAGAGTGTTTTAAAAGGCCTGGGAGAAGAAGAAGAGATACCACCACTATTAATGTTGTTAGGAAGTTATATGATCTGATGCTTGGGAGGGTAATATCCCCAAAGTACTTGGTTCTTGGTAGCCCTAGTAGTGGATCTACACATAGATAAAATTATGGTCCCTAATACCTTAAATGACATTGGGGATTCAATCAATGTGATCACCAAGGA
This sequence comes from Pinus taeda, assembly GCA_000404065.3. Classification (NCBI taxonomy): domain Eukaryota; kingdom Viridiplantae; phylum Streptophyta; class Pinopsida; order Pinales; family Pinaceae; genus Pinus; species Pinus taeda. The sequence continues at coordinate 419,297 of APFE030952085.1, read as the reverse complement.
AGCCATGCACAAGCTCAACCTCTAAGGGGCCTTGAGGAGGACCACTATGTGCTACAACTTGCAGACATATCCATTGTAGCTCATGAGGGAGTTACTAACGATGTAATGGTCTCCATTGAATCCTAGGAGTACCCCACTTATTTCCTTGTCCTCCAGCTCAAAACTAAGTTTAATGGCCACCCTATCATCCTAGGAGGACCTTGGTTGGCCACTATTAATTCCTACATTAGCTGCAAGGATGGGAGAATTAACATAAAGAAATGGCATCTATCAAAATAACTTGTGTTGTATCCTATTTCTCAAACTTATATTGAGCATGACTTGCCCTTGTGGTTAGAGGATGAGGAAGAGGAACAACTTTACTAGGCATATCTATACCAAGTCTGCATACTAGAAAATGTTGTAAGGTAGACGAAACTTGATGAAGATGACATTATTGACGATATATTATAGAATCAACCTCCCTCTTCCATGGAAGTTGATGAAATGATGAAGGAATCTTAGAGTAACCCATGGAATAATTTGTGCACTATTGACCCTAACCTATAACATACCATGGTTGTAGAGATTAGTGGATCCATAACTCTAAATATTAGCCCCTCTCTCTTAGCCAAGTAGGAAGAAAAATTATGCGTTGTGCTTAGGGAACATATAGATGATTTTTCATCGGACTATAAGGAGATGAAAGGTGTAAATCCCTTATTTTTTTCTCATCATATCTACATCAAAGAAGGATACTAGCCTATGATCCACCTTCAAAGAGGGATGAACCCAACTCTTGAAGACATTGTGAAAGAGGAATTAGAAAATCCAACGAATGGAGGGTTCATATACTCCATTAAAGATAATGAGTGGGTGTCCTAGCTTGTCATAGTCCCCAAGAAAAATTGGAAGTGGAGAATTTGAATTGATTACTGAGAACTTAACAAGGCTACAAAGAAGCACCTTTTCCTTTTTCCTTTCATTGACCAACTCCTAGATGGCCTTGCATGAAAGATATTATTTTTCTTCCTATATGGGTTTATTCAGTATAACCAAATATAGATCAACCCTGAGGACCAAGATAAGACCACATTCGCATGTCCTTGGGGTAAGTTTTCCTATAGTGTCCCTCCATTTGGTTTGTGCAATGCCCATTATGTTCTAAAGGGAAGTCTCATGTATCTTTGTTGACCTTACTCATGAAAATGTTGAGATATACATTGATGAATTCACCCCTTATGGTTGTGACATCAAGGAAGCAATTTCTAAAATGTGCAAACTCTTATAGAAATGTGTTGAGATGAAACTTTCATTAAGTCCTAAGAAATGTGATTTTTTTATGAATGAAGGGACTTTCATAGGCCATTCCACACCCAAGGAAGGGATACAACTTGACCCCAAAAACAAATCCAATATTAAAAGGATCCATATCCATAAAAAATAGATTGATGTTACAAGCTTACTTCCATTGGCTAGGTCCCATAGAAGATTCATTAATGACTTTAGTAAGCTAGAAACACCATTATTTGGACTATTGGCTAAAGATTTAGAGTTATGTTGGAAAGATGAATGTAAATAGGCCTTCAAAGGGCTAAAGGAGAAGTTGACCATTGCACCCATCCTTATGGGTCCCAATTGGGCATTCCCTTTCCATATCCACATAGATGCATCACATAAAGTTATAGGAGCATACTTCAAACAAGTGGAAGATAAATTTTTCTATGTTATCCATTTCATGGGTAAGAACCTTTGTAAAGATGAGATAAATTATAGATTCACTGAAAATGAATTTCTAGTTGTGATATAGTCTTTGAACATGTTTAGGCAATACATGACTGTATATAAAACGTTTGTCCTCACTTATTTTGCATCCATCAAGTATTTAGTGAATAAACAAGATGTCAATGGTACAATAATTAGATGGTTGTTATTATTGAATTTTTTTTATTTATTCATTGTTGGAAAATTGGACAACGAAAATGTGGTTGCAGATTTCTTTTCAAAAATAACCTTACTTATATGGAATGAGGATATGGTAGATGATCAACTCCCAGATGAACAATTATTTTCCCTCTCAGTGTTATCTCGTTGGTTTGATCATATAGAAAATTACGTTGTTGCTTGTAGTTTCCCTCCAAATCTATCCTCTATGGAGAAGAGAAATATTATTTTGAAGAGTGCACCATTCACCTAGATTGGGGGAAGTATTTTCAAATTGGGGTCAGATCATATTTGCGAAGATGTGCGACGGAAGAAGAGGTCTTTGAAATCCTTTGAGCATGCCATGATGGGACTTGTGTAGGCCACGTTTTTGCTAAGAGGAAAGCCTTTAAATTTATACAAGTTGGTTACTACTAGCCCACTCTACATAAAGATGCAAGAAGGTACACCACCAAGTTTGATCAGTGCCAAAGGATTAGTAATCCCACACCTAAGAGCTAAACTCCATTATAACCTCAAGTGACTTTAGGGTCATTTAAGAAGTGGGGCATGGACTTCATTGGCCCCATTAATCCACCTTCAAGACAAAAGAAGTACATCATTATGTGAAATAGTTACATAACTAAATGAGTTTAAGCAAAGATAGTAAAGGCAACAACTGAGCAGAAGGTGGTTGAGTTTCTAAGGGAGAAAAATTTCTTTAAGAATGGTTTTCCCATGGAGTTGTTCAATAGTCAAGGGATATAATTCCCCTCAAATTTGATCGAGGACATCATGAAGTAGCACCAAACTAGGCACATCACATCCACTACATATCACCCTTAAGAGATTGGGAAAGTGGAGGTCACAAAAAAATTGTTAGAGAACATTCTAACTAAGGTGGTTAGAAACAACAAAAAGGATTGGGAAAAAATACTTATAGAAGCCACATGGGCCTGTAATACCACTTGGAAGACTACCACTCGATTTACCCAATTTTAATTATTCTATGGAAAGAAGGCCCTGTTTTCCATTGAATTTGAGTACAATACCCCATGGATGGTGGCTTAGTTAGACTTGTACCTCACTCTAGCCTAGAAAGAGAGGTTGATCCAACTCAATGGTTTAGATGAATTCAGATTGCAATCTCTCCTACACACTGATGCAGTACAACTATAGGGGAAAATTTTCCATGACAAACACACTGTGGAGAGAGATTTTCAAGAAGGTGATTAGGCCCTTTAGTGTGGTTCAAGATTCAAGTATTTCAAAGGAAAATTAATGATTAGATGGTTGGCACCTTATCTACTAGAACGATGTCATGGGAATGGGTCTATCCAAATTAGAACAGTTGATAGAGAAGGTATCCCTTTACTTGTCAATGGTTATATATTGAAAGTGTACAAAATGTCTCTGTCCAAATATGAGTTTACTAGTTCAATTAGCACAGAGTTGAATGTGATTGGGAGGCTCACAACCCTTAGTTCACCAAGATTTTGATCAACATAAATAAATAAATAAATACCATAAAAGGCCTATGTGAAAATATACATCAGGCATATGAGGCCAATGTAAGGTTAAAAACCTTTATGAGGCAACCCAAGAGTAACAAAGAAAAACACGATGAAAAGGTCCCCAGGTGAAAACCTCCTATGGGGCACCATGGGAACGCATGCATATTTTAAACTTGTCTAGTGGTAGTTTGCAAGTCTAAAAAAAAGGAAAAAAGAGAAAAAAAGAAAATGCAAGGAGGAGTCCTCACATCATTTATGTAACATTTGTTTTTTACGGGACCCCGGGTAGTCAGGAGGAAATAATTTGTAGAACAGAGTCCAAAATAAATTTCTCCATTTCCCAAGCCAAACACTATATTTCCATCATCATTCATCCATATCACTACTTCTCTCAAACACTTAGCAAAAATCTACCCCCAATTTTGCCTCAATCCTGCAATGCTATATGACTCTCCTAAACTGCTACAAGATCAACCATAAATGCTACAGGATCAAGACCCACTTCGAAAAAGGGTCCAAAAGTAATGTTTTTCCTTTGTAAATGTTAGGAGAGGTACACAAAACTTCCTTAACCTCTCATCCACTCCATTAGGTTAATTCCATCCTCAAGAGTCCACCTCTAACTATAAAACAAAAACACAAATCACAAGACTTTGCCTTCACTCTTTTTCACACACTTTCACCATGTTCAGAAGTTTGTGTTTCTATCCCTAGAATCGTATATTTTATCTAATTCCATGAATGCAATAATAGGTGTTGATAAGGAACTCAGTGACTACTATAGGAAGGAGATTAGTCCTATAGCAGCCTGCACAGATCTAGAAAAGTCATAGATAAGGGATTGTTATAGCTGCATAATGAAATTTTGCCACCATGAAGAATCAAGAGACCATACGTGAGGCTTAGAGAAGTCACACTATCCCTAGGGAACAATTGAAAGGTCACCAATCCACTCCAACACCAACATATCAAACAATGGAAAATACCTGCATGGAAGAGAAAATTCATCTGTCAAATACATCACTATGCTATTTTGTTTAAAGAGGACATGAGCATAAGTGAGACAATGGAAGATGCCACCTTCAAAAAATAGTTAATCAATCATCAAGTTTAGCAAAAACATGCATAAATCTCCAACAACTCAACATCATAGGTAGGATTAACTATGACACCCCTTAGTATTTCCCTATGCACAAAATAGGAAAAAATATGCTTAATGAATGAAAATAGTGTTTTTGTGGGCTGGAGGTGGCCAGTAAACTTGGACACCTTCAATTAGTAAAATTCGATCTACTCATCCACCCATGGAATGTGGAAAAGTAAAATTAGAGGGAGTGATAATTACGTGGAGTGGGGACAATGGATAAAGTAAGAAAGACATGCAGAGGCTAGGTCATCAAGCACTCCTAGCCCATTACCAAAAAAGGAATAAAAGGATAAGGGTCAATTTCACTTGCACCAATGCTCATTCCCAAGTAATGGTTATAAACGCTCATCAAGATATCGAAGGATGAACTAGATTCTACCACTACTATGGGAATACATGAATTTATATAGGAACATAGAGGAGGTGCTACATAGTTGAAATAAGAGGAGAAAAGGAGTCCAAACCACTAGGAATTTTCCTCAAACCCCCATGGAAATACATATGTCATCCTTAGAAGGGTAAGTGGCTTCCACCCTCATCACTTTCCATACAATTGCATAAAGAACCTTGATTACTACAGGAACCTTATAACAAACCCTCGTGCAAGAAAAATCCTTTAAAATTTGTATTTTATCAAATAAGAAAGGTGAGGAAAGAGCAAAAGAAATTTTTTTTTTCACTAATGTAAATGGCATCATCCTTATCCTTATTAGGCCAAGAAGCATCAACCACCCTATCTCTACCTCTACACCCTATACTACTCAAGGGAAAACTTTGAAAAAATTCTCTCATATAATTTAGGGAATGAGTAGTAGGAGCCATGGAGGGAGGTTTCAATTGAAGAGAACACACAAACACAAAAATAATCTGTCAACATCCTGCTATTAGAGACAATGTTCTAAGACACTAGTGGATGAGGTTCTTTGAACAATTTAAGGGATATGATGATGAGGTAGACCATGAGCTTTCAATATCCCTCAATTCTTAGAGAGAAGATATTGCTACCATTGTTGTAAGGGGACTTGCCATCTATATGAATGCATATCCCATCAACAGAGTGACAACCTTACCTTAGGAGTTCAAAGGGGAAAAGGGAATAGAAAGATAAATGTCCCATCCAAGAAAAACTTCTTTCTCACTGAATAGGATCCTCCTGAAGGAAAAAATAGGGTGATAAGAGAGAGCCTCTCTTACCCTTTGGATGACGTAGCCTATAACGTCCTGAAGTACATATATTTTGAGGGGAGGTAGAGTATCGTGTATAACTATTAATTTAGGATGCTCTAGGAGTTAAGGTTCGAGACAGAGTTACCAATTCCAAGTAGGCTAAGTGTTCCACATTCCATTTTTCATTCTGTCATTGAAATGAGCTAGAGAGTGATGAAAGGGAAGCACCAATACATTTCCCATCATCGTCTCATCAAGGAAATTTTCATGAATGTATTACGTCATCTCAGAGTTCCTATGTTGTGGGTTGAATTTGTGGGCATGTATAGGGAGACCTTCATTGAGACATAAAACCTTACCTCAACACATCAAGAAGAGACACCAAAATCTAGTTCTAGAGGAATGGGAAAAGGGTAAAAGGAAGAATAATAGAAAGAGGGAGAAGGAAAGATAGAGGAAGAAGAAGGAGTAGAATAGAAAACATAAGAAGAAACCCCAAAGGATCCCTTTAGACCTAAAAATTTAGGAAAACCAAGGAAACAAATAAGCCTCTCACCATGGAACACAAACTAAGAGGTGGGACACACTTAGCACACATGTTGAGCCCAAAAGAAGGCAACCCAAGTAGGGCCCCTTGTATGGTGAGAAGAAAAAGAGCACCATGATCAACTAAGGGAAACCCCCACCACCTTCAACAATTGTAGTCAAAATTGACGAGTTAGCTAGCTAGGAAGGTAAATTAGGACTTGGTGAGGGGAAAATTGACGAGGTCACCTCCCCTAAATCCAAGGGTAAATGACCCTTATCACCCCTACGAATTCCCACTGTTATAGGCCATTTTATTACATCTAGTCAATATTCTCACAAAGTAGATCAATCAACATCCATGAACACCTTGTCATCATCCCCTCACAAAGCCCTAAGAATGACTCCTCAAATCCCTAATTTTTTGGGTCTAATAATTCATTTCAGTGATTTTAAGGGCCAACACACCTTGGCACTTTAGGGACTTGTGTTTAATAATTGATTGCCTAGTTCTGCACCAATGCCGATAAGAAACATGTTGTCCATTGTTGGGAGTCGATCGGCTCTAGACATTCAGGAAAAATAAAAGGAATCTCTAATCTTACTCATCCAGAAGCTTCCAAGTGTTGTTACAACAATTTACCTAACATAAAAACTTCCAATCCTATTTGATCCTACCTTGGATATTTCACTTGTTATCCCTTGAGCTTATTCTCCAGCAAAGAGTGGATTTGAAGGCTATATTCGTAAATGTATAAGAATTCCTAAACTACCACACTCTCCTACAAATATAAAACCATCTACAATATTAGGGTTGGATTTTGGACACTAATCATACCCTCATGCAACTACTTTGAACCTTAGGGCGTTATCATCTTCATGCAATAGGGGTACATTGATGAGTGCTTTATGGCAAGGAAGGATGAGTCAACTTGGCAAAATATCTACAAGATTAGTTTCCATTTTTGGTTATAAACTATGTAATTTTAATATTAATACAAAGAGTATAGTCTTTTCCTATATGTGTTATGTTATGTTTACATTCATATATTTCAATGACACATTGATCAAATGAATCAAGTGTTTCGATAACGCTACATAGATGTCGTAGATCTTTGGCTTGTGTTAATTGTATGTGCAAGTTCTAATTGTAGCAATATAAGCTACAATTGGAGCTTACAAGATGAGAGGAGAGAAAATCTTGTGATGTATCACAAGTAAGAATATTTCCATTCTCCAATTTCTCTAGGGGGAACTTTATGTTCTTTTCTTTCTATTCTTTTAGACTAGGCCACTAGGTCTAGGGAAGTGTTGTGGCCACCAACAACCCCCCTCCTTATTTAGTATTAGTAATAACATAAAACAAGTGGGGACCCTTAGTAAAAAATTCAATTTTTTTTTTTTTTGTATTATACTCCTTAAAAATATATCGCATCGCGAGAAGAGAGTAGAACATTTCTTCATGAACACAATAAAAACTGTGAAAAAGCGACGGGAAATTCATCGCATCGCATACATTAAGAAGTTCCCATAAATGAAAATATTAAGAAATCTCCGATGGCCGATATACGACATCGCATGTTGCAACGTCGCATAAACAACATACAATGATTTAACACGATCTGCGATCTTGCGATAAACGTGATGCTACGATGCTGCGATGCTACAATCTGTGATTTACGATCTGTGATATCACAATCTTGACAAAATCCGATAATGCGATGACATAATGTAAGATGCAGAAATCGCCCATCGAAAATTTTCCTCGGCTCAATGTTCAAGAAAAGCTATCAGTAAACCAAAAAATTGGATGCACACCTTAAAGAAAATTAATGAATGTACGCCAAAGTGTTAATGAAGGACAATTTTGTGTTTGTCGAAGAGTCAGTTCACAATGGGTGGCATTATTTTATACACTCGTAGAGATTAGAGCTTTCACGTTAATATTTATTGTCATTACTCTTTTCATTTGCGTGAACTGCAGGAATGAAAAACAGGAAACATTTAAAGAAAAAGGGAAAGCATCAAATGCTCGTAGGCAGAGAAGAGATGCCCTCATAAATGGATACCGCATACAACGGAACCGCAGATTCCAGAGTATTTCTGAACAAATGCTGACATCAATAGCCGACTCAACACTAAGGGTCAAAAGCTCACAAAAGCAGCATGTTCACAAAAAACAATCCTGAAGCTTATACCCGGAAAAGGAAAAGGTGCTAAAGGCAAAAAATGCACCAGAAAGGCCCATTCCAAACCATCATCCATCCATCTATCGGAACTCCCACAACCCCTCTTCAATCATCTACGATCTTAATATCCTTATCTTCCCAGCCACAGGGATCATCTTCTGCACTTTCCTCTACTAGCAGCTCAACGATGGCCCAGTCTCCATGGAACAACCCTGGAGCAGTTTTAATGCCTGCCCCCTTGAGTCCGATACCAGCACATCCTGAGAAATGGTTGCCCAAATTCAATCGAGAAGCAAGCATGCTAGCAGAAGAACACATAAACAATTTCATGCTTTCTATCAATCTCAACGGAGTTACTAATGAAGACGTTGTTGTTTGGCTTTTTCCCTATACACTACAAGGAACAGCCGGGTCATGGTACTTTTCACTACCCTTTGGGTCTATCACAAGTTGGGATATCTTCCAGAATCAATTCCTTACCAAGTTCAGTGATGACAGACCAACGACAACGTTAATCAATGACCTATCCAATCTTAAATCCGAAGCTAAAAAGCCTATCAAAGATTTCAATTTACAGTTCAATAAAATTCTCAACAAAATTCCACTACTTCCCAACCCAGCGAAGAAGTACTATGTGAATGGTATATTACTGCTTTACCATCAAACACAACAATCTTCGTGGATAGAAAAATAAAACAAACTTAGTTGAAAACATGACAGAGGCGATAACAGTAGAGAAATGCGTAATATCCCTGGAAAAGAGATCCGCGATAGAGGAACGCAAATCTAAAAAAGTCACCATCAAAGAAGACTCCAAAAAGAAACAAGCAAAAGACCCTTTTGATTTGGAAGGATTGCAGAAAGTTTTAATGACCATTTCTAATGAGATGGTTGACATAAAAGAACAAGTAGCAGAAGCTTCTTCAAAAAAACCCTACAGAGCTTTTAAAAGAGGTCCTTCGATGGATGAAAAACCACCCAATGCCATTTCAAATGCTGAATCCGAGGAAGAGGAAGAAGAAGAAAGTGCCACTGAAGGGCAGACTGATGACAAAGAAGTTGTGGAATTACAAGGAATGTGGGATTTCATCCTCCCACAAGAAGAAGATCAAGAAGTATTTCCAGTTAGCACACGAAGAAAAAATCAACTTGATCCTCCCCAAACTACCTCTAAGCAGAAGAGCGTAAGTCCTGCAACAAAAGATAAAGTCGCAACAAAGAAAATGACCACTAAAGCAACCCAATCTAGCCCAGTCCAAGCAGATCAAACAACACCATCAGAAACACTGATAGTGTTGGATGAAATGGAGTACAATATCATTGATGACATGAAAAAGACTAGGGCTAATATTACCCTTTACGAATTGAGCAAATTGAAACATCAACAGAAGATAATGATGAAAGAAATACATGTCGTGCCTATTTCATCTTTTCCTACCGCTGTACTCTCTCAAGCTTCCCACAACATGGGAGTACCTCCAACGAGCACGATCAATAAGATTGATCCAAACGACATCACCTTAATTGGAGGAATATCAAGATCTCACACTCCCCCATTTCTTCTCATTTATGAAATTTTCAACAAAAATGTGCGCAATTGTTTGGTAGATTCCGGTGTTTCATCGAATATTTTACCCAGATCAATATGTGCCAAGTTAAATGTTCAACCACAAAAATACGCAGTGCGCATAGTTCAACTTGATCGATATCAAGTCAAAGTGATTGGTGAAATTAATCAAGTAACCATAAGATTGTCATCCAACCTGAAGATATGTCAGGTTATTGACATTCTAGTGGCTGATATCCCAAAATTCTATGGCCTAATTCTTAGCAGAGATTGGTCCGAAAAACTCCATGGATACTTCACAACCGATTGGTCAGACATGTGGTTACCCTACAGCGGTAAACCAAATCAAATAAAGGTTGAACGAGAGTTACACCAGAAGTACATAGTAACAAAATTAGAGGGAGAAAATGAAACAGTAGCGTATAACAGCAGTATCATAGGCAATTACTCGGTAGATTCTTTTCTCGGCAATTTCAATGCTCACACATCACCCTACTTGGAAAATTCAGTTTTGTCCCAAGTTCAAAATTTTTCCCAAACTGATAGTTCAAAGTGTTAATTTTTTAGATAAACCTGTGAATACATCTTTGTTTTGGAAATTATATTTTGATGGCTCTAAATCTAAGGAAGGAGTAGGAGCAGGATGCGTTCTGATTAGTCTAGAAGGAAATAAGACCATGCTTACATGCAGACTCGAATTCGATTGCACAAACAATACAGCAGAATACGTGGCCTTGGTGCAAGGCCTGTACAAAGCAATCGGGTTGAACGTTAAGTATCTTCAAGTCTTCAGAGACTCTGAGATTGTCGTCAAACAGGTACGTAACACTATACATTGCTTATCAGGTCATTTAAAACACTATCAATCTTTAGTACAAGATCTGACTGAACATTTCATAACATTTAATATTTCTTCAATCCCGAGACTCCAAAATGCAAATGCATACCTTTTGGCTAATGTAGCCTCTAAGCTCATTCCCTCCGAAGGTTTTAGTCCAGATAGATTCTCAATAGAATTAATCTTTAGACCGTCCATCCCTGACAACATTACAAATCAGAGAGTATTCAATGATGGTCATGATATTGTAAATTTCCTCACTTCTGAAGGATCCTACTCCAATCAAATAATTGACGAGGACCATCACGATCGACAAATACAACAAAATAGCACTGATAATGGTATACCTAAATCGGTGGTTAAGTTAGAATATTTATATGATTTGAAAAATCAGTTTAAAAGGTCTACCAATTCAAAGCTCTACAGTCCAACCCTGAACTACGAATTACTAAACCTAGGAACCGATGATAAACCACAAAACGTTAACCTAGGTGTCGGCCTAGCCCCTGAAGAAAAACTAGCATATATTCGTCTTTTGAGACAATATAAAAATGTTTTTGCCTGGAATTATGATGAACTGAAGACATACGAAACTTCTATCATTCAGCATACTATTCCTATGATCAATAACGAAAAACCTGTCCAACAGAAACTGAGAAAGATCCACCCCAATTTATAAAATTAGATAAAAACTGAGCTAAATAAGTTATTAAAATCCAGAATAATTTTCCTTGTCATACATTCCAAATGGGTCTCCAGTATGGTACCCGTTAGAAAGAAAAATGGAGATATTAGAATCTGTATCGATTTTTGGAATCTTAACAAAGCCTGTCAAAAAGACAATTTTCCTCTTCCACCTATGGAACAAATACTACAAGCAGTAGCAGGCTCAGAATTGATGACTTTCTTGGATGGATTTTCAGGATATAATCAAGTGCTGGTACGTCCCGATGATCAGTTGAAAACCACATTTAGAACTAAATGGGGCACATACGCATATCGGAAGATGCCATTTGGTTTGATTAATGCTGGTGCTACATTTCAAAGAGCCATGGACATCGCATTCAAAGGTTTAGTCAATAAGTCTGTAGTAATTTATTTGGATGATATAATAGTGTACTCCAAGAAGTGAAGCGACCATCTCAAAGACTTAAAGAAAATCTTTCAACGATATTTAAGGTATGGAATTTCACTTAACCCAAAGAAATCTTTTTCTCATTAAGTGAAGGAAAACTTCTAGGATTCATAGTGTCAAAATCTAGTATTCACATTGATCCTGACAGAATCAAAGAAATTTCTGAAATATCCCTACCTCATAATAAAAAGGCCATGCAATCTTTCCTTGGTCAAATCAATTTTGTAAAGAGATTTATCCCAGATTTTTCACGAATTGTGTCTCCTTTGCAAAACATGATTAAAAAGAATTTAAATTGTGAATGGGGTCAAGATGAACATGAAGCATTCAACCTGATCAAACAAGCTATTATTAATGCTCCATCTTTAGCAACCCAGAATTTTTCAGAATCTTTTATTTTATACACATTTGCCTTAGAGAAATCATATGCCGCGATTCTAACTCAAGCAAATCAAGAAAAAGTGGAATCCCCAATTGTGTTTTTTAGCTCAAATTTACAAGGTGCTGAACTCAATTATCCAGACGTGGAGAAACAGGCCTATGCTGTTTTCAAAGCAATCAAATATTTCAGATCTTTCTTACTTAAAACCCGTACTAAGATCATAGTACCATTTCCAACGGTAAGAAATCTTCTAGTAAAAAAGGATGTGGGTGAGAAAAGGGCCAATTGGATCACTTCTTTACAAGAATACGACCTTGAAATCAAGCCAACAAACATTGTAAGAGGTCAAGGCTTCTACAAAATGTTGGCTGGAGCATTGCAAATTTCTAAAAATTCATCTGAAGAGGTAGAAATGTGTGAGGTAAGCCTAAACGATGCAGAATCATTGTATGCTGACATCATTTATTTTCTTAAGAATGGGTATGCTCCATCACACCTGGATCACACTAAGAAAAGAGCTCTGAGGTTGAAAGTTAAAAAATATCAGCTCATAAATGATATTCTTTTTAGAAAGAATTATGATTCTGTTCTTCTTATATGTTTTGAAAAGACTGAAGCTAAAAAAGTTTTGCAGGAACTCCACGATGAACCAACAGGCGTACACTATGCTGGAGATGCTACTGCACATAAAATATTACGTGCAGGATATTACTGGCCTAGGTTGTTCAAAGACTCACACAGTTATGTGAGGAAATGTCAAGTCTGCCAAACTACTGCTGGAAGACAAAAGAAACCGTCCCTGCCACTACAACTGGTAAATATCGAACAACCGTTCACTCAGTGGGGCTTGGACATAATAGGTGAGATCGTTCCTCACTCATCTAAGTATCATAGATACATCCTCACAGCAACAGATTATTTTACTAAATTGGTAGAAGAAGTTCCTCTCAAGACAACCAATTCTGAAAATATTATTGAATTCATAGATCAATTTATAATCACTAGGTTTGGATTGCCATCGTCTTTAATGTTTGATAATGCATCATACTTTTCTAGAAATGAAATGACTAAATTTGCACTTAAAAGAGGGTTCAAACTAAAATATTCGGCCAATTACTATCCGCAAGGTAATGGGTTAGCTAAGTCAACAAATAAAAACCTAATCAGGATTATTAAAAGAACAGCTGACCAGAACCAAAAGAATTGGCGTAAAGCTTTGGTAAATGCCTTAGGGGCAGATAGAATACCAAAAAAAGCTTTGATCAACACTTCTCCCTTTAATTTAGTTTATGGGAAAGAAGTGGTTCTTCCAACTCACTTAGTCATTCCCTCCTTGTCTTTAATACAATACATTGATGAAGTACCTACTTCATCCATACAACTAAGACAAATGGAAATAATTAAATTAGAAGAACGACGAGAAAAAGCTAAGAAAACCCATGCTCATCATCAAGCGCTAATAAAATCCTCTTTTGATTCAAGCATAATGACCAGAAATTTTTTTCAAATGGGAGATTTAGTTTTAAAATGGGATAAAGCACATGAAGAAAAAGGCAAACGTACGAAATTTCAAAAGATGTGGCTTGGTCCTTTTCAGATTATTGAAGTCATAGGTCCATCAACATTTGTCTTATAGGATTTAGCAGGTAGAATGGATCATTTGCCTGTTAATGGACAAATCCTTAAAATATATTTTCCATAGAAGATCATTCTTCTATTTTGTAGAATTGTTTTTCTTTTCTTTTTTTATATAAATAAAAAACAGTTGTAAATGGTTACTATAGGTATTCACGGAAAAGACACCAATTCTCTTTAAGATTTTTGAGCTTTCCGCTTGCATAAATGGCAAAATTTCTTTTTAGAATCTGATCTTTATTATTGACAGATATAGTTAAAAACTTTAGCCTAGATATGGTACTAGTTTCAACTTCAAAAAATTTTGACGAAAGCAACCTTTGGCAAAGAAATTGTTTTATATCAGCACAATGAAAGGTATCAATAACAAAATAAAGATTCTCTGTAAAAACAGTTGTTTTCAAACTCTATTATTGTCATCCAGAGCTTTCTTAAGGAAAACAATGACTTCCTCCCTGCTAGAGAAAATCGCAGCATTCAGAGGAAAAATCCATGAATACACTTTACCTTAAAGAATAAGAGGTCCCATCATGAGCCGGCTTATCATGATAACATATATTATAACTTATTGACTTTGCCAATACTGTCTATCAAAATAGGGCAATGACTCAAGATTGTTGAAATCAAAAGACAAGGAGTCTCATCATGAGCCAGCTTGTTCAGCAAGAGTGTAAATCAATTGAATGACTGTGTCATAATTTGGCTACCAAACCAAGATATTGTTCTTTAAGGATAAAAAATAAAATCAAAGAAAAAGTGTCAATGTGGGTTTTTCTTTGAAAGTTATAGATCACCTTAACCAGGATAGAGGATCATTGCTGGTAATAGGTAACCCTGTCGAGGTTATGGACGCCTGCTGGCAGCAGAGGCTCTACCTACAACAAACGAGCATATTTTAAAAAACTGGCACACAGAGAAAACTTTATTTTATCTTTACAAGACTAAGTAATGGTTGATGTAAATACAAGGACAAACCTGAGGAAGCAAACAAATTAGAATAAAAAGAGGTTGAAACAAAATGTCATTGATAGGATAAGGCATAATGTACTCCATTTGTCCATAACAAAATTTAGCTTTATGAAAAATTTTCTTTTTTGGAAGTTAAGATTCAATAAGAAAAGGAGAGATAACTGGTTCTTCCAAGTGAATCGCCATTGTTGTGGCCACCAACAAACCCCCTCCTTCTTTAGTATTAGTAATAACATAAAACAAGTGGGGACCCTTAGTAAAAAAAAAAAAAAAAAAATTGTATTATACTCCTTAAAAATATATCGCATCGCGAGAAGAGAGTAGAACATTTCTTTATGAGCACAATAAAAACTGCAAAAAAGTGACGTGAAATTCATCGCATCGCAGACATTAAGAAGCACCCATAAATGAATATCTTAAGAAATCTCTGATGGCTGATATGCAACATCGCATGTCGCAATATCACATAAACAACACACAATCATTTAACACAATCTGCGATCTTGCGATAAACGCGATGCTACGATGCTGCGATGCTACAATCTGCGATCTGCGATCTGCGATATCACAATCTTGACAAAATAAGATAACGCGATAACATAATGTAAGTTGCAGAAATCACCCATCGCAAATTTTCCTCTGCTCAACGTTCAAGAAAAGCTACCAGTAAACCAAAAAATTGGATGCGCACCTTAAAGAAAATTAATGAATGTACGCCAAAGTGTTAATGAAGGACAGTTTTGTGTTTGTCGAAGAGTCAGTTCACAATGGGTGGAATTATTTTATACATTCGTAGAGCTTAGAGATTTCGCGTCAATATTTATTGTCATTACTCTTTTCATTTGCGTGAACTGTAGGAATGAAAAACAGGAAACATCTAAAGAAAAAGGGAAAGCGTCAAATGCTCGGAGACAAAGAAGAGATGCCCTCATAAATGGATACCGCATGCAATGGAACCACAGATTCCAGAGTATTTCTGAACAGATGCTGACATCAGTAGCTGACTCAACACTCAGGGTCAAAAGCTCACAAAAGTAGCATGTTTACAAAAAAAAAATCCTGAAGCTTATACCCGGTAAAGGGAAAGGCGCTAAAGGCGAAAAATGCACCAGAAAGGCTCAGATCAAAGAATGGAGGCAGTTTTTGATGTGTTAAGAAAATTGTTCAGAAAACAAGGTCCCTAACTTGCTTAGTCATTCGCAAGTCCGGAAATAAAGATAGCAAAAGAAAAAGCAATTTGAGGGAAATTTTGATCATTACCAAGTATATACGCAGTTAATTCACCCAGCCACAGGGTGATTCCCAAAAATATCTTCTAGTTTACTAAAAAAAAATGGCGCCAGCGCTTACCATTTCTATTTTCTTAAACTCAAACAAAAGCGGAAGGCAACCAGCCAACTCTTCCTAGGCAAATGTTGAATGCTTGCAACATTAAGGAGCAAAAGCAGAAATAGTTAGGAATTAGATTCGAATTTTTAGAAATGAGTTTTCCTAGAAAAAGGGTGGTCATTTAAAATATGTATCCTAAATTTATGTATTTAAGTTGTTTAGTTAGCAGTATTTAAACCCTTCTCATGCATTTAGAGAAGGGTCCAGGAATTTGTCAAAAGCTTATCCTCAGAACATGCACTTTTGCACCGTCAGAGGAGGTTTTGATGAATGAAAGGATCAAGATTTATTGATGTTTGCATTTGATATATGCTACTGATGTTGAACTTCTGTACTCTTAGTAGATATTAGAACAAGGAGAGATAAATCATTGTTGCTTGAAGCTTATGGATAGGACCAGTCATAAATGGTACTTTTATCTCTTGACTATTTCTGCTTATATTCTTAAAGCAATATACAGTTTTTAGTTGCTTATATGTTATTACATGAATGTTTGTGTTACCATTTGGCACTTTTGTATGGTGGAGCCATTTATTTATGTTTAATATGTGAATATTTTATTATGTGATATGTTGTTCATAACTGTTTTGCCTAACTTTTTATGCAAAGTGGTTCATCTTAATTGATTTCCATTCTTATAATCGCTGAATGATCTTTATTACCAGTTATTATTTGAAATCTCTTTAGATCGCATAATAGAAGAATTACATCCCAGGTTAGCATAGATTAGATGTGTTGTTTTCATTTAGATTACAATAGCATAGAGTTATATTAAAGTAGTTTAGATAGGAACTTTTAGATCTGCAACATCCGATACTGCACACACACACACCCTTAGATTGGGAAACTAGTCCCATTATCCCCAGTTGGACCCGCTATACCAAACGGATAAGGAGTTTTCAACCAAGGTCTGGACCGGGCGGTTATCCCCCTTGTTGTCGACCTAATTTTCAGGGCTTCAACAGGAAGATACTTCCATTTGCATGCATAAATTAAAAAAAAAATGATTTGCGACTCGACTAGGGATTGATTCATTCCCTTAGTTGTTTCCTTGACCTTATCCCTTGTTACATCTCTTCAACAACCCTCTAGTCACGAAAAAGTTTAAGGATGGAAATTCATTTTAAAGTTTAGAAACCTTGGCAAATCTTACGAGTCTGTAACTTGAAAACTATGTTGGCATTATGATGCATGTGCTGTCCTTGATGGCAACCCACTTGTAGTAGAACAAGTATATGGTAACTAGATGAATCTATAGGTTAGAGGTGACAGAATGATGGAACAAAATAATGATCGAAGGTTTGATAGAAGGAGATTGTTAGTATGTTTTGTCCTTGATAAAAATTACTATTTGATGAATGAACTAATTCATAAAAATATTAATAGGATGTGATAGATTGCACGCCAGTTGTGTTTACATATATGTCAAAATCAAGGGAAGTTCAAAGAAATTAGTTTAGAAGTAATATACAATGGAAAACCACATTATAACAGGTCTATTCAGAGGTAACAGAGCAATGGTATAGAAGAACGAGATGATGGAACAAAGGACTACAAATTAGAATCAAGAAACTAAGGAAAAAAATGTTTTCAGTTGTATATGTGGGTTCACTATGCAAAAAGAGCATAGTATAGAAGAACGAGATGATGGAACAAAGGACTACAAATTAGAATCAAGAAACTAAGGAAAAAAATGTTTTCAGTTGTATACGTGGGTTCACTATGCAAAAAGAGCATATAGAAGTGGGTTCATTATACAAAAAAATCATATACATATGAACTCACTTTCAAAATAGGAAAAGTGTGTATGGGATGGAAAATTATGGTATATTAAAGTTAAAAAATACCAAGGGTCTGTACCATGGTATTAAGCCACAATATTGAGTGAAATAATAGTTACTTCATCCCGCCTAAGAATACCGCAGGTTCTAAGTGTTGTTTTGGTCCAAGGTATTGAGAAAGGCTAAAACTATAGAAGGAGGAGATGATAAAAGAGCTATGTACACATGTAATGAATATCTTATGAATTGTTAGATCAAAAAAAAATATGCATGTTATGGGTTTCTGATACTTTGCTTGATCTGAACTAAGTATACACCTGACGATTTGATGATGGATTAGATCTAATGATCGATCAGGATCATAATGACTTATCATTATGTGATCTGATAAAGGATAGGCTAGTTATGAGTGCTAAAAAATGTTTTGTCCTTTAAATGATATGATATGGGTATGTCTAAAGTTTGGAATAGTTGCGAAGTTATAAGTAAGAATTTGTATACCTATACGTTGGTTCACTTTGGTGAATGTGCGTATACACGCTCCTTTGGATCCTCCAAGTAGTGTATGCAAAAGAAAAGCTTGATGTTCAAATATGAGTGAGTTATCTAATTAGTGTTGGTGTTTTATTATTGTTTGTTAATGATGTCTTCTTAAATCTGAAAGTAGAACTTAATGACTAAGGTGATTGAGTCCGATTGATTGATTGATTAAGTGAGAAGGGTGATCTTTGTTGCTATCTATTTAAATCTCTCTAATATAATCGTAAATATTTAGAATGTCATTGGTTGTTTTAGGTTTGGTTTAGAGGTTTTATGATTTAGTACTTTTAGAGGTATATGCAGGTTGGCTTAATTCAAGTAGTGTATACATGCAAATTGGATTCATTGAAGTAGCGTATACATTCTGACATACAATTTTTGAGGTTCCAGTTGGTTTTGGTTGTTGATACAGTGTTGTGGGTTCAGATCTATGTACTGGTTATATTGATTTGTCTATTTCAATTGATTGGTTGAATTTTGATTAAGTGTCAATCGATTGAGGCTTCAATGATTGGTTGATTCAAAGATTGATGATTTGGTTTCAATTATATCATAGATTAATGATTGGGTTTTAGTTATTGGTTGATGCAGATGTATTTGTTGGATGTATTGCAGCGGTGATTGATTTTGAGCTTCAATGTTACTAATGGGTCCAATGTGAAAATTTTATGAAACATGACCTTCATATTGTGTTGTTGTGTACCAGGAGTATCTTGTCTGAAAATTTATGAAATGTGGTCCTTGGATGAACAGAGAAGGTCGTGGCCTTCTGTAGGCCTGCGCCTATGTTCTGGTAAAGATGTCAGCTAGTACAAGAGCTAGTGGATTGTAGCTCCCTTCCTGTAGAAGTTGGGGAATGGGAGAAGGTTGTAGCCATATTCAGGTGGGTGCTTGCATACTATTATGAGTTTGCACCAGTACAATATTGTAAACATATTATTGTTTAGATTAAAATAAGAGAGACGCAACAACAACAGGCGATTTTTCTCCCGCATTGGGTTTCCACCTTAAATCTTCGTGTTATAAGTGTGTTTCTTATGTGTGATGGTTTATTCTGCTATTACTGGACATGGTTATTGTTTAATGTTTAAGAAAGTACTGATGCAGTGATTAAAGATCAACATATGATGAATTAACTAAATCATAACTTCACTAGATATATGTTGGTTTCCATAAGAACAATTACATGCACACGCAAGTTCCCTTCACTGAAGCAGTGTATATAAATATGATTGTGAAATCGAAAAAGTTATTGATTTGTAAACACTGATTCAACCCCCCCCCACTCAGTATTATTCCCAACAAACTATAAAATGTTTAGAGATATGTTTGTAAAATTATTCAATTTTCTAATTATTTTATATAATATCTATAAAAAAATTGTGATTTTTAGGGTAAAAGAATTTTATGTTATAAAATTTGGGTGAATCATTTTTAGGAAACATGGAAAATGATGAATATTTTTTTGGAAAAAACACAGAAAATTAGCCCACCTGCGAATATTAGCCCCTAAAATTTTCCCTACCTCCAGTGCCTCACTCAGTCTGAAATGACCCTAGGAAGACCTTTCATTGACTTTCATTCAATTTTTTGTGTCGAAAACTAGCTTTTCCTTTATCAGTGCCCCGCTAGTCTGCTAATAGAGCATCCCAATCCACTGTAGCTTTCTTTGAACCTATGTTACAAAGCATTGATAGCCTATATACACCTGCATTGAACCATGTTTCATGCAAAAAATTGCCTTTTTATGTTATTCTCTTTGATTAACTTAGTTCCAAGTTGTCCTCCTTGTGTCCCTAAGTGTGCTTTGGTCTCTCACAAGCCCTCATCTTATTTTCTTTTGGTTTTCCATGACTTTGATAATAATTTGCTTAGATTTTTCTTTTTCCTTGTCATTAGGTCATTAGAAAACTAATTCCTTGACCATTGTGTTGCTTAAAGGAATTGGTGTTTCATTCATCATTGTGAATAGTTTTTTTTATAATTGATTGGGAAAATACCTTAGTTTTCATCTAAAAATTAAGTGAAATTGAAAAGAAAAATATTATTCATGATGCATTGCATCTGAGGTTTTGCATGCAATATTGTAATTAGGAACAATTGCATTAGGGGAATTTATTAACAATCTTGTTTGTTTCGTCTTGTATGTTCCATATTCTTTGTTCTCTTTTGTCCCATATATAGATTTTCATTGAAAATAAAACTTTCATTTTATCATGCTAGCTTGCATTTTAGGATATTCAAGTAAAATCCATGGTGAGCCTCGTAAACTAAAACTTAACTCAACATAAAATTCAAAATTTACTAAATCAATCTTAAGGGTAATTTGTAATATTAACACAAAAATATAGAGGTCAAGTCTAGAGACCTGTTCTGACATATATAAATATAGGAGATGTCTCTCCTTTCCATCATTACATTCTGGTGGTGATATCTCATTCCACATATGTAAGTGGATCGAATTGGACTCTGCATACCTTTGGGTATACTAGATGGTGCTCCACACATAAAAAGTATATAGGAATGCTCTCAACATATGGGTATGAGTAACATAGACTGTACTTCAGGTATAGTTGAGTATATTTTGGAAGTCCAATATAGGTTTCTATCCTCACCATAGGTAACCGTGTCATCTGCGTTTTATATTGTCTTTGGTTTATTCTTTTTGTTAATTGTTAAAATTTATTAATCCATGTGGAAGAACAACACCCTATCCCCCAACATTTGCGTAGAGTGCAAAATAAGCCTCCTCTTCCACCAGAGGAAACTCCTGGTCTTTGTCAAAAGAATAAGAAGACATAGACTACCATATCTAGTACTTCATGAGCTATTACGTCTTGTCCTCCATTTTAGATATATGCACCGGAATCATCTTTTCCAATGAGAACAGGACCCGAGATTACTTCTCCATTGCCTGGTGAATCTAACACAGTCGAAACTGAAGCACTTGAAATATCATTACCTAATGTTATTAATCCTAACTATAGTAAATTAGAGACAATGCAACCTAAGGTTATACAACCTGGGGTACTATGCTATCTCCAAATCTCACTCTTTTGGTTTGTGATGCTGCACTCATGGCCTAGGCAACCCCTCCTTCTACACCTGGTCCCAAATTTCAAAAAAAAAAAGTGTTTTATTCCCTATACGCGACATTGACCTAAGCTAAACGCGTGTATACACAGGTCTGTGTATACCCAACCCACGTATATGTCTTAAAACACTTAAAAAAATATAAATCTCCTTAATTTCGGGCCGAGATCACGGGTTTTACCTGTTGATTACCTGTTAGTGCCCGTGGCCCAACTGTTCCCAACGAATTCCCAACTAAAAAAATACTTTGGGAGAAGTATAGAAAGGCTTCAATGGGAAGGCCTAAGGGAGGAGAGAAGAGAGAGAAAGATTATTATGCTGATATTTCCATGACCAGGTCTGAAGATCCTAGTGCCTCCTGCACTTCCCCCATTCTACAGGAAACCCTTGTTTCCTTGTGTGTGTTGATGTTTTCATACTACTTGAGATATCATGGAGTAAGTCATGGAAGGAGTTTGTTAAAGCCTTCAGATTGGACGAATCCGGGAGACGGTTCTGCTTGGAGCTTGTAAAAGGACGAATCAGGTGAAATTATTCCTTTTTGTACTTTATTTGTCTATAATAAAAGAAACAGATGTCTTTGTTCCTAATATAGAACTTCTTCATGTTTATGATATTCATGTTATGATTCATATGCGAATGGTTGCTTAATTGCATAACTAACTACCTTTCCTTATAATATGAAGATGGTTTCTTTGTGATGTTTAGTCCATATATTGTTATACTTTCTTGAATTGATTGTTTTGTAGGTCAAAGGAGAAAAAGTAACTCTAAGAAGGGTTTGGACCCTGGAAGGCTCTTCTCAAATGTAGGACCTCAGGTACGCCCCCTATCATAGAGTTTTCTTATAGTAGCATTATGGTTGTATGCTATGTGTGTTTCTTTGTATAGATAACCTCTAGTCTGCTAACGTATCCACCCAAGACCCTAGGGGAGTTTATCCCACAACAGTTACCTTAGTTATCTATACATATTACTTCATAATGTTCCTCATCTCTTCCTATGTCTCAGACTCCACCGAAAACCATATATCTTGGACCCAACGGTGAACCGCTTCCACCTAGTCTTGTGTGTACCAAAGAGATTCCATGAGAAGAGTCTCAACCTCCTCTCCTATTCGAGTAGGGGCTCAATTTTACCAGGCCCATCCTTTTCCTTCTCCTCATACTCCACCTTAGCCTAATTTGTCTAGTTATTTTCCTTTCAACTCACATTTTAGTTTCCCTCGGCAATTTTCTTTGGGATAATTAAAGATCATTGAATCTGCCAGGGCTTCTCACCCTGTATCTACTTCCATTCTTATAAAACCCAAGTTGTAACCTCATCCATGTTTGTAATGGCACTAGAGACACACTTTTATGGTGGCCGATCCATTCTACATGGTTACCAATCTTTGTCTTGTACATTCTCTAGTGAAACATATAGTCCATGGACCTCTCCTATGAAATCTACATATGGAATTCCATCTAGCACTTCTTTAATGAGTTTTATAAATTTTGATCCTCTTCCCCCATCTACACCTACAATTCAATAATAGGCTCATCCTTATGTTAGTGGATATGGACACTTACAACAACCCAAATCACCTCCTATTGGGAACCCTCCTCTTGGAGGGCAGTTTCCTCCCTATTATCCTCTTATTTCGGTAAGGGGAAAGCTATTGAAGGGATATTTCCATCTCCTCAAGTTATTTCATAGCCTTGTATGAGTCCTCCACATTTGAGAACAGTTGCTAATGTTTGGCAACCTACCACGCTAATACACCCTTGTTTGATTATGGCTTCATATTTAGTTTCTCAACTTGCTCCACCTATATCTCAGATTCCCATTCACCAATATATATCTCAACCTATTCAAGCTCAAGTGGATGTGATCCAAACTTTATAGGTTTCACCACTAACTCAACCAATTATGTTGATATCAGGTGTGTCTCAAGGCATGTATACCCATTCTTTTCAAGGTAACTTACAATCACAATAGTTTGGACATGCCATCCCTCAAACTCAACTGGGTCAGAATGTGTATGGTATGGCATATACACCAACAAAATCTAACCCCCCTTATGTTGGGATGATGAAAAATCCCATGGGGAAAAATATAAAACATATCAAGGTGCCCTTCAAATGGCTTAAGGTAAAAAAAATCCAAATTCAACCTTTTCAACCCTTACGAGTCTATTCTGGAGGTCGGCAACAAGGTTATGTGTATACTAGTTAACAAAATTTTCCCTATCCCGGGACACAAATAGCTATTTCTTAGGCTATCCCATCTTATCCAAGGTATCTTCCACTAGACATCAATATGTAGTTTCCATTCGTGGAAGCTCTCGAATTACTGGATATGACCAGGCTCACCAATGATCATATTTCCCATTCTTCTTAGTGGTCAGTTATTCCTACGAAGTTGCACAATGATATTCCTAAATTCAATGAAAATATTGGAGAAGATCCATCCACACATGTGATAACTTAATATTTGTAGTGTTCTTTGAAATCCCTGAATCATGACTCTATTCATTATCATTGTTTCCACCATACGCTCACTGATATGGAAGAAAAATGGTATATCAAATTACCATGAGACTCATTTGATAACTTCGGTGATTTGTCTATGATATTCCTAACACATTTCAAGTTACCCATCAGATATGAGACTGGAACTAAACTTTTAACCAATTTCAAATAGTCGAATGCTAACCTCATTTCTAATCACATTCACGAGTGGCGACGTCATCATCATTTGGTTAAACAATTTGTTCTCGACCAATTTTTAGTTGAATAGTTCATTAATTCTCCACTTCCATCTATTAGAGAAGACATAGCCAAAGGAAGCTTCATAACCAAAGAGATGGTAAGTGCTCATGCCTAGTATTTGGATATCATATATACCCAGTCTAGCATGCTTTATGATAAGATACCAAATTCTTTGCGACCTTCCGAGATTGTTCCTCAAACTCCTAGTAAATAATCACATGTTATCGATGGCATGAATGATTATACCAACTAGTAGCATATAAGTAAACTATCTAATTCAAATATTTTTGTGACTACTCAAAGCCCTCCTTCTACTCCTGTGGCTTATACTTCCGAGATCAATGCCGATCAATCAGCCAAAAATAAATCTCAACAATCAGGAAGTAAGAAGAAATGAAAAGGTAAGAAGAAGCAATATAACACTTCATATGATAAACAAAACAATGAGTCTTCTAAATAAAAATGGAAACATTGTTACCCATGCTTGATTTGTAATGAGGAGAATTTCGCTTGTGATTTCCCACACTAGAAAGAAGTGAATCAATTCTATAAATCATCGACTATGCCTGTTCCGCTAACATATGCGTTTTTGAATCAGGATACCATATGGTTACCGATATCCCACTTCCTCTAACTCACTTTTTATGGTTTCCTATGTTAAGCCCAAAAATGATGTTATGGTGGCCACCCAAAATAAAGATTATGGTAATGTGAATCTTCAAATGGCCAAGCTACCAATCAACCTACTAGTTCGATTGCATATCCATCAGATTCTACTCTAAATGTTGTATCAATTGAGTTGAGGATTAATTCTCTCAAGGGCATTATCCATAAATCGACATTCGACCATCACACAAGAGCCACTCAAAATTATGACATAGTTGAGGACATGGCTAGGGATTGATTAACGATGTTGACTCTGGAGGTGTTTAAAAACTTCCCTACCTAAGAGAAGGCTTTTCTTTCAACAATTAGATGTATTGATCCCTCAAATTCCAACCTAGTAGTTTTTAACCATCATAACTATACACCTCGACATCTGGCTCAATTAGCCTTCATGATCCAAATTGTTGTTTGTGGTAATAATATTCATCATTCCATTGTGAAAAAACGGAGTCTCAACTTGTATTAATTGCATGTCCTACTAGAAAGTCATTAGTTCTCCCCAATTAAGTCAGTCACTGACCACATTGAATGCTTTTGATGGACGAAGCTATACACCATGTGGTATTTTGAATTCTTTACAGGTTGAATTAGGTGGCAAGACCATGTGAGTAGAAGTTGAATTTATTTGTGGACCATGATATTATAATCTTCTATTGGGTCGCATGTGGGTTTATTCCATGGTTGTGGTTTTTTCAACGTATTTTAGAATGATCACATCTCCTCAAAGATGTGGTATAGTAGCCATTAATCATCTCACTTTCTTTGCCACCGATTCTTCAGTTACTGGGAGTGTACCTCTTGTTGGGGAAACCCCTAACCCATACCAACATGTTAGGGTTGGAATGCTTAAGGATTCCTCTCTCATGGGAACCTTTTCGCATCCTCCTCCTTCATTTCTTGAAAAATTTACTCGATTGCATATATTATTATGATTTTTTAATCTACTACTACAATTGATCCATGGGTAGTGCTAGATCAATAAATATTGATAGTTTTGGTGACTGTATGCTACTCAACCTCATTGAGTTTGTCTACGAGGCAATCTATTTGACTTGTGCGAATTATTATGATCCTTCCTCTTTGATTAGTTTTCTTGATCATTTTTTAAATTATGGTACATCGTCTGATCCTTTGCCTCATACATTTTCTACCAATGACATCGTCATGGAGATCATGATGTAGGATGATGAACCATGGGATGACCATCATCATTTTTCCTGTTTGCAAGATTATTTCAAGGATAATCGTAGTGAGCTTTATCAACTCAATATCATGGAGTTGTCTATGGATTCTGCATCAATCTGTGTTGTCGATTCTAATAAGAACTTGTTGAATGTTGAAGCGAATATTTCTATCGACATTTTGACAAAACCTAGTATTGTCGAAAATCTACATATCAGTGCATCTTGATCTCTTGATGAGGTCAATACCTATAAAGCCCTATTCTAGGAGTTTAGAGATGTTTTTGCCTAGTCTTATGAAGAAATTCCAGGTGTTAATATAAACATTGTTGTGCATAAAATTAAGATGTATCCTGAAGCCAAATCATCTCACCAACACCTCCATCTGATCCATCCCAAAAAGGCTGCCGCTATTAAAGCTAAACTTGAGAAAATTTTACACGTTGGTTTCATCTATCCCATACCTTTAACTAATTAGCTCTCTAATATTTTTCCTATCATGAAGAAACAAGGAACAATTCCCATGTGTATTGATTAATGAGATATCAATTGTGCTTCTCCGAAAGACAATTATCCCACCCTGATCGTTGACTAGATTGTTGATGATTGTGATGGTTGTGGAATATGTTCATTTATGGATGGATTCTTTTGCTATAATAAAATCAACATTCTTATAGCAGACTAACATAAAACCATGTTTATTTGTCCTTGGGGCACATTTGCATATTTGGAACTCCTTTTTGGATTAAATACTGTTGGGGCTATGTTTCAAAGGGAAATGAATTATGCCTCCAATGACATCACACATATTGTACAACCCTATTTGGATGATTTTCCTACTAATTCAAAATATCAGGTTGACCACCTGATGCATTTAAGGGCTATATTTTTGTCATGTAGACATTTAACATTTTCCTCGATCTACACAAATGCGTGTTTTGTGTAAGTTCTGATCAACTTATTGGTTTCATGGTATCAAAACATGGAATTTGTATTGACCTATTGAAAGTACAGGTGATCATTGATTTTCCTGCTCCTCCTTCCCTCCTTTAGTGTTAACGACTCAAAGGGAAGGATAACTTCCTTCGAAGCTCCTTTTCCAACTATGTCAAACAAACCAAAGGATTTAGTCACTTTTTAAAGAAAGTGGTTCCATTCCATTGTGACTAAGCTACTCAAAATGTGTTTGATGCCTTGAACAATGTACTAATTCAGGCATCCTTGTTATACCCCCCAAATTACCAATGAGATTATTTCTTGTACCTCGTCGCTGCAGTTACCACCATTACTATCTTAATGGTTCGGGAGGATGATGTAGGAATTGAAAATCCCATCTATTACTTTAGTGAAAATATCAATGATAATGAAGTAAAGTACACACATGTCAAAAAGTTAGTTTTGGTGGCTGTCTAAGCTATCTAGCGTTTTGACCATTATGTACTACTCTGCAAAACTATGGTCATTTCTAATAGAAACCCCATGACATACATATTATCATTTCCATTAATGGGGGGAAAGTACTCTAAGAGGATTTTCATCCTACAAGAGTTCGATTTAGAATTCATCAAATTCAAGTTGAAGAAATCCTTAGCTTCTGTTAAGCTAATTTCTGACCTTCCCACTCTTGAAACTAAGGCAATGTCTAGAGATTCTATTCTGCAAAAGTCATTGTTTCTAATGTCATCATCTGACCTATGGTATGGAGACATTATCATATATCTCTCGACCCAGAATTTTTGGTCTGATACCTCTTGCACTAACTAGTGACATATCTAATATCAAGCCAAATATTACATTATAATCGATGTCACCCTTTATCAATGCGTTACCAATACAATTTTCAAAGGTGCCTCACACATCAGGAGGCTGAGAAAGTCTTAAATGAATGACATTCTATGGCATGTGGTGGTCATTTGTTTGGTTATGCATCCGAACAAAATATCCTACGTGTTGGTTAATTTTGGCCCACCATATTTTGGGACTGCATTCTCATCATCTAAAATTGTCATGCATGCCAAGTATATGGTGGTAAGAACAGTGGTCCACTCACTCCTTTTCATCATGTTATTTCCATTGGTCCTTTTTCAAAATGGGGCATTGATTTCATTTCATGAAACCCTCACTCGAAGGGCGGCATGTCTATATCATCATAACGGTTGAATATTTTACCAAGTGGGACGAGGTGATTCTTACTTTCAATAATAACAGCAAAACAACTGCTCTATTTTTCTTCAACGATGTCATTGCATGGATTGGTGTACCAAAATCTATATACACGAGCCATTGAAAACATTTTCTCAATCACGTGATGTCTAAGTTGACTGCTATGTTGGGACTTTCCCATGAGATTTCCACTCCCTACTACCCTTACATGAATGGGAAAGTTGAGGAAATCAATAAATTTTTCAAAACAATGCTTCACTATATGGTATGTGTCCACAAATCAGTCTAGCGTCTTATTCTTTATGCAGCCTCATGGGAATATCAAACCTCCATCAGGACTTCTACTAGGTTCACACCATTCAAATTGGTTTAGGGTTTGGAAGCAATCCTTCCAATTGAATGTGAAATTTAATCTCTCAAACTTATTTTCAAACTCCTCCTTGTGACTTTTATGGAAGAGGAATGTCTCTTACATCTGACACACTTAGATGAAACCTAACGTGATGCCACAATGGTTAATAAATTCCATAAGAAAAGTATGAAGGCATAATATGACAAGATTTCCAAGCCTCATTTCTTCTCAGAAGGATACCTTGTCTTATTATATGACCGAGAATCTAATAAATTAGGATCGGGGAAGTTCGAGCCAATGTGGTTAGGTCCATACATTCTCAAACCTATTCCTTCTGAAGGAGCCTATGAGCTAGTCGATTTTGATGGAGTTCCCCTGGAACATCCTATATGGGCTTGAACTTAAGAAATACTATGCTTTATTTTTTGCGTAGTACACTATGTACATGTTGTATATAAGTGTGATTGAGTGTGTTCGTAGTGTGTACCCTTCAGAGTCTCCTAGGTTTTTGTTAATCTTGTTTACATTTTTTTTGTAGATGTTGTAATCCATCCAACAATATGTTGGTTACGCTAATGGTGCAAGTCATACTACTTGGAACCTCTCTTTCACAACTTGGGCTATACAAGCTCCAAATGGCGAGTTAGTGAGTTTACAGGGGATTTGTATCAGTCTCTCTACAAATAACATTTCTGAGTATAGCACATTAATCAAACTATTTTCTGATGTTAATTCCCATGGTATTCATTGTATAATTATTAGAATCAACTCACAACGTGCAATACTACAATTTATTAATGTTTGTTCGATTAGAAATATAACTATGTTTTGCATGTTAATGAGGGTTTTCTTTGTGGAAAGATGCTTTGATTTCATCCATATCAACATATTTCTAGAAATATAAATACATTGATGGATGAATTGGCTAATGATGTTTTATATAGACATTTGCGATGCATTTAAATCAAATTTAATACACAACACATACATTGAAAGAGATAATAGAACCATAAGAAACATTGAAGATAGAGATATATATATTCTTCAGTTACTGGGAGTGTACCTCTTGTTGGGGAAACCCCTAACCCATACCAACATATTAGGGTTGGAATGCTTAAGGATTCCTCTCTCATGGGAACCTTTTCGCATCCTCCTCCTTCATTTCTTGAAAAATTTACTCGATTGCCTATATTATTATGATTTTTTAATCTACTACTACAATTGATCCATTGGTAGTGCTAGATCAATAAATATTGATAGTTTTGGTGACTGTGTGCTACTCAACGCCATTGAGTTTGTCTACGAGGCAATCTATTTGACTTGTGCGAATTGTTATGATCCTTCCTCTTTGATTAGTTTTCTTGATCATTTTTTAAATTATGGTACATTGTCTGATCCTTTGTCTCATACATTTTCTACCAATGACATCGTCATGGAGATCATGATGTAGGATGATGAACCATGGGATGACCATCATCATTTTTCCTGTCTGCAAGATTATTTCAAGGATAATCGTAGTGAGCTTTATCAACTCAATATCATGGAGTTTTCTATGGATTCTGCATCCATCTGTGTTGCCAATTATAATAAGAACTTGTTGAATGTTGAAGCGAATATTTCTATCGACATTTTGACAAAACCTAGTATTGTCGAAAATCTACATATCGGTGCATCTTGATCTCTTGATGAGGTCAATACCTATAAAGCCCTATTCTAGGAGTTTAGAGATGTTTTTTCCTAGTCTTATGAAGAAATTCCAGGTGTTAATATAAACATTGTTGTGCATAAAATTAATATGTATCCTAAAGCCAAATAATTTTACCAACACCTCCATCTGATCCATCCCAAAAAGGTTGCCGCTATTAAAGCTAAACCTGAGAAAAATTTACACGTTGGTTTCATCTATCCCATACCTTTAACTAATTGGCTCTCTAATATTTTTCCTATCATGAAGAAACAAGGAACGATTCCCATGTGTATTGAATAATGAGATATCAATTGTGCTTCTCCGAAGGACAATTATCCCACCCTGATCGTTGACTAGATTATTGATGATTGTGATGGTTGTGGAATATTTTCATTTATGGATGGATTCTTTTGCTATAATCAAATCAAAATTCTTCTAGCAGACTAACATAAAACCATGTTTATTTGTCCTTGGGGCACATTTGCATATTTGGAACTCCCTTTTGGATTAAATACTATTGGGGATATGTTTCAAAGGGAAACGAATTATGCCTCCAATGACATCACACACATTGTACAACCCTATTTGGATGATTTTCCTGCTCATTCAAAATATCAGGTTGACCACCTGATCTATTTAAGGGCTATATTTTTATCATGTAGACGTTTAACATTTTCCTCGATCTACACAAATGTGTGTTTTGTGTAAGTTCTGATCAACTTATTGGTTTCATGGTATCAAAACATGGAATTTGTATTGACCTATTGAAAATACAGGTGATCATTGATTTTCCTGCTCCTCCTTCCCTCCTTTAGTGTTAACGACTCAAAGGGAAGGATAACTTCCTTCGAAGCTCCTTTTCCAACTATGTCAAACAAACCAAAGGATTTAGTCACTTGTTAAAGAAAGTGGTTCCATTCCATTGTGACTAAGCTACTCAAAATGTGTTTGATGCCTTGAACAATGTACTAATTCAGGCATCCTTGTTATACCACCCAAATTACCAACGAGATTATTTCTTGTACCTCGTCACTGCAGTTACCACCATTGCTATCTTAATGGTTCGGGAGGATGATGTAGGAATTGAAAATCCCATCTATTACTTTAGTGAAAATATCAATGATAATGAAGTAAAGTACACGCATGTCAAAAAGTTAGTTTTGGTGGTTGTCTAAGCTATCTAGAGTTTTCACCATTATGTACTACTCTGCAAAACTATGGTCATTTCTAATAGAAATCCCATCTATTACTTTAGTGAAAATATCAATGATAATGAAGTAAAGTACACACATGTCAAAAAGTTAGTTTTGGTGGCTGTCTAAGCTATCTAGCGTTTTGACCATTATGTACTACTCTGCAAAACTATGGTCATTTCTAATAGAAACCCCATGACATACATATTATCATTTCCATTAATGGGGGGAAAGTACTCTAAGTGGATTTTCATCCTACAAGAGTTCGATTTGGAATCATCAAATTCAAGTTGAAGATATCCTTAGCTTCTGTTAAACTAATTTGTGACCTTCCCACTCTTGAAACTAAGGCAATGTCTAGAGATTCTATTCTGGAAAAGTCATTGTTTCTAATGTCATCATCTGACCTATGGTATGGAGACATTATCATATATCTCTCGACCCAGAATTTTCGGTCTGATACCTCTTGCACTAACCAGTGACATATCTAATATCAAGCCAAATTTTACATTATAATCGATGTCACCCTTTATCAATGCATTATCAATACAATTTTCAAAGGTGCCTCACACATCAGGAGGCTGAGAAAGTCTTAAATGAATGGCATTCTATGGCATGTGGTGGTCATTTGTTTGGTTATGCATTCGAACAAAAGATCCTACGTGGTGGTTAATTTTGGCCCACCATATTTTGGGACTGCATTCTCATCATCTCAAATTGTCATGCATGCCAAATATATGGTCATAAGAACCATGGTCCACTCACTCCTTTTCATCATGTTATTTCCATTGGTCCTTTTTCAAAATGCGGCATTGATTTCATTTCATGAAACCCTCACTCGAAGGGCAACATGTCTATATCATCATAACGGTTGAATATTTTACCAAGTGGGACGAGGTGATGCCTACTTTCAATAATAACAACAAAACAACTGCTCTATTTTTCTTCAACCATGTCATTGCATGGATTGGTGTACCAAAATATATAGACACGAGCCATTGAAAACATTTTCTCAATCACGTGATGTCTAAGTTGACTGCTATGTTGGGACTTTCCCATGAGATTTCCACTCCCTACTACACTTAGGTGAATGGGAAAGTTGAGGCAATCAATAAATTTTTCAAAACAATGCTTCACTATATGGTATGTGTCCACAAATCAGACTAGCATCTTATTCTTTATGCAGCCTCATGGGAATATCAAACCTCCATTAGGACTTCTACTAGGTTCACACCATTCAAATTGGTTTAGGGTTTGGAAGCAATCCTTCCAATTGAATGTGAAATTTAATCTCTCAAACTTATTGTCGAACACCTCCTTGTGACTTTTATGGAAGAGGAACGTATCTTACATCTGACACACTTAGATGAAACCTAACGTGATGCCACAATGGTTAATAAATTCCATAAGAAAAGTAGCAAGGCATAATATGACAAGATTTCCAAGCCTCATTTCTTCTCAGGATACCTTGTCTTATTATATGACCAAGAATCTAATTACGCCATAAGGCGTTTCCTTTTGAAATAAACTTTCCTCTTGAGTTAAGTGTACATTTCTGAGCCTTTGATTTAAGTGTTAGATGATGAAACTAATCTCATCCATCCAATTGATGAGACCAGTATACGATGAGACCCGGCAGATAGACGGTTGCTGGGCAGATGAAATGAAAAATTTGAATGGTTTTCATATATCGGGGTTGCATCTTAAACAGGTTCTTCCATCCACGTTCCTACGTAGGCGCTGCCATGACTTTTCCCTGGGCATGTTTCTCAATATTGCATTTGAGGGCGTCGTTCTGTTTCTGCATGCAAGACTTAAATTCGTCCAGTTTCAGCAGCTTTGTTTGTTGGAGGACGAGAAACAGTCCGAGATGGATATGGAGTGGATGATTGTCGTCTGTGAGATCGATGAACCCGAGGAAGTCGTTAAATACCCCTTTCGATTGGGATTTTGCTCGACGTATAGGAATGGCTGAAAGGAAACTTGATCTTCCGCAGCATTCTGAGACGCAGGATCACCCTAATATCAAAGGTATTTATTTTACCATTAATGGGTTTTTAAAATTTGGTTTTATTTAATTTTAATTATTTCTCTATTTTTTTTGAATTTTACCTCAATCGTTCAATTTCTGTTCGTAGTCGTGGATTTAACATTTTTATTGCTGAAATGGACTGAAAATTTGCCGATCTGGGTCTGGCGAAGCAGTCCATAAGCTTTTAGGGTGATCTTGTTCCTAGTTTTTTGTGAATAAATATTTCCTCCTGAAAACCCTATCTTATTTCTTCTGTAAATCTCCTGGACATTTTAATTTTTTGCACATCTAATTGCAATCGTCGTGCTTGATTTTTGCTACATGTAAAATTTGAAGATGAGCGTGCTGTCAATCGTTCATTTGATTGTTAGGTTTTATTTAAATATTTTTCCAGGGTTAGTTAAACGATCTTTCTTTTTTAGTCCTTCCGCAATTGTGCGTGTATGGTTGTTTATACTGTTTTTTAGTTCCTGCCTCTTTATGTTGTTAAGAGAAATTCACATTCTGCAAAATATTGTTGTGATGCTGTTGCATTAATCTGAACTTGTTTTGAAAATGCATGCATTAACATTTTAAGGTTTTTATTTTTGGGTATATGCTACACTAATTGTGAGTAAAATGTAGTGTTGTGCTTAGATGGAGACAACTCGGGATTGTTGCCTGGCAACCCTGATGCGGAACTAAAAGGTAGGTATATGTGGTGGTCTTTTTTGGTCTGTATATCCATTACAGAGTAGATACACTTGTTTGATGAGATGGTTCTTGACACTTGTTGCAGATGTCAATGGGCCTGAAAATGTTATCCCGCTTTCCCCTCAGTGGCTACACTCCAGGGTTGTTGAGAGCAAGGTATATGCAACAGTTTTCAGTAGGGCTTTGTAAGATTTGATTTATCGTGTCTCCATATTTTAGTAAATAGATACATAATGATTATCCACTACAATGCTGCCATATTTTATGCTTTGTAGTTAGTTATTACCATTATTTTTCCATGTCTAGCAACATATGCCAGACATAATAATCTGACAGTGTCTTTGATTGATTGGTATACCCGTGTTTTAACCTTCTGTATGGTTGTTGCTGCTATACGTCTCTATTTTGGTTTAGGAACCACGAACTCCAAACAGTTTTAGTCAGAGTCGAAATAGTGACACCAATCTCAAAGAGCAATGGAGAGGAGAGGGTTCCCTTGACAAGAAAGATTGGCGGAGAACTGCTCCCGAAAGCGATGGTGGTCGGCGCTGGCATGAAGAAGAAAGGGAAAATACTGTCGTTGCCAGAAGAGATCATAGAAAAGAAGGGGAAAGAGAAATTGAAACCCGGAAGGCTGATCGTAGATCAGAGAATACTTCGCAAAGAGAAGTAGCTGACAATAAGCATCCTAATTCAACCGACCGTTGGCAAGATACTACCAGCCGCGATCCAGGACATGAGGCACGTCGTGACAGGAAATGGTCCCCAGCATGGGGTCCTGAAAACAATGAAAAGGATGTACGTCGAGAGAAATGTAGTGAGGTGGACAAGGAGGATGGTGGTCTTGATAGGCAACCTTGTTTTTCAAACAGTCGTCTAGTTGCTGACCGTGATTCAGAAAAATCGGCAACTGATTAGTGGAGACCATCCCGACTCCGGGAGAAACTTAGAGTACAAAAGGATGGTGTTGGATTCCTTGCAGGTCGAGGTCGTGGAAGTGGTTTAACAAATAATGTTTCCATGAGAACCCCTATTGGTGCTTCCAATATTACGAATGATTTTCGCTACCCACGGGCTAAGCTTCTTGACATTTATAGGGATTGTGGATCCATCTCATCTTTACGTGGTGTTGCTGATGGATTTGTGGAAGTTTCTGGGGTTACTTGTTCCGAGCATGTTGAGCCATTGGCATTTGTCTCACCAAGCCCAGAAGAGCAGGTATGGTCGTAATCTTCTGTTTTTCTATGGGATTGTCTTTATGTTGACTAAATAGTTGCACTATAATTGCATTTCAATATCCAGAGTGTTGTTTTGAATTTGAAGATTTAAGATGGGAAACATGCAGGCAGGAGTTTTTAAATAAATTTGTGATTATTGTCTATATCTGTATCATATTGCTATTTGATAAAAGAACAATTTTGATCCATGCTTTTCAGGCTGTATTGGAGGACATTTCTAAGGGCAAAGTTGCAGGAAGTGAAGCAGTTCACAAGACATTTACTAATATACCTGGTAGGGTCTATATTGAGGGTCTTGGTATGCCAACGCTTCTTTATGTGCCATTGCTATATATCTTATATTTATTTAACAACTGAATGTCTATTCAGGAATCAGTGAAGAGATATTGCCCAAAAGTAATAAGAAAAGTGCTTGTGATGAATTTGTGAGCTCTGTGATGGATGATTCTCAATTAAAGCCACCCGAAGATGTGCTTCCTGATTTAGACGAGTCCGAACTTATAGATTCATTTTCCAAGGAGATTGCAATAGATAGCAAAGGTAAGAGTAGTTCCCTCCCCTGACTGCTGATATATATCCGTTGATTACAAGATTCAATTCTCGCCGATATGTTTTGGATTTTATGTATATGTGATATTTCTCTTTTAGATTATTGCGCCCTCTAACTTTTACTGACACCGAGTGTTCTATTTAACAGAAAGGTATTCAGTTTCTAGTTTGTACGATTTCAAGGATGACATATTCATCCCAAAGGCTTCTTCTGATATAAGGGGGCCCGCAAAATCCTTAAAAGGAACATCTAAGTATCCCCTTGTTGAAGGGAGTGTGGGTGAAGAGGTTTGTTATGAGAATGAAAATGTAAATTCATCAGGAAGCTCCAGAAAAATGAAGGGATTGGACTGGAAACTGAAATTAGGTGCCATAATGTCGAATAGAGTATATGGAGTATAATTCATTTTGCTTGCTAAGATGTTCTGATTGCAACTGTGGACAATATATGCAACTGTGGACAATATACAAGGATGCAAAAGAAATGCAGACATAGAACGTATGTTATTTCTGGTTTATAAAATACTTAAAATACCTATTATAAAACGACAACCCATCCCTAATATAAGGCAAAGGACCATTAAAAGCATCTTGCAATCCTGCCCGATCACAATCATAGATAGGAACAACATGAAACTGGTAGCGATGGTATGTTGAAGGCGGATCACAAGCCCCTATCTCTGCAAGTTTGGAGTTCAACCAAAAGAATCTGAACTCAGCACTGCAGTCATATAATGAATATCCTCGCCAACAAATCATATCAATTACATAGTAGCTTTGATCTGCCTGCAGCAGAGATAACAGAACACAACAAGATTACAAAATTAACAGCCATAAAATCAAGACAACATAATTGGAAGCCTCAAACATGAAACATCGACATTCTGAAATATGCCAAATCATTAAATCACAAATTTACGTCATGAAATATACAATCCAACATACAAAACATGTGACCAGGGCCAACAACATTTTTTTTCCTTGCACCATTTGGCAACGCTGATGGGAAGCAATGGAAGATCCATCCATTGCGAAGCCTGTTTACTATTGTACCATTAGAAGAAACAACAAGGCATCGTTTGCCTGCAGGTCTTGGCAAAACATACCTGTTCACAAAGTTACAAATAAATATGAAGCCAATTCCTTCAACCACTGAAAGAAAGTGAAAACAATATCGCTATGTAAGTGTATCAATCTACCCATAAGTTTATCTTTATTTCATATTATCTATAACCACTCTCTCCAAAGTTACCAAGAACATTTTCATGAGAATTAAAAAAAAAGATATATCCTTTCTTGTATGCACCATATCCTGAATGCCTTTTCGTGTTGATCATATTTGCTTCTCAAGTTTTATTTTCTTTAGCTTCTTAATCCCCTTCTCTCCAAAGTGTCAATACTGCTAGCCTGACTGCCATATCCTTTATGAGAATCTGTTGAGCTTTTGAAGTAGGCTACTGCACTTAGTACCCCATACATCTCAAGCTCCTGTATACTTTCATATTAAATAACTTCACTGCCTCTGGATCTGGTAATTTGATCTTTAGAACATTCACCTCCAGCTATGGGTGAATACCAAATTAACATTTCAGGAAAAGGCATGTACAACAAATGCTTGACCATGCAGTAACTTCATACAATTCATTTGCAGTCCATTAGGATGTATGGATGCACTTGGGTCATTTGGCAGAGGTTTTCAGTTACTGTGTGACTCGTCTCTATAATTTATTTGGGACTTGTGCTCCACACTCATGTGTATGATGGTTTATTATGCAATCTTTGGTGGTTGCAGACTGGTAGAACAATCTAATTTATTTATTTATTAATTATTACATTCACATCCAGTTGACTCTAGGATACATTCTGGTCATTATATAAATAAAAGGGTAGTTTAATAACCCCTTAGACCGTGTTTTAGTGGAGCTCAAACACAGGTATCTCATTATGATTATAATATATGCTCAATATATTATTAATGTACTGTCGCTCTCACATTTGAATTCCTGGCAACGATTGAATCTTGGATTATGGCAGTCTTTTACTGATTAGGTAGGCGGGAGAACCATATGGCATATTATAAGATTAACAGGAATCTCCTTTTCAAAGCAAATAAACTGCTGAAATATAACCAATGGAGAAAATATGCCACTTCACATAGTCTGAAGATATTTGCAGGCTTTACTCCTTTGAAACTGATACAGTTTGCTGGGGCAGATCCAGGAAAAAATGCAGCCCCGGTGGATTCTACTTAACACTCACTTGATCTCATCAATGGACCAATGCCCTGGTTATCTACCCATGCTTGAAGTGTTCGTTCTTTGGCAGTTATTGCCCATTCTGCCAATCATTTTGGACAATCTCTTGTCACCTACTTTGCTCTAGATGTTAGTGCTCCTGACCAGTTCGGTAATTTTAGTCTTCAAGTACTTGTATATGGCTTTCTATTGAAATCTTACATGTAACAGAAGTTTTACTGTTTGACCACTGCTACATATTGTCATGAAAGTCAGGCCTGACAGTCATCATATTAGTTTGATTATTATTGCTAGCAATTCACTGAAGTTCATTTTTTGAGTGCGTTGTTCATCCTAGCTACTGCATCATTGATCACACACCTCGAGCTGCAGGGTTAGGGATTTATCCATCTGCCCATTTCAGTATTTAGATTGTAAAAATATGTTTGCATTATCTGGTGATCTACATATCTTCCCAATACAGTTCAAGGTTTTAGGAATTTGTTTATATACTTCTGGCATCATGATAGATCACAGTTTCTGGTTGACCACTTCGTTTTAATAGGCCCTTTGTACTGATTTTTGATGTGACTATTATTCCTCTTGTCTCTTAGTACTTTGATTTTACACCCTCATCCAAGATTTTTTTTTTTGGAAGTGCTTTAAGAAACAATTCCCACAGGTTGCTACCCTGTTTAGAGCAGACTTCCTTCTGCCAAGGTGCTACGGGCGGCAAGACTTATTTCATTCATCTCTGA
The DNA here is from genome assembly GCA_000404065.3 of Pinus taeda. Classification (NCBI taxonomy): domain Eukaryota; kingdom Viridiplantae; phylum Streptophyta; class Pinopsida; order Pinales; family Pinaceae; genus Pinus; species Pinus taeda. Next base: position 380,025 of record APFE030952085.1, on the reverse strand, counting down.
CATCATTGAATGGTGCTAGCTCTTCTCCTCCAATTGATAGGGCTTGGCCTCAAACATTTCAGAGGGATGCACATTCTAGTAACAAAATTTTCAATGTTGCATCGGATCCTCATCTTGTACTGCTGTTTGATGTGACTATTATTCCTCTAGGCTTTTAGTACTTTGATTTTACACCCTCATCCAGGATTTTTTTTTTTTTGGAAGTGCTTTAAGAAACAATTCCCAAAGGTTGCTGCCCTGTTTAGAGCAGACTTCCTTCTGCCAAGGTGCTACGGGCCAGGTCCGTGAGGTAGCTATTCTGCCAAAATTGTGCAGGGCTTGCAGTTGGCTTCATCTCTTTGAAACTAATACTATTTGGGTGTTGCAGATCTGGTTGAAAATATAACGCTGGTTGACAGCATAACACTCCCTTGATCCCATCAGGTACCATTCCCCGAGTTTTTGAGTGATCTTGATTTTTCACCATCATCTTGGAATGTGTTTTCTACAAGTGATTTGAGAAACATACCCCAAAAGGGGTTGCCCATTCCAAGAGGTTGTATTCTACCAAAATGGCCTAGGCCTTGCATTAGGTTTTACTCCTTTGAAACTGATACAGTTTGGTGGGGTAGATCCAGGCAAAAATGCAGCCCACATCATCAAATGGCCATTACATCAAGTCATGGAATGATGGCTTTGCAAATGAAAGCAGAGTAGGACTGCAATTATTTTTTCATGGACTAAAAGCAATGTATGCATACAATAAATATTGATATTTAAAAACAGTATGCAAGATCAGAATGAATGTAAGATCCAACATGAAAAAGGTTTTGCAACCCTGAATTTATGGAAAAGTCTTTTTGGAAGACTCACGTGGTTTTGAAGCTTTCTAAGTCTACTCAAAATTCTTTTCGGCCCAAAACTTTCAATGTCAAACGACATCAGCAAAAATGGAACCTTATCTCTCAATTTGTACTGAGTCTTGAATTTCCTTATTAAACCCAACCTTCATTGTCCACCTTGAGGGTGACACATTCTGTAATTTGAATATTTAAATGTGTCACTCTTCCGTATATAAATTTCAGGTAAATTAGGTGACAATACCATCATCATCTAATAAGGATTACCTTGGGTTTCTTGTGTTTGTGTCTAGGGTTGCTGTGCAGTTTCTATGTAGTTACATCACACTTCCACTTTATGCCCTTGTGACACAGGTCAGTCTACTCCATGTTCATTGAAAATACAATCAGTTTAGGTGTTTGACAGGATCGATTGAACTTGAGAAAATGCTGACTTATATAATTACAAAAAAGGAGAGTTACATCATCCAAGTATTCACTTAGTATATTCACCTGGTTTATTTTGTAGAGAAATAGATTAATCAAACCCTACATTGTGATATTAAATATCTTACTTGTACTGATAATGCATTAAAAACAGAGGAAGAAACAATTGATGTTGCACATAGTTGCTTGAGAAAGGATTTGTCACTTCTAGAAATGAGAATGGCCATAGGAAATGGCATTTCTTGTCTTGTTGCCATTTATGGAGCATTTCTTCAGCAAGAACGAAACCCCTCCTTCCATTGCAATGCCCATTTCATTATAGGCAATCACATGTCAAAAATCTGGAGGCTCTAGAAAAATGAAGGGATTGGACTGGAAACTGAAATTAGGTGCCATAATGTCGAATAGAGTATATGGAGTATAATTCATTTTGCTTGCTAAAATGTTCTGATCACAACTATGGACAATATATGCAACTGTGGACAATATACAAGGATGCAAAAGAAATGCAGACATAGAACGTATGTTATTTCTGGTTTATAAAATACTTAAAATACCTATTATAAAACAACAACCCATCCCTAATATAAGGCAAAGGACCATTAAAAGCATCTTGCAATCCTGTCCAATCACAATCATAGATAGGAACAACATGAAACTGGTAGCGATGGTATGTTGAAGGCGGATCACAAGCCCCTGTCTCTGCAAGTTTGGAGTTCAACCAAAAGAATCTGAACTCAGCACTGCAGTCATATAATGAATATCCTCGCCAACAAATCATATCAATTACATAGTAGCTTTGATCTGCCTGCAGCAGAGATAACAGAACACAACAAGATTACAAAATTAACAGCCATAAAATCAAGACAACATAATTGGAAGCCTCAAACATGAAACATCGACATTCTGAAATATGCCAAATCATTAAATCACAAATTTACGTCATGAAATATACAATCCAACATACAAAACGTGTGACCAGGGCCAACAATATTTTTTGTCCTTGCACCATTTGGCAAAGCTGATGGGAAGCAATGCAAGATCCATCCATTGCGAAGCCTGCTTACTGTTGTACCATTAGAAGAAACAACAAGGCATCGTTTTCCTGCAGGTCTTGGCAAAACATACCTGTTCACAAAGTTACAAACAAATATGAAGCCAATTCCTTCAACCACTGAAAGAAAGTGAAAACAATATCGCTATGTAAGTGTATCAATCTACCCATAAGTTTATCTTTATTGCATATTATCTATAACCACTCTGTCCAAAGTTACCAAGAACATTTTCATGAGAATTAAAAAAAAAGATATATCCTTTCTTGTATGCACCATATCCTGAATGCCTTTTCGTGTTGATCATATTTGCTTCTCAAGTTTTATTTTCTTCAGCTTCTTAATCCCCTTCTCTCCAAAGTGTCAATACTGCTAGCCTGACTGCCATATCCTTTATGAGAATCTGTTGAGCTTTTGAAGTAGGCTACTGCACTTAGTACCCCATACATCTCAAGCTCCTGTATACTTTCATATCAAAGAACTTCACTGCCTCTGGATCTGGTAATTTGATCATTAGAACATTCACCTCCAGCTATGGGTGAATACCAAATTAACATTTCAGGAAAAAGGCATGTACAACAAATGCTTGACCATGCAATAACTTCATACAATTCATTTGCAGTCCATTAGGATGTATGGATGCACTTGGGTCATTTGGCAGAGGTTTTCAGTTACTGTGTGACTCGTCTCTATAATTTATTTGGGACTTGTGCTCCACACTCATGTGTATGATGGTTTATTATGCAATCTTTGGTGGTTGCAGACTGGTAGAACAATCTAATTTATTTATTTTTTAATTATTACATTCACATCCAGTTGACTCTAGGATACATTCTGGTCATTATATGAATAAAAGGGTAGTTTAATGACCCCTTAGACCGTGTTTTAGTGGAGCTCAAACACAGGTATCTCATTATGATTATAATATATGCTCAATATATTATTAATGTACTGTCGCTCTTACATTTGAATTCCTGGCAACGATTGAATCTTGGATTATGGCAGTCTTTTACTGATTAGGTAGGCGGGAGAACCATATGAGTAGAAATTGTTAAAACCATAGTTTCTGACTAGAAATACATGGGGTTCGACAGCTTGAAGGTCCTAATCTCCTTGGTACTAGTGGTAATGCTTCTGAGGACAAAGGCAGTCCTTTTGACAATAGCTCATATACAAAGTTTTCGAAGCTTCTATATTTTAAATGGCTAAACAAGATAGCTTCTATATCTTAAATGGCTAGGCAAGATTTGTTAGCCCTATGGATTTTAATTTATGAAACCATTTATACTTATGTTACCTGACTAATTGGCTCTCTTATGCACCAATGTTCTTGGATCATATGCCCATTTTGTATGGAATGTCTACTAAGTGGTTCCAGTTAATGGGGCTTTGATTTGAGTGTTCAATATATTCTTATATTTTTTTTGCTCTATTTGCTTTCTTCAATTTATGCCTTACGGCATTTCCTTTGCAACATCTGATGAAAATGCTAGTAAATTAGGATCGGGGAAGTTTGAGCCAATGTGGTTAGGTTCATACATTCTCAAACCTATTCCTTCTGAAGGAGCCTATGAGCTAGTCGATTTTGATGGAGTTCCCTTGGAACATCCTATATGGGCTTGAACTTAAGAAATACTATGCTTTATTTTTTGTGTAGTACACTATGTACATGTTGTATATAAGTGTGATTGAGTGTGTTCGTATTGTGTACCCTTCAGAGTCTCCTAGGTTTTTGTTAATCATGTTTACATTTTTGTTGTATATGTTGTAATCCATCCAACAATACGTTGGTTATGCTAATGGTGCAAGTCATACTACTTGGAACCTCTCTTTCACAACTTGGGCTATACATGCTCTGAATGGCGAGTTAGTGAGTTTACAGGGGATTTGTATCAGTCTCTCTACAAATAACATTTTTGAGTATAGCGCATTAATCAAACTATTGTCTGATGTTAATTCCCATGGTATTCATTGTATAATTATTAGAATCAACTCACAACGTGAAATACTGCAATTTATTAATGTTTGTTCGATTAGAAATATAACTATGTTTTGCATGTTAATGAGGGTTTTCTTTGTGGAAAGATATTTTGATTTCATCCATATCAACATATTTCTAGAAATATAAATACATTGATGGATGAATTGGCTAATGATGTTTTAGATATACATTTGCGATACATTTAAATCATATTTAATACACAACACATACATTGAAAGAGATAATAGAACCATAAGAAACATTGAAGATAGTGATATATATATATATATATTATATATATATATATATATTATATATGTATATATATATATATATATATAATATATAATATATATATATATATATATATGATATGTATGTATGTATCAAAGTTTGGTTTTAAGAAAATTGTGCTTGTAACACATGTGGCTACACAACCGAAAATAACATGCAGTCAGAGTATGGCTATAAGCCTCCTAGTAGACTAATCATAGTGCTCATAGTCACGTGCTAGTGCATGGTCCATCTTTCACAATGGTCAATCAATATGGCTAGGCATCTCAATAGTGTTTTGTTACAGTCTCATAGGAAATTTGTTGACCCTAGGCTTAGATATGCCATGGGTCAACCCATCCATGTGATGCTCAACCTTTGCAAGGTTCTCGACCACATTGAGATCCTATAGTAGCTCTCATCCTACTACAACAACCTATATTGTTTTTAGTGTCAATTGTTGGTCTCCTGAACCATGATGAAGATGAGAAGAGCTGACAGGTCGAACGTGTCCAATATCTGCATGTGTACAAATCAATAGTTTAGTCTCAGATACATAAAAAATCACAAAAAAGTTGTTAAACTTAAATATCCAAAAATGTTACCGGAGAACCCACAGTATGATCGTTTTTATGCCAACGTTTCAAATCCCAAGTGGGATCCATCATCAATTAATAAAATAAAATAAAATAACAATTAATAAATAAAATAAATCAATTAAATTAATAATATAAATTAAAATTACCCAGCCGACCATATGCTGATCCTAAAATTCTTTTCTTCATTAGTATTTATTAATCTATGGCAGCTCATCTTCTATCACCATTCAAGTCCTGATGATGGATCCCACTTGGGATTTGAAACGTTGGCATAAAAACGATCATACTGTGGGTTCTCCGGTAACAAATTCGAAAAATACAAACCACAGATCTCTCAAATCCAAATCCAAAAATGGTTAGAATGTTTTAACTATGGCACTGCATCATTCACCATTAGGAAGAACAAGCTCAGGGTTCCTACAAAAATCCATCCCTGCTTATGGATAATATTTTATCATAATGAGTTGCATGTGCAGCCATCTAAAGAAGACAAGTATGAAGCTCATCAATGATGGACCTACATGACTAGACATGATATCCATCCATCTCATCATACGTGGAGCTCTCAGATATGTGTCCTCAAGTGAGACATGTTGTGGCCTGAGCATTGGAATCTTCTTTAGGGAAAAAGAAACCAATATCAAACCTTAACCTAATTTCTTGAACCATCCATCTTTTCCCTTTCTCAATTGCTCATTCATGTTTACATGTGCCCCTTCACTCCAATTGAATACTATCATCTCTAAAAATTTTATAGGATACTGCATATGGGATCTATTCACCACATGTACATTTTCACTACAAGCTAGGCTTGTGATAATAAACAAGATCGGTCTTAAAGGAAAATAGAACACATATTTGATGTCCATTTTTCCATCCTTAGTCGGTTGGGATCTCGGTCGACAATGTGCACTGATGTAATCTTTGATTGTCTCTCCACCACTCCTTGAACTAGATAAATAGATGGGGGCACCTCACCTTAACAGAGAAATCAAGAAATATATATATTCTAACTATATTTCTAACATATATGCAACTAGTCTAAATTATTCTGCTTCAAGATTCCATGCACAGACAAGGTACCTCAATAATTCCTTATGCTTCGTCATACCAGGAAGCCAAAATAATTTTAAGAGTCTGTAATCTCTTAAGCCTAGATTGTGGCAGGATCAATAGCTATAGTCAAATCTTATTCCTAATTTTCTCTTTCTCTCCATATCAAGTTCATTTTGTTTGAATTGACACCTAAAATATGACAAGAAGGATTGTTATGACAAGTTTCATGAAAAAAATAAAGAAATTTTGAGGAAACACAGCTAAACAAGATGAGGAATTATGATCAAAACACACTGCTAAAGGTATACAATGCATTGTAGTTCTCTCCTTAGTGTTTTTTTCTCCTATTCAGTGCACCCTAGGGCCCTCGGGAAGGTTATAGATCCTACTTGGAACTAACAAAACCTGAAATGGTCCACTGGACTGGTCGCAATAAGCTACGAAAGATTGGGGGAAAACCACTCACAACTCACGCTCCAAGAGGTAAAATGTGAAATGGTAAAAATTAGTTACCTTTTGCCTATTTTATGGTCATTTTCCATGTTATTTTATTAATTTTTTATGTTTTGACCTAAATGTTATTCAGTTTTATCATGAAACAAGTATTTTTAATATTTTGATGGTGTTGTGAGTAGGTTGACAATTGTTAATGGATTTGATGATTTTTGAATTGGAATAGGTCATTTCTACCAGAGGGCATACTTTTATCTCTTTGACAGGCTTTGTAAACCTACAAAAAAGGAACCCCTTGGATTTCTCTTTCATCTTTCTTAAGACTCCCAAAATATGAAAATATTGTTGAACAATTGTCTTTTCGAACTTGTTAAAGTAAATGAAAAGACTTATGGTCAATACATGTTTAAACATTTTTTGGACGGAGATAGAATATTTATGGAGAAGGAATACCTTAGTCTAGCAATGGCTAATAGGTTCTCCTAAGTATTCTTTTCCACCTTTCTGGACTCAAGAGGCTATTTATGAAAATCAACTTTTGAAGTTTTATTTTTCGCCTCTTTTTCAAACTCTCTAAAAAAGAAAAATGAGTTTAGTTTTACCTTCGCTAGACTCCTAAAAGAATCAAAAAATAGTGGACTCATCAAACATGATGAGGTCAAACCACTCTTTATCAGGGTTCATTAAAGATACTTAGAGGGATTCATCCGATGGATGAACGTACATATCAAACATATTTTATCCTCCCCAAGATTATTTAAAAATAAAGAGGTACTGACTAGAAATGGTTGGGGAAAATGGGAAAACAGGGTAATCTACCTATTATGACAGTGAATCACATTGAACATGACACTCTTATACTTCATGTATGTGGTTTTTGGGTTGGGAAATTTTCTTGTCTTCTGGTTTATCACACCATTTCAAAGTGTCCTTTTTTGGTTTTGGGTAAATGTTGTCAACTCAATCCGATGTCATCGAAGTGTTAAAGAGAAGTCATTCAATTGATGTCTACTACAATACTCTTAAGACTTGATTCCATGTCTCTCATTCCTGAGCCAGTTCCACATCGGCATCATTTTGTCTCGAATCAAGGTACTTGTTTCGTGTTATTGATGGGGGATAAATCAAGGCCCTCCTATGATGTGTCCCTTCCTCTCGACATCATTTCTTTATCTACGACGTTAATGTAGAAAATATTATTTTAGTACCTTGGTACTTGCATATCTCAATGCAAAGTTACCTTTCTATTAGAGAAATGTTTTCATTATTAGCCTTCAACCGACAGATTCTGTGTGGTTTTTGACTTTAACTCATTCATTCATGTCATATGGATTGTAATGTAGTACGTTGAGAGGCAATAACATCATTAGTGATTTCTCTCACGTCTATTAATGGATTGCATCATTGGTTGGTAATCAGATGGTGTCTTCCATATTCGAATCCAAATCCTTTATTTGCATGGTTAGTCTCGTACATTGGGTGATTCAGTGAATGAGATGGAAGATCCCAAAGCTAGTTTCATCCGTTTGAGCTACGATTTCAGGATTAATGAAAGATTACAAAGAATGATGGCTGTGATCATACAATCAGTGATCCAATCATGGATCTACACTCTATCATTAGTGGACGTGATGTCTTAATCATTGGACAAGTAATGTTAGCTTATATGTTGACCAAGGGTATGTCTCCCTCAACAGAAGTATCATGATGAAATGTATTGTAGCAAATGATGATATATACTATTTGTTCTTGATCTAAACTTGTCAGAAGGTAATGCACTTTAGTAATCAGTTTTGATTTATGACCTTGCACTTTAGGGGGAAATCTACTATAGGCCATTTTGTAACATCTGGTCAATAGGCCTACATACTGGATCAATCAATATCCATGAAAACATTATCATCATCCCTACCAAAATCCCTAACCATGACTCCTCCAAATCCCTTAGTTTCTAGCTCTGGCTACTTCATTTCAGTTCTCTTAAGGCCTAGTGCACCCTCAACCTTTAGTGACTTGTGTTTAGTAGCAGGTTGCGTAGATCTACACTAGCGTTGATGAACAATAGGTTGTCACTTGTTACGGGTGCGTTGATTCTAGAAATTTGGGAAGAATAAAAAGAATATCGAAGCTTCCTCTTCTAGAAGCTTACAGTAGTTGTTACAACCATTTACCTTGGATAATAACATTAAATCCTATTTGATCCTACCTTGGAGATTTCACCTCTTATCATTGAGCTCATTCTCCCATTAAGATTCGATCTCAAGTCTATATTGGTAAATGGATAATAATTCCTGAACTACCACACTCTCTTATAAGTCTACAACCATCTACGACATCAAGGTTGGATTTTGGAGGCTAATCCTACACTCATGTTGTTTCTTTGAACCTTAGAGAGTTATCATGTTCAAGCATTAGCGTGACATTTTAGTGTGCGTTGCAACAAGGAAGGATGAGTCAACTTGGGGAGATCTTTGTAAGATCAACTTCCATTTTTGGTTATAAACTCTCTCCATTTCATATTAATATAAATATTATATTTCTTTCCTATATGTGTTATGTTATGTTTACATTCATATATTTCGATGCTATGTTGATCCATTGAATAGAGTGATTGGATATTGGTACATAGATGTCATAGATATTTTTCTTATGTTGATTGTATGTGTAGGTTCTAATTACACCAATCAAAGCTACCATTGGAGCTTACAAGCGTAGAGGATAGAAGAGCTTGCAATGTATCACAAGTAAGAATCTTTCAATTCTTCATTTTCTCTAAGGGGAAATTCATATTCTTTTCTTCCTATTGTTCTAGATTAGATGACTACGTATAGGGAAGATATTTTTGTACATAGTTGTAAATTATGAATAAAACCCACCACTAGAGTAGTCACATCTAAGAAGCCCTAGTACAAGATACCTTGATATAGGAGAAAACAAAGGATATAGAAGAGTAAAAAGAGGAGCTATAGGAAAAAATAGGGCTGCTACAGGAAGGGACAACTCTACTACTAGATCAATAGGGAATGCTACAAGAAAGTGAAACCACATCAAAAAAGAAAGAATAAGGTCTCAAAGAACTCCACAAGATTGAACCACAACCTGAACTTGGATCCCACTACAAATTTGTTGAGGGTGGGAGAATTATACCCAGGAAATTTGCAGTCTCCCTCTTATTTGAGTTGGAAAGAGAGAGGGGTAGAACTCACAGATGGATGTAGACTACCAAATCAAATAAGGTAGAAGGTGTGAGTCTTATGAAGGAGAAATTGGAACAAATGGGTTGAGAAATGGTTGAACTAAGATTAAGAGATTCAGGCAAATGAAACAATTGTAATCATAGAGCAAAATGCTAAGGGAGAAGCTGCAAGAAAAATAGGTAGACTTGATTACCATGGCAAGTTTTTCCATGAAAGTCATATATTGTACGCAACCATCCAAGTTCTATGTCATCTTCTTCAAGGAGCAATGGCTATAATTCCAGATAAAAAAATTAGCATAGTATGGTTCTATACCATTCCAATATTATCGGAAGCTCATTGACATTTTCTAGAGGGAAAGCACTCACGACAGAGCCAAAATGGTTGAGTTTTATATGCATAATATGATACTCACAGATATGAAATTTTGGGACCCTAACTCAAGATTGGGGGGCATGAAACTAATGGCACTAGCCTCTTTGTTGACCCATGAAGAAGGAAGCATTGAGGAAGTGAGTATGGTAATGACAAAAGAAGAAAATGAGCCCTTGTACACAAGACTAAATTTAGTGAGCCCCAAGGCTGTCATTGGTAACCACAACATCATCTCCATCGATCCCCAATGGGCCCCTTGGTACATGGAAACATTGAGACAAGCTATCCTCCACTTCGAGGATCCCTTTAGGTTGCTGCACATTGAAATATTACAGACTTACCTAATGAGATCGCATGTTGTGCCTCATAGTTTGAAAATCAGAGAGTATCACTCTCCCCAAAAATTAAGGAATGCCATAGAGAGAACCACACTTTACAAAAGGATAATTAAAAGGGTGAAGATCAATTAGATAGGGCTCAAACATGTCCTCCCTAACTGTTGGGCATACATGAGAGAAGACTAGGAATAAGAGTAAAAGGAATGGGAAGACATAGAAGCACATGTAGAGTTCTATCAACAACAAGGCACACCATCTGACATTCATTGGGATGTCAAAGAGGCTACCAAGACCATGAATGAAATTCACATCATTGATTAATTTTCTCAAAGGATGGAAAACATATTCAACAGGGGGGTGATGATGGGTCCCATAAATAGGCATATTTTGAGGCCCATTGTGATAACCTCCAGCTCTTGAACTCTCTTTTTCTTACATTAATTTACATTTTATGCTATAATTTTCTTATTATGGAGACTGAAGGGTGCATGTCAGATTCCTTGGCCTAATGTGTTTAATATCCGGGAAAATGAATCATTTTTGGAGACATTTACTATGTAGGAGATCATTGCAGGCATCTAGGGAGAATATAGGAGGTGTGTCCACTACATTAACTCTCAAACTCAACTTGAATCCCAATACTCCTCACCAACAGCATAAAGTCCACTGGAAGTCAAGGAAATCAAGTGCATCTGGATATCTAAGGGAATCAAATCCACCAAATTTGATATTTTGGAGGGACGCAATCCTCATCTTAAGGAAGTTTCCCCCCAATCACTTTTTGTATAAATAAACAGGCCTAAGGGAGCATTAGGATTTGAACTCTTGGAGCTAGGAAGAGTTGTTGAAGACTTAATACATGAGACTGTTATCTCCATTTTGAGATTATATATTTGCACTCTATGTTATATTAATGAAAGGTCTTCTAGACCCTATCATGTATTTTTCCTTTCTCTTTCTTTTCCAAATTGTTGTAGTTCTTTCTTTGTTTAAGTAGAAATTAGATTGCAAGAATTGTAGTTGCAAGTCTCATCACCACCTCTCTTATAGGAAGTGTGGGTTAAGAGTCTACAACAACATGCCAAAAATATGTCTTTATGATTCCTTCGAAATTTATATTCTTTAGTTTGTAATGATTTTGCATGCTTAGTTCCTACACCTTAGTAGTTAATATCATTATTTGGAAAACAGATTGGATGCATGTTGTAGGATAGAATAATTCTTGAAGAAATAAAATTCAACTCATCTGTTCCACTTTCATTAATTTAATTGCAATATTGATTAATAGATGTATGTCCTTGATTTCTAGATTTTACGAGTTTCTAGTGACTTGCAGAGGTTGACAAATGTGTTTCCACCAACTTAGACATTTCCAACCTCCTCCTGGACACCTCACACTGCTCTCAAGTACTGTCACCGAGATCATATTTTCAAGCCCAGTGAAGGACACTATGGGCATGAAATTATGTGTAATATGGCCTCTGAGGGTTGCTAAGCTTCGGAAAAGGCCTCACACATCATTCATCCACCCTCATCCACCTCCCTCCACTTTTAGAACACCTTGGCCTAAAACATATTTTCGACCAACTCTTGTAGAAAAACAGAGTTTCTTGTAGCACCCTGTAGCAGTCCTATAACACTAGCCAAACATATCCAAATTTTCCATAGGGTCTTGATTTGTGTACCTTGTGATTGAATTACAACCTCCAAAATTTGAATCCATGATTTGGAGACCCGAATACCACTCTAGGCCCCTCATTACTCCACCACAAGAACAAAACAACAAATAGTGTTAGGAAGCAAATTATCACATTTGAAACTCTTCAATACAAGTGAATTAGTCTTGGTTTCTAAATTTCCTAGTTGTATGTTATAGATTAAATTTCGTCTTCCCAATAAATTTGCAATTATATTAATGATTTCCACTCTGCAAGTAGAATATTTATTTGATTTGTTTGCAAATAAAGTAGCATGGTTTATTTCTTCAACTTGTGTATTCATTTCCTTTCCTGCAATTACAGTTAGCCTTTGAAATCAAATGAATGGTACTTTAATTTGTAAAATTAGGCTAATGCTCCTTTCCTTGCAATTAGGGTATGTTTTTTGTCTTTCCATAGAGATTCTCTTTGTAGTTAGAAGAAGGAGTGGTCTATTCTCACCTTGATATGGTCAAATGACTAAGGGTGACACAAGTAGAACTTCACCTATTGTGCATATGAAACTATCACCTCTAACTTTATACGAACCACGAGTTAAAAATTTAAGTTGAGAGTCTTGGTAGTTGCAATATCCTTAATGCTATAACAGGGCTCATCACCTAGGTCTACTTCTTCTCTATTAAATTCTTCTCTTGGATTTGAGTTGTGTATAGGAGATATTAACTCTGTAGTTTGCTACTTTATGGCCATAATGTTTGAACGTAAAACACTATCCAGGGAGGAAATCATTGTACGTATATGGTTGCCTTCTGCACTGAGAAAAACTTTGAGCATACCAATTTTCATGTATAGAACACTCCATTTGTTCCTGGTAATTTCTCTTTTTCTAGGTAATTGTCTCTTGTTGTTGTGTGGGCCCTTCTTTTGCTAGGCGAAAATAGCTAGTTGATATTTTTATTTTAAGTTCTACTGTTCTGCTCAAATCAACTTCAAATCCTTGACCAATTGAATATTTAGAGATGCATTGAACCTCTAATATCTCATTTAAATTTTCAATTTCCCTACTGAATTTCGTATTGAAGTTGAGTTGTTTTTTGGCCTTCTCCACCTCCTTATTTAGGAGTTTGATTTCCCCTTCCAGCTTCTCACATATTTGAGCCTTTTTATTTAATTCTTGTTTCAATTTTTCTTGGATTTTCTTACTTTATTCTAATTTTAGAAGCCATGGCAGAACAGCCTCAACTTATCCTTTAATAGATACACATTTTTGGTTTTGTTTTTCTTCCTCAACCTTTCTATTTCTTCAACATAACGTACTAGCTCTCCTTCAAGGTTTACTTCTCCTTTTTCATTATCAGAGTTAATAGCCTAGACTTGCCGATTTTCAATGGTCATTGGAATGAATTCCTTAGGGCTCTCATCATCGTTTTCCTCATCTGAGGATTGGCTAGTTTTAGTTTCTAAAGATCTCTCATCTTGGGCATAGAATCATCTCTTCTTAGCATTATTTCTATCTTTTGAAATTTCTTAAACTTTTCTTTAGGATTGTAATGCTTTTTATTTGTTTTAGGACACTTTGATGCACAATTACCAACTTTACCTCAATTAAAACATTTAAATGGAAACTTACCTTTATCATTACATGATCATTACTTGAGCCTCCTCAGAAAGTTAGCTTCTTCTTCATATAATTCACATCATGTGTCAACATGCTCATCCTTTCACTTCTTTTCTACTTTGAAGGTTTGTACTTTGGCTACAGATTTCAATTTGGAACTCCTCATCTCATAGGCAGTGGGTATTACAAGGAGTTGATCTAGAGTGAGAGTGTTCATGTATTCCATTTATTCAATGATTGACACATTGGGATTAAACCTCTTAGGAAGAGATATCAACACTTCTGAAATACCACTTATTCATATAACTTCTCATCAAGCGCTTGTTATAGACATATTTGGGCACTGCAACACCAATATTATATGTCCATAAAACAAAGGGTTCTAAGTCCCTAAAAGTGTTTTTTCATACCCTAAAGGAACAAGGTCAACTAATTATATCATCTCCCAAAAGTTCTCCATGAAAAACTGCTCAGAACTGGACAAAACTAGACCATCTCACCTGCTCCATGGTCAAAGTGCGATGCATCCCACCTAATGCACATGGGGGTTGTGATGCATGCTGAAAAACCCTTCTATGGGGTGCAATGGGTGAGAGTAGACAAATGGCAGAGACAGTTTGCGAGGTGGATGATCATGGAATCTTCGAAGAACTTCTCCTGTGACACTTGCCTCTCTGAATTCGCCCAGGGATGAGTAAGAGATGATGAAATCTCCAAGTGAAATTGAGAACTACGAGGGAAATGACACTAATCGAAAACGCATAAGCTGACTCACCCACCTGCAAACATCTATATATGGATCCCTCATCCTAGAGATCTAGAGGCTGGAATCTTGTATTTTGTAAGGAAGTGTTGTTGATTTCTCTGTGCAACATTGTTGGGTGATATAAGCTTTTCATGAGGTGAAGAAGGCTTTCATGCTAGGAGGATGGTGTTGGGTCAGACCAATGGGTTGTAATCCTCTCTTCTACTACTTCTATCAATAAAGCTATTTGAGTTTTCCTCCATACGTTTGTGTCTCTCTGAATCTTGTCTTGATATATGCATTTGTATGGTTAATATATATCTGATCCTATATTGTTTATGGTTATAGATATCTATGATTTGATGGTATCATGCTGCTTTGACTCCACAAGTGTTCTTTAAAGTGGGACAAGTGAGGAAGGAGTGGTGAATTTCTATCAAAGGGGAAAGGAAACAAGCAAGGAGCCAAGCGAACGATTGAGGTTGGTACTCTCTCCTTCTTTCTCATCTATTTCTCATAAAGGAAAACACAAGTGACTTTAGTTTATTTATTTCTAAGATTGCTACCCATCTTAGTGGGACTAGCAGCTCTGAATGGACACTAGTTTTCCCGATAACAAAATGGTGACTCCAGTGGGGATTGAATATCTTGTTTGCTTGTTTCTAGTTTGATTAATTTATAAATTACATATGGATCCTGAAGTTATGCTAGCTAGCCTTCGAACTAATTTTGCTATGCAACTGCAAAGTAGATAAACACTGCTTCAGTCAATCTCTGGGTTATTTTATGAATTAAACATCTGACTTGCAAACATCCTAAGTGCCCTGGTGATGGCTCAAGTAACCACATTAGATCAGCCCCTACACTTTGTATTTACTGACTATCATTAACTCAACTTAAATCCTTGAACTAAGCTACGAACTATGAGCAAAAAATGAAGCCCAGTCTCATCCCTAGACCACTGCATTGTCTCCTTTTGAAAGTTTGGATGCATCAAACCTCTTGTGTGCAGTACGTGATATGCATCCTTGTTTCCCTGTGCTACAGGAGCGATGATCAGATATCACTTTCTCTGCCTCCAATTTTGGTTTTTTCTTCATTGTCTTTACCTTTATTCAGGAGTTTCGCTGTCTGTGATTAGTATACCACTATTGAAACTCCCTTCCTTTGCATTATTCTGCCTCCATTGTACAAATAATTGTGAATTTTTTTATCTATTTTTCGTCATTTACAGTTCTCTTTTGCAAATGGTAGCTTAATCGAACTGTCATCTTTTGATTTGAAAGTGTCACAAGTATCAATTTCAATCAAAGAAAAGAATCCTTCTCTTTTTGATAGTTGATTACACTGTTACTCTTGTATTTGATTTGAATTAATAGTATTTCAAGTGTTGAAAGTAGTTTTCAATTCAAAATCGGAATGTGTCGTCCTTGTCTTCCTTTCATCTTTTGAAAAGAAAATTATTAGTATTGTTGCTTTGAAAGAAAAGATAGTTCAGATTTGTACTTAGCATTCATTTTGTCATTCACACATTAAGAAAGTAGAAAAAAAAATACATGCATGTGCATTTTCATTTAGACTACTTGTGGAGATTGATTTAGGACAGTGCATTTTAGTGTGTGCTCTCTTCTCTATGTTGAAAGAATTTCACTTCTCTTTCCTTAGTAGCTAGGATTTTCATTGCAAAAAGAGAAAGTAAATGTATGTTTATCATCTTATATTGCATATTTAGGAGTTTTATATCTACATCACGTGGTGATCCTTCAAGGAAAACTTCTTAAGAAAGATCAGCTATAAAATAAATTCCAATGAACATAAAAACGCTTTGGAACCTAACGTAAAACATTTAGAAGTCTAGGCTAGAGACGTATTTCATCATCGTAAATCCTGGTAACTATCGCTTTCATCATAGGTTGGGTGATTCCTCCTCTTCGAGATGACAAGTGCCAGTACAGACTTGTGCTCCCACGTGCCAACAAGTATATATTGGGAGACCATAATAGGCTATATCCTTTATCCTTAGGAAGCCTTGTCTACCACCCTGTCGATTGCAATGCACTGAACACAGCATTTGGGAAGATTGGTTGCCATACCATAAAAAGTATTCTATACTTTTTCGATTGGTTTGGCAATCCCTCTATCTAGATTTCTAGAGTAGTCACTTTCATTCCTTTTCAAACTACTTAACAGAAAAGGTCCATCTAAGCACTTGTCACTTCAGGCTCATTAAAAATTGAAGGTGACTAGAGTCATATTTATCTTTTTCTCAACTCTTAAAAATTGAAAAAGCAAGTTGTGTCAAAGTGTCATAATATTTATTTTAATCGAAATAACATCACTATTCCCTCGTTGATTTTAGTTTGAGAAAATGGAGTCCACAAACCAAGGATTTCCCCTTGGGAGGAATCCTAGTCCTTTCTCCTCTTGGGGAGATGTTGGTGCACCTCATATGGCCACATTGTCCCTTCCAGGACTAAAAATTGGCCTGCCAGTATGGCTCTTCTCGACCTCTGTCATTCAAAGCACCATGATTCCTGAGCAATCAAATAAACAACTAGATGATAGTAGAGTTACCCCCCAACCTTCTACTTCATTTGTTTCTCCCTCTCCTTCTTCCTCTTCACTTGGTAAAGCTAAAAACCAAGTAACTGAGAAGAAGAAGAAAGGGAAGGAGAAGAAGAAGAAGAGGCCAATAGCAAAAGTGGGCAACCAAGCATCGTCTAGCGAAAATCTAGACACTACACTATCCAAACCTAAATCTCCATGTGTCATTTTCATAGGGGACCATTATCATCGAGATTGTCCTTGCATCCCACAGATCTTAAGGGACTGGTCTCCCTGCTTGTACAATCCGGCATCCTCAACCTCTAATGATCATGTTGAAAGTACACCGTCAACTAGTCAAAACGAAGTCACTCGACAAAAAGGAAGATCTAAAATTCCTTGCAGGCTATGTGAAGGCGATCATGCCATCCACCATTATCCCTTCCTAGAAGAAGCTAAAAGAGTCTTGGATAATCGTCCTGCTTCACCACTATGGCTTCCTCCTGGATACAAGAAACTCTTATCGAGTCCATACCTAGTTGAAAATTCGACCAACACACCTTTATGGTCAGTTGAAGCATCTATCATTGAACATAAACCATCTAAGTCCACACAGGACCAAAGCCAATAGGTAGAGATGGCAGTCGACATGGTCTTGTCTTCAGAAGGTCTACCTTCAGGTGATATAGTCACCAAAGAGAATGAGAACGACATTGTTCAAATTCGTTTTGTAAACACAAACTCCGATGAACATGGGCACAATCTACCCATTCCTTTACCGTAGGAAGGAAGTTCGTCAGAGATGTTTCTGGCCATTTATTCGGTCCCACCTCCAAGCAACCTAGTTGTTTCCTTCGACTGGAATCTACTAGGTAGACCCCATCTACCATCTCATGTACCATTCTGAATCATATTACAAGCTTCCAGAATGGTCATGGTCAGTACCATCATAGATGAAGGGAATTATGTGAGTATCCTTTCCTCAACTTCTTGGAAAGCACTTGTTTCACCGTCGCTTCTACCTATGATGAGAAATCTGACAGGCTTCAACAAAGGAACCAGTCGACCGTTAGGGATCCTTCCAAATTTGCCTATAACTTTAAGAAGGAAAAATTTATTTGAATGTAATGGTAGTCCAAGGACCTTTAGATTACAATCTACTCCTTGGGAGTGACTACATTTATAGCATGGGAGCTATTGTTTCCTCACTCTTTTGAGTGATGTGTTTTCTGCATGAAGGCAGAGTGGTCCAGCTCATAGACCATCTTTCATTCCCCAGTTCACACATAGATAATATTCAAGTGCCATACCTAACTGGTCTTTTTGTGCAAGGAATGTCTCATCAATCTCCAATTCATCCACCTGATGAGCGCAAGTGATTCGGTGATTGTGACTGAAATCCAGGGGGCATGCACCCTAGTCTACTTCGGTAGGAAAACTTTAGCTATAGGGTAGGTTTCTGCAGAGGATATATGACTAGTTTGACACACCCGTTCATTTAGGAAAATGGGATTAGACTGGAATAAGATTCCCTCATCAAAGTTATGTGAGTGGAGGTGACTACGCCATTCACATTTGTCTATTTCAATGGACATCACCAAGGAAGTTTTTTGGCTGTGACGCGGATGGAACAATCTTGCGAATGTGAGAACTTGCATATGGTAACCTGGAAGATCTACTTCACTATACCTGGGGGCATCCAAACCTTTTTTACGGAACTGAAAAGCGACTAGTGTAACTCTAACCCCATAGTTTCTATTGACTTCAACTGCTTAAGTTAGGTGATAGGTCTAATCAACCATTCACCTTTGCAAGGGCCGAATGGCACTAGAAAAGTAAAGGAAGAGTTTTCCTACCTAACCCCAGTAGTTAATTAACCCCTAGGATAGTAGTTGGTCATTCCTAGATTGCATGCAAAAGGCTTTGGAGCAAAGTTGCGAATGCGGCAAGCTCCCTAAGAAATGAACCTACTGATGAGACATCCTTATTTTATGACTAGCATGAGCAGTTTTACACGAAGTTCAAACTCGTTAAAAATTAAACCTATCAATGAGCATATGTTTCGACAGATTTTAACCTCATTAAAAAATGAACCCACCTTTGGTAAATAACCATTGTGATCGCATAATTATCAACTTTTGAGCCTTGGTCTTGTTCTTACTATCACCTCCACTCTTTTTTAGCCGATCAGACGCCTCCATTTGATTGTTTACCCCTTTTGAGGAACATCTGCAATGAGTGATCCTACTAGACACCTTCTTTACACTGTCGTGATTCAAAAGTTCCACACATTACCTAGAACCAGCTGTTATCCAAAAAATCACTCGTTCCTCAAAAAAAGAGTCTCCTTTAAGCTCTTTTCATCTGACTCATAAAATATGAAAATATTGCCGAGTGATTGGCCTCTCCAGCTCGTTAATGTGAACGGAAGTGCCATCCCTCCTCTAGATTTTAATCTTTTTGGACCTGAGTGATTATTGCACAAAACGATCGAGCGCTTTTCTTGTTCGGCTCATTAAAACTATCGAAAAGTCATCCCGTTCGTATTATTTTATACTTTTTCGGAATTAAGGAATTATATTATGAAAAAGGATTACTGGAGTTTCCTTTCTGTCTCTGTTTAGACTCTCTAAAATTGAAAAGGATCAAGTTATATTTGTCTTTAAACTTGTTAAAACAATAGTGACAAACTTGTCCATGGAGACAAGAACGAGTTTCACTGTTGCTAGGCTTCTTAAAACATAGTGATGGGTTTGCCTGAAGGGAAAATTATAGAACAAGCATATGTTATCCTCCTCAAGCTTGACAATAATAAAGAGGTACTGGTTAGAAATGACTAGGGAAAAATTGGGAACAAAACTTGAAGAAACTTTATTGGTAGCAAGTCACTCTTGAACATGATACTTTCACTCCATCACCATGATTGAGTCGGGTTGGGTTATTCCATTCGGCAATCATATCACCATTGGTCCACCGTACCGTCCATCTTTGGGATTAATTCCACCAATTCATTTTAGTGTCACCGATATGTTCAAGAGATGTTGCTCAGAGAATTCACCAACCCAGCTTGTGTCTCATCCGCTGCAATACCTTCACCCTTCATTCTTTCATGACTGCCATCTTGAACCCTTTATCATCAAATCGTAGTTCCATAAAACAATTTGCTCTGTTTCGTGTTGTAGATGTGGGATTCATTAAGGCCGTCCTATGATGGGTCACTTCTTGTCGACATCAACTCATTATCCAAGAAGTTGACTTAGGAACAACCCTTTCAGTACTTTGAAGCTTGCATTCCTCAATGACAAGTTTCTCACTTCTGACGACAGGTTTACATCAATGGCCTTCAACCAAAATATTTTTCGTGGTGTTCAACATCGACTCATGTATTCACACCGCATGAATTGTACTACAGTACCTTGAGGGCCATCATCATTATTAGTGATGTCTTTCCATGTTCAACTTCAAAACATCTTTTCACATGGATCGACTTGTACTTCGGGTGAATACTGAATGAATTTGAAAACCCCCGATATAGTTTCATCCATCTAGACTGCGATATATTTAGGAAAAATAAAAACATCAAATGTACATCATAGCTGCACAGATAATCATCCAAGCCAAAGGATGATGCCTCTGCCAGAATCATCAGTCTACCATACAGACGGTTGTCTATCTAATGTACATGAAAATGAATTTATAAAGTTGAGCATGGGAATGCCCGCCTCAGCTAGATCATGAAAATATTATGAGGATAATGTATTGTATTGTCTCTTATTATAGGTCACCTTCCAGTTCGAAAAACCTCAAATCCTCATGATAAAGCATTTCACTTGACATCAAAAGATTTACGGCCTCATGCTTTATGGGGTAGTTGTTATAGACATATTTGGGCACTGCAACCCCAATCTTATATGTCCGTAGACCAAGGGCTTCTAAGTCCCTAAAATTGTTGTTTCATACCCTAAAGGAACAAGGTTAGCTGATTACATCATCTCCCAAAAGTTCTCCATGAAAAAATACTTAGAATTGGTCAAAACTGGATCATTTCACCTGCTCCATGGTCGAAGTGGATGCATCCCACCTAATGCACACGAGGGGTGTGATGCATACTGAAAAGTCCTTCTATGGGGTGTGATGGGTGAGAGTAGAAAAATGGCAGAGACACTTTACAAGCTGGATGATCATGGAATCTTCCAAAAACTTCTCCTTTGACACTTGCCTCTCTGAATTCACCTAGGGATGAGTAACAGATCATGAAATATCCAAGTGGAATTGAGAACTATGAGAGAAATGACAATAATCAAAAACCGAAAAGCTGACTCACCCACCTGCAAACATCTATATATGGATCCCTCATCCTAGGGATCTAGAGGCTGGAATCTTGTATTTTGTAAGGAAGTGTTGTTCATTTCTCTGTGCAACATTGTTGGGTGGTCTAAAATTTTCATGAGATGAAGAGGGCTTTCATGTTGGGAGGTTGGCCCTGGGTCAGACCAATGGGTTGTAATCCTCTCTTCTACTACTTCTATCAATAAATCTATTTGAGTTTTCCTCCATATGTTTGCGTATCTCTGAATCTTGTCTTGATATATGCATTTGTATCATTAATATACATCTGATCCTATATTGTTTATGCCTATAGATCTCTATTCTTTGATGGTATCATGCTGCTTTGACTCCACAGGTGTTCTTTGAAGCAGGACAAGTGAGGAAAGAGTGGTGAATTTTTGTCAAAGGGGAAAGGAAACAAGAAAGGAGCCAAGCAAAAGATTGATATTGGTACTCTCTACTTCTTTGTCATTTATCTCTCATAAAGGAAAACACAAGTAACTTTAGTATGTTTGTTTCTAAGATTGATACCCATCTTAGTGGGACTAGCAGCTCTGAATGGACACTAGTTTTCCCGATAACAACCCTCTAATGGTGTTCACAACTTCATAAACTCTTTGAAAATACTTTGCAATATATTCATCATTATGCATGCTTAATGATTCAAATTTTATCCTACAACTTTGGATTTTAGATTTCTTTACCTTGTTGTCTCCTTCATAGAACTTTCTCAGCATATCCCATATAGCTTTGGAGAATTTGCAATCCATCACCTTGACAACTTCTAATTCAGGTAGGCTAGCAAGCAGGGCATGCATTGCATGTGAACTCCAACTTTTGATATTTGGCTACCAACACTGGGGGTGTTTGATATCATTCTTCCACAACATCCCTTACATAAACTCCAAGTGATTGGATATAGGTCTTCATCCTTACTTTCCATAACAAATAGTTTTCTCCACTAAACATAGGTGCCTTATTGGTAGAACCTCCTTCCTATTTTTCCATGGTCCTTGATCTTTCTCCCAGCTGTTAGAGTGATTATAATTAATCTTGGATGTAATACCAATCGTTGGAAACGAAGACAATACTAGGGGGGTGAATCAATGCTGTAACATTTTTACCAATTTAACCAAATTAAAATTTACTTTGAAAATAAAAGAGTAAAAAGAACCTTCAGCCTGTATATGACAAGAAACTACTTCAACAATCAATGGAATATTCAAGGAGCAAATAACTTCACAAACATATTCTCAATTTTATTCATAGGGAAAGCAACAACTTGCAAATACAATGTTCTAGCTACAACTAGTATGAAGCTACAACTTCTTAGTTTATCAACTATAATTGATTGGAGCTACAACCCCACCTATTCTCCAACACCTACTAGAAGGAGCACCAACCCCTAACAGGAAAGCTACAACTTGGTATAGACAAATTGCTTCAATCTTTCATCCATTTTCAAACTCATAAACATGAATTCCTCCTCTACTTGAAAAAAAAATAAAAATCCCTCAACCACCAACAACTTTAGTAATCCCTAATCACTAAAAAGACAATACCAACACCTGACTGCAACAGAAGATTGGTCTAAAAAAAAAAATTTGCTTTTAACTATGCTTGTTTATGCCTTCTTTTATAGTTTATTTAATTACTTGCATGTTACTTTATTTTTTTCCTTTGTCCTATTCATTTGTCTTTATTTTGGGTGTCATCTCCAAGTCAAACTGGCCTTCACTCACCTTTCTAACACTTAATCTGACATTTTTACTAATTTTGGGCATTTTGGTTATTTCTAGAATTTAACAATTCACCTACTAATTTTATCTTCAATCAATTATGCATTTGCTTGCAAAAATGCAGTTAAACTAGAAGTTCCACTATTTCTACCATTAAGCCCCTTTTTCTTGGCCCTTTTCGTGTTTTCCAACATAGGACGAATCTTTGAGACCGTGACCTAAGCTATTCGGCACTTAACTCTTTTTGAGCCCTACATGGGCCTTTTTTATTTTGCTAATGACTCTGTCATTGGTCACACCGCTATGCAGGGTGACCAAAGATAAGCCTGTAGGATAACTCTCCCAATCCTGACTCTTCAATTTAATTAATTTATTTAAAGGTTACGAGATTCTAGGATTTCTAGGCTTCAAGGATTTCAGGGCTTTGAGGTTGTAGGGTTATTTGCTTTGACTCTATTTTTACCATGTTACTGGATTCTAGGACTTCCAAGTTTCATAGATTCTGGAGTTCTGGTGTTTTGGGGTTCCATCCACTGAGATGAGATGGATGTTAGGGTCAACTCACCCCTCCATTCATTAACTGCCACTCTATTGACTATCATCTTGTTCTGATACTCTACAACCCGACACTACCACCACATGCCAAAAATTAAATTTTCTGGGTTGATCACTCTCAGATGAAGTCACCCCTACCACATGTGAACCTATGAGTGGTGACACTTCTAATCTAGAAAAGGGCCGCTTTGTTGCCCAAAAATACCATATTTTCATGCCATGTGTCCACTTCCTATTGGCTAATGTTGACATCATCCTTTGTTGTCCATCGATTCAATCTCATGCTTCCACTTGTCATTCTAGAGAAGATAGAAAACAAGTCTCTAGACTTTTGGTTTTGTGACCAATTTCTTAGTTTATTTGTTTTTACTGAAAACCATGGTTTCGAGCCTTTTGTCTTCGGCACCACTCCTAAGCAGATTGTGGTTTTCGGAGAGGTGGCCCCAGAGTAGCTCTCTATTATTAGCTTGCATGATCAAATTATGTAGAAAACCACATCCAGGACAACAAAGCATATTGAATAGACTATCTCCAGTGCCCATGAAAAATTTCCATCTGGCCTAACCCTTTCCTTTGTTTTCTTCTAGACTAGCTCTTGTTGCATTGTCTCTTCATATTATCCTCTCCCGGTGGTCGAGCCATGCTGTAGCATCCTCTCCATAAAAAAAGACATCGAATTATTCCTAGATGTCATATATGAAAATGAAAAGAAAGTGATGGTGCGAAGTCGCTTGTCCCTCCGGGGGGCATGGAATTAGATCATTTTCTTCTTATTTACGCGAATGTACTTATTTCTCCCAAAGGAGATAGTCTGTGAAATATGATCAAATCATGAATTTCGCCATTCAATTCAAGATTTGGACTCAAACTCTTGGTTGACCTAGTATCGGAGGAAGGACTTCCGTTGTTATATACGTAATTTCGCCATAAAAAAGAAGAGACAAATATTACGTTGCCGCAACAAATTCACAAATCTGCTCTGCACCCGGGAGAATGGCCGAAGAGAAAAGTTTAGGGTGGTTGGACCTCCCAACAACGATCTGCATTTATCCACCCATACTCCTGGACGAGCGAGCCCCCCGAAGAGTGCCTAGAGTGAGTAACTCTACCAACTACTCTAATGGAAAAACCTTCCACTGTACAATGTGTCTATGACATCTTCCTGGAGCTCTCGCTTGGAGGCTTCATGTGTCTTGGTACTTGTTCCAACTTTGGCTACACACCAAAGGTCCTCCAAAACCACTTCTAACTCTCTTATTTTGGACTTTGCATCACCAAACTTTGACTAGATCTAAATTTTAATCTAGGAGGCATTTTCAGGACTTCCATATACCATTGGAAATATATTTCAAATATCTACCCATATGGATGACTTACACTTGCATCTGAGATGATATATTTCCGTAAAGTTGGCTGTAAATCCTCTTCACCTTTTGTTGTCATGCTTCTCCATCAAACTTCTCCCTGAAACCTTGTTTAACACCTGTGCTACCTCTTCAATGTAATAAACAATTTGTTTCCATCACCCTATGGCCATCAATAACAACATATTTCAGCAATATATATGTGTGTGCTTGTGTGGATATCTATGTGGTTAGGTCCAATATGTATGTGATATATATATATATATAATATATATATATATATATATATATATATATATATATATATATATATATCTTAATGTGGAATGTACATCGCTATGGAGCTCGAAATTTGTCCTCGGCTCTTTTAGTGAGGATCAACATTGGAACTCTTCCGCTAGAGTTTTGATACTAGGTGACATGGTTTTGGTGGGGCACACCCACTTATATATATATATATATATATCTATATATATATATTATATATATATATATATAAGATATATAGATATATATTTCAGGGCTTATGAGCCATCGAGAAGGGTTAATACAGGACTTGGTGTATGTGGGTCAATAACTTGGGTTGTGGTTCCAAGTGTCAATGAGGTGATGTGACTTAGATAGTGACCCGCTTATAAATATATAGTTCAAGTCTTGTGAGCCGTCGAGAAGGGTTAGTACATGACTTGGTGTAAGTGGCTCAATAACTTGGGTTGTGGTTCCAAGTGTCGATAAGGTGATGTGACTAAGATAGGCACATGACCACATGTTCTAGGTCAGGATGACATGGAATTCTTTGATAGGCCATTCTTTGAATGACTATGTCTCTTGATCTAGGAGTCAAATTGAGGAAAATTTTATATCCTTGGAAATGACTCCATGAGACAAACACAAAGTTGTCACCCATTTTTAGTTTGGATAAAGTAAAAAATTGTCAAAAAATTTAAGCCTCATTTCCATAACTGGACTTTGGAGGTCAAGTTAGCTAGTAACTAGCTCCTTCTACCCTTAGTTGGGTCTATGGATAGTAAAGAGTATATTACATTATAGAATTTTGTTTACTTATATAAAAATTAGTTAGAATGATAATGCTATGAGAAAAATATGATAAAGTATAAGTGAATTAAGTTGTAAATAAAAATTAATAATTTTGATTAAACAAATTATTTTGTAAATTTAACTAAATAATTATTAAAAATAAATTTTACTAAATAATTATCTAAAATTTTAATGATGTTGATTTATAGCGAATATAAACTAACAAAAATTGGAAAGAAATTAACAAAGATGTCCATTAATTAAA
This sequence comes from Pinus taeda, assembly GCA_000404065.3. Classification (NCBI taxonomy): domain Eukaryota; kingdom Viridiplantae; phylum Streptophyta; class Pinopsida; order Pinales; family Pinaceae; genus Pinus; species Pinus taeda. The sequence goes on along the minus strand of APFE030952085.1, from coordinate 353,581 downwards.
TTTGTTGTTGACACATATGTTCACCTCTATTAATACTTTAAAAAAAAATCGTGAAGATCTTTTTTTAAATATGAAATAATTAATAAAGTTAATTTTATTTTAAATAATTAAATTAATATTAAAAATTTTAATAACTATATAATCATATTAGTGGAAGAAAAATGGTAGATATTAAAGAATAAAAATCATTATTGAGCAAATATTTTATTAATACATGAATAATATTATTCTTGATTATGGAAGATGGTAGAATTTTACATATATTATAAATTATTATTGTTATTATTATTTTCAAATAATTAGAAAAGAACAGGGTATTTTTAAATGGATGGAATTGTAAAAGTTAAATATTAAAATTATATTAATTGGGTTACAATCTAGTACTTAAGGATGTTTAATCATTTTTTTTGTGATTCAATTTTTCCTATTAAAGAAGCTCAAATATATGTTATGAGATGCTACATATCCAAAAAATATAGGTCTCATTCATACCAGAGTTATTGTACAAGAGATAAAAGCATAACCACATTACGAAAAAATAGAGTGAACTAGTAAGCCACAAACAAATGACCCAAAATTACTAGAGAATCCAAAGCACCTGAAATTGCCCAATTTTCCTCCTTGATAAGGCAAAAGAATCAAAATTGGGTCACCCTACCCATTACTAGGAGACGAAGGATGGCATAAAACATCATGGACATGACCATCCATATGGTCCAATCTTCCTTCCAATCGTATTAATATTTCATGTATCCTTTTTTTCCCAAAATAGAGAGCAACCAACCAGTATGTCATGTGCCACTAATGTTCCTTGAGCTCATTCATAAATCCAATGACCTCATTTATGTTGTCATTTTTGACCTGAATAAGTTCTTCCAAGAGAAATGAAATCTACTGAAGGTTTTCCTCAAAGGAGTCAAAGGAGTGAGGCATCCCAATTTTTCCAGGAGGGTGCAAAAAATCTTTGTAAAAATATTCCCCTAGGCCATGATTATCTCGTATATGAATTTCCATGTGGACCTATGGTTCAATAACATGATGGTCACATCCTCGCTTTCAGAGAAGGAAACCAAAATGGTTTGAATTTCATCCACTAGCGTGAACATACCACTCCCATTGCGCCCCTCAATCTACCACACATAAAATGTCCCTGGCAATCCTTAGACCAATCACACAGTGATAGGACCCAGTGTCATGAAGCTTACAATCCATGACGAGAGACTAATTAATGATTCCATAGAAACCCCTGGCACTCCAAACTCCAAAGATATCGCATGAACAACCTTTAGTCATAGCCACAAGACATGCCTAAACCCACCTTTGACAACATGATACAAAACCAAAGAGCTAAAAAAAAAAGTCTCTCTCCACTTCTTACCACCGAGCTCACACTTGACAAGCCAATGAAATTCAGCCACCTAGAGAAGCAAGCGAACATTCGAACAACAAAAAACATTCTTTCACCCGTCTAAACTTAGGAAAATTGAAACTTTCCAATGAGTAAGAGCTCGAAGTGTACCCAACATTCTCCACATATCTAACCAACCACTGGTAGTCTAACCATGTAACTACAACACAACAGGTAGAAGGAGGTTTCCACCTTGGGCCAAGATCCTACATTGAACGTCCCTACTATCATCAACATCTACACCAGTGTAAGCTTCACTTCCTCTATTGTACATCACTATTTCGTAGGAAGGGGATGATAAAAACATAATTCTACCTTGAAAAAATAAATGACCAAGGGCTTCCACCACCACCAATCCCGTAACCTTCAACAAAAAATAGTGCATAGACCCAAATGATCACTCTAATATAACATGCATATTCTTTAGGAAATTTGACGCACTATTATGCTGAGATGCATGCATTGCACACTATATCAAAATGAAGGCCACATGTGTAAAGGTGACGAGGTCCCCGTTGAACCATTATGCTTCCAGTTGTCATGCCCATCACGGAAGGGTGCTTAATCAATTTTGTACAAAAATGATAATTTCATTTATTTAAATTTGAAATTTTCATTAACATTGTTGGGCTAAATTTAATTAATTAAAATTTAAAAAGTTATATTTAAAATTCTTTAAACAAGATCAATAATGAACAATTAAAATTAAAATTTCACAAACTTTGGCTTAACATTAATCTGATGTGGAAATCAATATTTTGAAAATGTACACTCAAAGTTTTTAGTGCACATGAATGAATGTGTTGCATCAATAACATTTATTTTGGATTATTTCTATATAGATTTAGCTCACTAAAATTAATAATATCTTCACAACAAACATACAAATTGTTCATCAATTAACTTTACTATTATACTTATGTTTTTGAAAAAATTAATGGTAAAGATTATCCAACCTTTATAAATTCTATTGGAACCCAAGTTATCACTTTAAAGGAGCTGGAAAGATTTGATTTAAATAATTTTAATTGATCCAGGTGGATATTGGTGGCCACCCTCCTATTCCACCTAGACATCGAGTCAATTTCATCAGTTTCCTTGATTATATTAAAATTTACTATTTTTTGATGTTTTTCGGGTCATGAACCTCCCAAGGTGTTTTGGCCCCCTAAATGATGTTTTTTTTAGGTATGCAATAACCATGGGCCTACTGCAAATCCGCTACTAATCAAAGAGACATTTCTAATGAGATATCATACATGACAAATAAAGATCATATGGCCAAATTGTGAACCTCATAAGCTAGCTATCTAACTAACCCCAATATGGCTCACAACCTATTGGTGTTCCATCTCCTAAGATTAGTGTTTTGGTTGTTTAAGGTTTCCCTTTGTTGTTCAATAATAAAAATGTCCTTGAGACTAATTGGAAAATAGTTTAGAGGCATGTATCTGTTGCATCTCTTCTCAAAGATAAGATACCATTCCCTGAGCTAGTTTATTACCATTTTGTATGTAATCATCTTTCTATTCCTTGTATTAATGACATGAAAAAATTATTTCTATTTCATATTTTTGATTATGTTTATGTTTGTATTTTGTTGTGTTACTGCATAAGTCTGGATCAATGGTATCAAATAAATATGCTCTTTCAATTTTTTTCTTTGCATGTCCCCAATGAGGTCAAGGTATAAGGAGTTAGAGCTCTAATTGATTGGACCTTTGGAAGATCAACCTCGCAAATTCTAATGGCCTCCCATGGTGGAACAAAAGAAAGATGAGGGAGAAGGAGATCATTTGAAAATATTGCTTGAAGAATCACTCAAGCGACATAGGAACACGATGAAGGATAACTTTGCCCAAATTTTTCATTGGGTGCACAAATGCAACACATCTTCATCTGAAATCCACTTTCGAAGCACCACTCCCTTAATGGTACAATTCAAATTTGACTTTGCCATATTTGAAGGCTAGATAGATGCAAACGTCATAGATAGATGGTTAAATATGTTGGAAGGATATTTTTTTGGTTCATTATTTTTCAATTGGGAAAATATTACTTTTGCACTCCTCAAAGCCACCCCCAATGTCAAGTATTGGTGGGAAACCTACGATAAGCAGACGTATGAGAGAGAATCCTCACTATTTTCAGCCACACCCACTTCGATTTCTTTCCAAGACTCCATCAGGGAACAATATTACCTTGTGAACTATCAGGAGAAGCACATACAATGGACTACACTATGATAGCATCATGATCAAGATATGCATGAGATGATGAATATTTTTCATACCGTACGCACAAAGTTGGGTATCAAATACTCTGAGAAACATTTGGTGCTCGAGTACCAAAATTTCTTGCACAAATAATTCAGGAGGAAATGGAGTTCCCAGAAATCTCCTAACTTATTGTGACATACTAATATGCTACCAAGATTGAGTAGAAATTCAAGTATAAGAAGTGAGAATTTGGATTTGTGAACCCAAAGTAGAGAAAAGGTGCCACCAATCGACAAATAAAAGGGTAGAGTCAGACTAGGACTACCTAGGAAAACTCCTTGAAGAAGTAATCCAAGAGTAATGGGAAGGTTAAGAAGGACACCAAAAACTGGTGTGAGTTTCATAAACCTCCCACTCACAACATGAACGACTGTCGCGTGAAGCAAGCACTGATGGCAAAGCTGAAAGACTCAGAGACAGATGTCTGCTCTAACTATGAGGCTAAAACAAACAAGGGAATTGAAAAGGGAAATTAGATCATTAACACCAAGCTCCAAAATGTGATGGTAACCAGCACCAAGCTCCAAAATGTAGAACCTAGGGATCTAAAGGAAGGGGAATGCCTCTTCTACTCGTAGATGTGGGTAAAGGGTTCGCTGGTGCAGTTCATCATTGATATAGAGAGCTAGAAGAACCTAATATTAACCTAGGTCATTAAGTGATTGAAGCTGCCAAGAAAATCACACTCACAACCATACACCATCAGATGGATCCACTAAGGATGAGATCTTTGTGTTAGCCAGAAATGTTACCTACCTTATAGCATCAAGCCCTTTGCAGATGATGTATTGTGTGATGTTTCACCTATTGATGTCTATGGTCTTTTATTAGGCCTGCCATACTTATGGAAGCATCATGTTATGTATGAATCTAGACCTTGTTTTTTTATTATTACTTTGGGTCACAAATTATACAAGATACGAGAAGTAGCATCACCTAATGCCCCTTCTTTGATCTCTGCTAAACAACTCAGTAAGATCATTTCTCAGACCCGGAAATTTGTCTTCCTTAAGCTTCATCATCAAAACAAGAAGGAATATTGTGGCCATATCCAATCCTTCTAAACAAGGCTCCTCCACACGACAATAGTAGATGGACAAGATCATGGAGGAGTACAATGACATTTTCACCTCACCCATAGGGGTACCCGTACATTGTTAGGTGAATCGCTCCATCTATTTGAGCCTGCATCCATCACTACCTAATGGACCAATCCATCAACACTCTATGCTAGAGAATGGTGAAATCAAGTCATAGATTCAGGAGCTATTTCAGAAAGGGAACATCAGGCCAGGTTCATCACCTTGTGGGAGCCTGATCGTGTTGGTACAAAAGAAGGAAAAATCATTGAGGCTTTTTATTGACTATCGAGTGCCGAATAAGATCACTACTTGGAATAGGTATCCATTCTCACAGGTTGATGACATTGTTGACCAACTCAAGGGGTCAAATATTTCAACAAGATTCACTTGAAGTTTGATTATCACTAGGTACCAATTGAACCCTACGATGCATGGAAGACTCCCTTGAAATGTAAGGAGGGACTTTTTGAATGGTTGTTCATACCTTTCAGGTTTAAAAATTCCCTAGCAAACTTCATGTGTCTGATGGATGACATCTTGAGGCCCTCCAATAACTCGTTCGTGGTAGTGTACCTGAATGACACCCTATCTTTAGCTAGAGTTGGGAAGAGCACATACACGATAATTGGTAGGTACTTGAAACCTTGTGGAAACACAAATTATGTGCCAATTTCAAGAAGTGCACTTTTGGTATGGCCCAGGTTCAATATCTGGGATACATCATTAATGAGCAGGATGTGCATGTAGACCCAACCAAGATACAAGTTATTCGAGATTGGTCAGGCCCAAACCCTCTAATAAAGCTCTACAACTTTCTGGGTCTTGCCAATTTCTATCATAGCTTCATGTTGGGATTATGTCATATCACATGGCCTTTGAGTTAAGTCACTAAGGGTGGAGCCAAAGGAAATTTATTTTGGTTTGAAACACAATAGAAATGATTTGTTGAGCTAAATCATAACCCATTACAACACTAGTTCTCGCATTAACATATATTCAACAACCATTCAAAATTGATATAGATGCCTCTAACTATTTTATTGGTGTAGCTCTTACCCAATAGGGGCATATGGTGGCATATCAAAGTGAGACACTTTCATATACAGTCCGAAAGTATCCCACCTATGACAAGGAAATGTACTCCATTTTATAGGCTTACTGATAATGGACACATTATATTCTAGGGAAGGAAATGTTCATCCACAGAGACCACTGACCCTTCTAGTTCATACAAAAATAAGGGAAACTATAGAATGATCACCATCAGAAATGGTCCACATATCTACAATAGTTCCATTTGAACATTATGTATAAGAAGGGAAGCACCAATAATTTTTCAGATTGCCTCAGTCGATTGTTGGTTAATGTGTTGACCACTTTGGTCGAATTTTGTGGACACGAGACTTCAGGATGGCCACATATTTACGAGACTGATCCCAAATTTGGCACCACATGGTAGATGCTCCTGGAAGGCAAGAAATTTAAATACTTTCACCTCAAGGACATACTGTTATGCAACCTAGGACACCTTTGTGTTCCTTCAAGAAAGTTTGCCAAGATGATTTGGGAGGGGCACTGCAACTGGTTCAATGGACATTTTGGGGTACAAAAAATAGTGGCAGTGTCGCAGAAGTATTTTTATTGGATGTACCCTCAACAAGATGATGCGAAATACAATAGACCCTGCACTTCTTGTGCCATTTCCAAGCCTAAAATTAGAAATCCATGCTTGTATACTCCTCTACCTACTCCTAGCAAGTCCTGGGAATCCATCTCCATGGATGCCATGTTGGGCCTTCCTTCTTCAAAGTATGGAAATGAATGTGTTTTCATGGTCATCAAAAAATTCTCTAAGATGACCACTCTGGTGGCCTGCAAGTAGAGTATCAAAGAAGAATCCACTACCAAACTCTTCTTTGAACAAGTATGGGTACACTTTTAGAACTGATAGTACATTGCCTCAAATTGGGATAGTCAGTTCCTAAGTGCATTCTGATCAAGCCTCTAGTCATTGTTGGATACCAAGTCCATTTTTTGCATGGCGTTTCAACCCCAAATTGATGGCCAAAAAAAGGTCATGAACAAGATGATCGTGTAAATCCTACGCATGTGAAACTTGAATCACCCATGAACATGTGGTGATATTCTCCCTTATGTCCAACGTAGACATAGCAGGGCTCTCCATATATCACCTCACCACAAACCCTTTCAAGTGGGTCTGGGATTGTAGCCAATATGTCCCATTGACATTGACATACTATTTTGTATCTCCTCAAGAAGATACATCTGATGTCTAGTTTGAAGCTGACATGGCTAACAACTTCATTGAGTGCGTTTAACACATTTTCTAGAAGGCTCATTCCATATTGGAAAACAAAAATTCTATGTACAAGAAATGTCATGATCAACATTAGGTGCCACACAAGTTCAAGGTGGGTAACAAAGTTTGATTACATTTTCAAAAGGAGCGTCTTGCTAGGGTCAACAACAAGATTCTCCAACTTTGATATGGGCCTTACATCACTAAGGTTGTAGGGAAAAATTCCTACAAGAACAACTTTATATCATTCCTTGGCTTGTACCCAATATTTAATGTGGACCAGTTATGCCCATATTTTCCCCTATTTTTGGACACATTTGACATTGTTGAGTAGCTAACGGTAATAGAGCTCACCCCAAGATCTATTGAACAAGAAATTGATAGGATCATGGACACACATATGAAGAACACTCTCCAATAAAGGATCCAACTATATCGAGTTACCAACGCAGGCCAACTCCTTCACTAGGGACCATGTTCAACATAAATTTCCTCACCTCATGGAGGCTCTACATGTAATGGGGACCGCTGCTTCCTAAGGGGGGAGGACTAACACAGGTGGATATTTGTGGCCACTTGCTTATTCCAACTAGACCTCCAATTGGTTTCATCAGATTCCTTGATTATAGCAGCATTTACTATTTTTAGCAATTTTTCAGGTCCTGGACATCCTGAGTTGTTTTGATCATCGCCTAAAGGACATTTTTTTGACATCCACGATAGACCCATTGACATAGACATGGGACTGCCATAAACCCTATAACACTCAGATAGAAATTTCTAAGAAGGTATTGTACATGCGAAAGAAAGATCATATGACCAAATTATGACCTTAGGAGGTTGCCTTATCAACTAATGCCAACTAGAACCACAAACTCTTAGTGTTCCATATCCTAGGGTTAGGTTTTTATTTGTTTAGGACTTCCATTTGTTGTTCAATAATAAAAATACCATTGAGCTTCATTGGAACGTAATTCAAAGGCATGTATCCACTACCTCAATTCTCATAGATAAACTACAATTGCCTGAGCTAGTTTATTTCCATTCTGTATGTAAGGCTCTTTCAATTCTTTGATATCAATGAAATGAAAATTTATTTTTGATGCATCTCTATGTTTATGTTTATGTTTTTATTCTGTTACATTCCTACATAAATACAAAAGATTGATCAAAACTATTATCTTTACAATTGCACATTTCTAATTAATTAAAATTATCACTCAAAAATTTAAAAGAAATCCTAAATGCCAACAATCATGACACGGTTGAAATCAATATTTATGTAATATGATATTGGAACATGAATTTATAAACTGATATCAATCTTTGAAAATCCAACTCCTATAACATGTTTGAAAATCCAAATTAATATTACATTATTATAGTATGATACTAATGCCATTTTTTTCTTAGAAATAGGTCGTTAACAATAAAATAATTAGTCCATTTATAATTTATACTTATACAATATGCTATTAAAATCAAATATATTAAATTGAAATATAATAATTAAAAATACTATTTATAATAAAAGAAATAATAAAATATATTAAATTAAATGGGTAAATAAAGTAAATTTTCATGTAAATAGATGTATAAATTCTTATTTTTTTAATGTTAACACTCATAAGGAATTTAAATGGATCGCCTATCACAATGATCCAAAACTCCTCAGCTTGGAAAAAACAATATCTATAAATAAAATAAATAGCAATAAAGGTACATTAAGTGAGTAAAATAAATTGAATAACGCTCTCCATGAATTATTTGATATATTCAAATAGTTATTATGTTTTAATAAAATTGATTTTTTAGTTAATAGTAAAATATTATTCTCAATTATAATGATATGATATAGTGGTTAGTTTCTTATTTGAATTATAAAAAATAAAAATATATTTATGTATGAGATATATTTTCATATTGTATATGAAGAATATACATGTTTTTCTTAAAAAAAAATATTCAAACTCCCCCACAAGTTTATTGGAAAGATAACGATCATTTTGATATGTTAATTAAATTATATTGATATAGATTGTATTCATTTTATTATTTTTTATTTATAATGATTATATAATGGAATAGAATAAAATATATGGAAACGAAATTTAATAGTTAGTGCTATGATTTTAGTTAAAATAATTTGATTATAAGCAAGGGGGTTATCTATTTCCACAAAGGAATTAAAAAACTTTCTTATTCTTCGACTTTGGTCTAGTCACAAATAATCAACGAGAAGTATACAATTTATATTAGTTTATATTAATGACTTCTCCAAACTTTTTCCTTAAGATAAGATGGACAACTATAATCTAATTACAAAATATTCCAAGATACATCTAGGTTTTGATAGTGCTAGACCCACCAATATTCAAGGGATATCCGAAATATGAAGTCTGAACTAGACCTCACAATATTTGGAGTAGGAGCCCCAACAGTGGGTGGTAGTATAATTCCTTGACTGTGGTAGCGCACAGAGGAAAGTACGATAACTTTTGATGAGAGCCAGTGTGATGCATGAAGGTTCTAACATGTGGACGGGAAAAGGAAGTGTGCCCCGTAGAAGCCTATAATACTATGCATCTTGAAAGGAACACCTGAGTGAAATGACATCAGAAGCTAAAATGCATAATAGTGCACAAGTTAAAGTGATGAGTTAATCCAACAACACATTCAACAAGATCCATACAAATGCATACAAAGTAGTTCATAACCATATGTGTAAGTTAAATAACATACATTTCCAATACAACAAGAATAGTCCTACTATATTAACAACATATGCATGAAAGCGTGTTGGCTCTGATTTTATTATTATAAGTGAAAGTTCAATCCATACATACACCATTGACAATCACTAGCCCCAATAGTAGAAAATTACAGTCAAGAAAACCTGCTCCTCCAAAGAAGCATACTTTCTCTATGATATGTAGAAGCCAAGGCTCTTGGGAATAATCACAAGCCTTCTCTAAGCCTAAGCCTGGCCAAAAGCTTGGCTCCCAAAAGCCCCATCTATGAGCTATGAGGTTCTATTTGTAACAAATGGTACAGTGACCCTTGATATTCCACTTTGTGACTTTTTGACTTCCCTCACAACTCTTGAAATTCTTCACTAAATGACACATTACATTACATGAGCACTTTTCATATTCCAATATCGACACTTGGAATTTCACTTAAAATATATTTACAAATAATATTGCATTTCTCACATGTACCCATATAAGACAAAATAGGCTAGAGACAACCTAACAAGAGAAAACACTATGATTCTAGAGTCTGGGGAAAGTCCATCTCATCAACCTCCACTTACTGCTTCTTAGTCACATATCTATGCTAAGCTTGGTACTATGTAATGGTGTCCCCAAATTATTTGATGATGTCTTTATGGAAGTGGAATATGGCCTCCATGGCATCGAGGTACATGACCTCAGAACCTATATCCAACTTGTTTCGAGGCATGATAAATATGGTCTTGACCTTGACAGTACCACCATTGTACTTCTACATGTTGTGTGCATTCAACTCCAAGTCTTCTCTTGTGGCCTCTTGTCTTAGCTACTTGAAATAATCATCAATCTCTAGCTAGACTTGCTTCTTGGGTTTAGCATCAGTGAGGGAACTGATCGATGGGATCCTTTGATTTCTCACCATGACATCTAAAATATTGTACAACTACACATATGAGGCATGTATGTTGCCAATGAATGACGTGAGTTGTTCATTGTTTTGGATCACCATTTGGACCTTCACTTTCTCCATCTCTTCTTGTGGCTTCATCTTCTGCTCTAAGTCAAGTGAGGCTCATTTCTATCGCATTGTCCACTCTTTCACATGGTTGATGGGAGCATGTATTTTCTTGAGATTTTGAACAAAATCTTTGCTCCACTACTGTAGTCCATAAACACAAAAAACTACTTTATGGACAATGACAAATTAGTCATAGAGCTTCTACATGGTATCACCAAGTGTTGACACTTTAGCAAGTATCATTTTCGTCATCTCCCCCATTGCGGAAACTTCATTTTGCACTGATTCTTGAAGTTGTTCTACCTCTTCCATGGTAGTCTGCAAGTTATTTTCCATTTTTTCATTATCAACCATTAGGTATTGAACATTTGATTCTCCTGCATAGGCCAAGATGGCTTGGGCAATGGTAGTTGGATGATTCCTGGTGTCCAACACTCTCACCCATTCCTTGATGAATGCAGGTGATGCATCACCATACAAAAAATGCTTCCTTCGAGCCTGCACAATCTTCTTTTGCAACTCGTCAAATGATAGATTGTACACATCCATAACCGAATCATCATCAAGGAGAACAACATATCCTTGCTCGCTCAGGGCTAGTTCTAATGCTAGAGGTGGTGGAGACTAAGGGATGACTTGTGTTCTCATCATCAGGTCACTGTCTTCATTATGTGGCTCATATTCCAACTCCATGTCTGACACTTCAATCAATTTCTCAATCTACTAAGAAAGCTCTTGATCCTACATATTTTTAGCCTCTTCCTCAGCTAGTAGGTTTTTTGGATCATCAACCTGTATTGGCATTTTTTGATTTGTTGTCACACCTTACCTTTATTCTTCTTCCTAATTTTTGTTCTCTTTTATCTCTCTCCTCCTCAATTCTTATTCTTCCTTTGGCTTCTTCCTCGTTTCCTACAACTTAAGTTCTACTTCCTATAGCCTCTGGTTTTCTCTCTTCCTTCGCTCTGCTCTTTTCATTTGTTGCTCAATATTTTCTTCTGCTACCAACGTTTCCTTCTCAAATATATGACTTGCCTTCATATTGCAGCTTTGCTCTCCCTCTGGGTTCTCAGCAACCTTCCTCTTTCCCTTGTGCTACAACGGATTGTTTCCTTTTATTGATATTATTATTCTTCCGGACCTACTGATGTCTACAAAGTAGCTTTCGAAGCTTTTGCTATACTTATCGACTAATTGATTTTGGCGGTAATGTAGTTGTTCCAACTTTGTCCAATGACGTGTGTTGTGGATCCATAGAAAGTAGGCTCATGTACAATGGTCCTTGTAAATACCATGGGGATCATATGGATTAAATTGATTTGTTTTGAACTCAAATTTCACTATGTCGTTAGCCTCTACATATGCATATTTCAAGCCCTTAATCTTGTATAATCTGATCTACAAAGGAAGAGCAGGCCATGGAACTTTCTTCTTCCTATGCAGTCCTGTTGACAACCGTGTAGCAAGGTGGTATGGAACTTCTTGCATGATTACTTTCTCAATGCCACACCTTCATAGAAAATGCGGAGGCTTCTCTCCGCCAAAATCTCAGATGAAGGTGCCACCTAGTAAGGGATACCAATCTGCAATGTTTATTATCACCTCCATTTCTTCTCGGGACATGCAAGGTGGATCATGCTCAAAGATAAACTTCTACAACAAGATGATACAATGGTCAATTAGCCTTGTAATCACTCCTTGATAGTTGCAGTCGGAACGAAACCTAAAATAGATGTTGATTGCAGTCGCTTTTGGTGTCAATCTCCATCTCTTGTCGAGGAACTGTTGTTGGGCATAGATTGCATCCAGTATGTATGCAAACATGTAAAATGTTGCTTGCTAATTCTTGTGTGGATTTTGAGCCTTAGCTACATGGGACTTCAAATGATGAGTCAATAGATCCAACTAGTTGAATGGCCTCCCATCACTCACAAATTGGTCTAGTAAGACCACCCACCCTTCAAGAAAGGTCTTTTGTTCTCTTAACCATATATTCTACAGGAAAATATGATCAAGAGCTAGTAAGCCTTCCTCAGGAACTTCGTCTTATAAACATGGGTGGGCATCTATATAAACTTCGACATCTCTTTCACCCAGTGCTTGAAAATGTTTCTCGTGTTCACATAGCTATGGGTGGCATAAAAGAGTGAGTCCACATGCTTCACCAATTCAGGAAAAGGACACGTCGGTTGAAAGTTCTCTTCCCTGAAGGTAGTAAGCTCTCTCCTACTGGCACTATCCAATGTCATAGTTTGTTCATATGTATGTGAGACAACCTAACAGATGGTGTCCACACATGGGAATTCAGGGGTGCCTGCATGTAACCTTGTACAACCATTACCACTAGATGCTAAGATAAGCATGGTCGTCCTGCAAGTCTACCTTAAAGTCCTATGCAAAATTGTCTTTGAGCTACTGCCATTTCAGTGTTGTTCCCTTCTCAATGAACAACTGAGTATCTGCATATAGTAGTAGATTAACTGATATCTACTCAAATGCTCCCCTAGTACTTCTCTCGATAGTTACCTTTGATGCAACCCTCTTGGATGCCACGTTAACTGTAACTACTAGAGAGATGATCAACAATTGTTGTGCCAATGGGACAAACAACACACTCATGGAAAGAAAATGTCATCTAAAAGAAAGACAACTTCAGGACAAGATCAAGTAGCAAGCCAGGCTCATGAAGGGATGAATTTTGTAGTTTTGACTGATAGAGGTGAATGATGGACTATCGAAACTTCACATTGTGCAGTCATAGTAATCAATGTCGGAGCTTGATGACTGGAACTATGCAATGCACAATTTAGTTTGAGCCAAGGCATGGGAGAGACTATGCATTGCATAGTTTGAGTGGCCAAGCTGGGAGACTGGCTCCTAGAACTATGCAATGCACAGTTGGAGCCATCCCATGTTAGGTTCTGTACAATTCTAGAAGCCAAGCCACAGGCTTGAGTCTCCAGATTTCATAGAGCTAGTTGTGCACAGAGAGATCCAGGCAAGGGGACCCATATCTTCCGAAGCGGAGAGTGAAAACATAAGCAGATCTAAAATATGGGGAGATGTGGAGTGAAACTATGACTAAGTGTTGATACATATGTGTGAAATAGGTGCAACAATTGATTAAACTAAAGGAAAATGAAGCATGTGAAGAGAGTCACCCCAACAATGATTGTTGGTGCAAAAATGGGAAAGTTGATGCAACACTAAAGAAACAAAATCTAAAACTTGAGAAAACACTTTTAGAAGCTAAAACAAGTTAAAACACTAGTATTTGTGCAAAGAAACAGGTGAAACAACACTATCACAATCTAAACACAAGAAAGCAACAGAAAAAACACTGAAAGATGAGAAAAGAAAAACTCACCCAGAAAAGTGATGACAATCACACCGAAGGCTCCTTAGTCTCCTCCAGAATTCTAGAACTCCAAGATTGAGTGTGCAAAGGAGCTCTAGTAGTGTCGTTTAAATATATTTGGTGAAGTTAGGTTTTATGATGAACACGCCTAGAATTAACGAAAGAGTGACACATGGAGGTGGTTTCTAAAATTAACACAAGTGCCTCCTTTGGGATGCTAAAAAAAGATCCCTATTTTTTAGGGATGTTTTTTTCTTTTTGGTTTCTTTTCTTTTTCCAGAAAAAAAATCCATGCACCATACAAATTGTGTGTTTTTGGGAAGGACTGGGGAACTCTCCATCTCATGACCTATGCAATTTCTCAACACAGTGGGGTCTCTAAAATTTATGGGCTCAGTGTTGGGTTTCCCCTACATGATTGTGCATTTCCGGAGCTCAATTCTCACTGACAGTCAGGACTGTGCACTTTCCAATAATAAGGCCAGTTTCCCTCAAGAATTGTGCAGTTCTTTGAGGCAAGCCTAAACCAGTTAAGGGACCAAATCATGAGATCAAATTGTGGTTTAGAAAATGAACTAAGTGGGGAAACAAAATCCAAGATGTAAATAATAAGCCTCAATCGAAGCACAAGTACTTGGATCAGTTCAATATGAGTTCTTGTGGTTTAAAAGGAAGGATCCAAAATCAAAGCATAAGCAAAAATTTGGAGGGTGGCTATAGTCGCTACAACATTGGTGACACATTTGTAGAAATTTAGCTATTTGTATGGACCTTGCCTCATGCAAAGCGGGTCTAACTCTTTTAGACGTATTGTACAGTTCTTCAATTACCATAGCTTCTTCACTTAGCTTGAGTTAAACATGTATCCCATACCATTCTCTTTATCGGAAACACACATACCAAGCCAAGTCAAACTAAGTTTTTTCAATTGGGGATGAGGGGTATATAGATGAATAAGTAAAATATACTTTCAAAGTTTTAGTTTCATCTCTAGCGTTGCTCCACTTCCAACAAGCCTAGACAGTACCCCAACAAACTCACTTTAGGAACAAAAACATTTCATCACTGCTAACGAGCCTAGACAATACCTTGGTGGAGTTACTTGCTTCACCTATCTACGTAGGAAGCCTTTCTCTTCTTTCACCCTTTATTTCATTTTTTCATTTTCATTTTCAAATATTTGTGCATATGAACTTATTTATTTCATTTGGAGGAAGAGGGATACAAAATTATTGAGAGAATAAGAGGTTTTCCCTATGGAGAAGGATATTTATATAAACTTCCTATATACTTGTTAATCCCCCCCCCCCCCCCTCCTTACTCTACTTGACTTAGTTGACAAGGGTTAACCAAAATTAGAAAATTGATTAGAGTAGGTTGTACTAATTAAGAGTTTAAGCATCATGATTTCACTATGTCTCTCTCTGAAAGGAATGTATTTTCGAACAGGGTACCATCAACTTGAAAAAATTCAAGGCTCACAGAAAGAGAGGGTATAAACAAATAACCAAGTCTTGATAGCTATAAAATTTCGCCTTGGATTTCACCCTACTTTTCTAAGAAACCAAACATGGTTTCATGCGAAAACTAACCTACAGGTGTAAAAGAAAACAAACAAAGGACATAAGCAAGACAAATAAAAAGAATGTAAGTGAATCAAGAAACAAAGAAGAAAATAAAAACTACTCCTACTTCTAACCCAAGAAGAACATAGGCCAACTCATGTAAAATGATACTTCCAATGCAGCCATTAGTACATTAGTTGGCCCATGTAGGTGACATCATGACTTACAAAAAATATATACAAGTGAAATATAAAACAATGTAAACCAATACGTTGAAAGCTTAAATTCATCTGCAAAAAAGTAAACACAAAAAGCACATGAAAGGAACTCTACAGATGTACCATGGTGTCCTAAAACATTGTGAGTGGAAGACAAACATGTACACTACTTACAACTTGAAAAACGAGAAAACATAAATAAAGAAAAAATTTATTGTTTGCAAAAGTTCTTACTACATATGACTCCTCCAATGCTTGAGAAATAAGATCATGTGATTTCGGTGGAGGATGTGAAAATTGTGACATAGATTGATTCTCAATGTGAATAACAGAGTGATGAGGAGCCTTGAAAGATTCAATAGATTTATGATCGAAAGTGGAATTGACCTCAAGGATATAAGAACCTAACATAACCATGACCTCAAGATAAAGTGTCATTATAACTTGAAGAGTTTCCAATTCCCCAAAAGATGAATCATCAAACATCGGTGGCTTAGAAATATCTATAGTGGATAAAACAAAATCATGATCAAACGAATGAATGAAAATATCATGACAACCACGATCATAAAGTTCAAGATGATGGAAAAAGGCTTCCTCATGATCTGACGAATCATAAAGAGGGGATGATGAAAGATGAGAAAGTTCACCATCTATGTTACATAAAGGTAAGATGAGATATTGGGAGGATCAGGGAAGATAGATTTGTCTTGTCTCCATTTAAATGAAAAAATGGCATTCCACGTGTTTTGTCAATCGTAAAAAATAGAAACATCCAAAAAATCAATTTCACAAGATGGAATAGAACTAAAAGAATCATGGAATATGTTAGGATAATGCAAACAAGGTGTGGGCAGAAGGAGATCACCCTTCACCATACATTCTCATTCATATTCTGACACATAGTCATAAAAAATGATATGACTGGTTGTTTGTTCAACACCAACTCCATCCATAACTTGATCCTTGTGAACATCACATGTGAGATCCAAGATACAACAACACAACAAGAAAAAATCTAGAGGATCAAAAGGATTAAAGGACAGAGGATGAGGATATAGCACTCAACACATCCATCAAAGTTACAGTCCAAATCTATGACAAAATCATGACCAGGTGAGGTGGGAGGAGATGGTGATAAATCAATAGGTGGATTCTCAACTTCTCCCACCTCCACCTTCAAAGCTAGAGATTTTTTATGGGAAGGGGATGGAGGGTCACTTGGGACAACAACCTTCTATGTCTCAAATTTAGAAGCTCTAACATCGAGGTATTCTAAGAGAGGTATGAAAGATTCTAACTCATGTGGATTGTCAAATGATCATGAAAATCTTGAATAGATCATGATCATGAAAATCATGAAAATGATCATGAAAATCTTGAATAGACTCGTCAGGTGATTTTCACAATCTAAATATTTTTTCTATTAAGGACTTTACAGTCATAAAGAATGAAAGTGTGAAATTATTCTCTAAAAAATTGATCAAAAGAGTGTATATAGGTTGTGGGAAATGTGTGACACTATTTATTTGCATTCCCTTCAAATGTGAAAGCAAACAGCTCAGAAGAAATATTATCAGATGGGACAACATGCCTATCATAGAAACCAAGAAAAGAAATTGTTTGCCTGAGCAAGGTTATTCTACCCTCGCCATTAGACTTAAATCTAGACAAGTCATCTAAAATTCTTGTTGGCACTTTGAAATGTGCAAAGTTATTAAAACATGTCTGGATTTTGATCTAGAAAGAAGTCATGAAATATGTGCAGAAATTCAAAACAGACTTCAAGGGCTCATCTTGTCATTTAGCCCTCATTCTAGTGACAAAAATGTTAACGGTATTGGACCTGCCATCATTTAGGGGATCTCCCCAATATGTAGTCACAACTAGACCTCACACCATTTAGAGTGGGAGTCCCAACAATGGGTGGTAGTGTAATTCATTGACTGCGAGAGTGTGCAAAGGAATGTATGATAACTTTGGGTGAGAGTATGTTTTTGATCCCGCGGAGATTCAAGTGTGATGCATGATTTTTCTAACACACGAAGGGGAAAAGTAAGTGTGCCCCTTAGAAGTCTGTAACAATATGTAGCTTGAAAGGAACATATGAGCAAAATTACATCACAAGAGAGAACGAAGAATATTACACAAGTTAAAGTGATGAGATAATCCAACAACACAAATTCAATAGGATTCACACAAATGCATACAAAGTAGTTCATCCGCATATGTGTATGTTAAATAACATGCATTACCATTACAACAAGAATAATCCTACTATATTAACAACATATGCATGAAAGTGTGCTGGATTTGATTTTATTATTATAAGTGAAAGTTCCATCCATACATACACCATTGATGACCACTAGCCCCAATAGTGGAACATTACAGTCAAGAACAAATGCTCGTCCAAAGAAGTATACTCACTCTATGTTATGGAGAAGCCAAGGCACTTCAAAATACTCCCAATCCTTCTCTAAGCCTATGACTACCCAAACTCTTGGCTCCAAAAAGCCCCATCTATGAGTTATGAGTTTCTAGTTATAACAAAGTGTGGGGTGACCCATGATATTCCCCTTTGTGACTCTTTGAATTCCCTCATGAATCCTCAACTTCTTCACTAAATGACACATTACATTACATGATGAATTTTAATATTCTAATATGGACATTTGGAATTTCACTTACAACATATTTATAAATAATATTACATTTTCAACATGTACCCATATAGGACAAAATAGGCTAGATACATCCTAACAAGACACAACACTATGATTATGGAGTTTCAAAAGGTCAATCTCAACAACCTCCACTTGCTACTTCTTGTTCACATATCGATGGCAAGCTTGGTATTATGTGATGGTGCCCCTAAACTGTTTGACAGTGTCTTTCTAGAAGAGGACTCTAGCCTCCACAACATCTAGCTATATGGTCTTGGAACCTATATCAAAGTCATTCTGAAGCCTGAGAAGAATTTTCTTGACCTTGACAGGACCACCAATGTACTTCTAAATGTTTTGTCCATTCAAATATAGGTATTCTCTAGTGGTTTGTCATCTTAGCTACTCCAAGTACTCATCAATCTCTAGCCAGACTTGGTTCTTGGGTTTATTATTTGTGAGGGAATTGATTGATGGGATCCTATTCTTTCTCATCATGACATCGAAAATATTGTACAACTGCACATATGAGGCTTGTAATTTGCGATGAATGAGGTGAGCTACTTATTGTTCTACATCAAAATTCATACCTTTGCTTTCTCCAACTCTTCTTGTGGCTTCATATTCTTCTTTAAGTCAAGACAAGCCCGTTTGTACCGTATTATCCACTCCTTCACACGGGCAATGGAAGCATGTATATTCTTGATAGTTTGAACAAACTTTTTTCTCCATTGTTGTATGTCATGCACATGGAAAATTACTTTATGCATGGTGGGAAATTCATCAGTGAGCTTCTGCATGATATCACCAAGTGTTTCTACTTCAACAAGTATCATTGTCTTCATCTCCCCTAATGTGAAAAGTACATTCTGCGTTGATGCTCAAAGTTTTTTTCCTCTTGCCTCGTAGCTGACAAGTTATTTTCAAGTTTTTCATTCTTAGTCATCATGTACTGGACATTTGAGCTTGTTTATCTTTCATAGGCCAAGTTGTCTTCGGAAATGGAATTTGGATGTTTCTTAGTGTCTAACACTATCATCTAGAAAGTTCTTCCTTCATGCCTATTCAATACTCTTTTGCGACTGATCAAATGATAAATTGTACACATCTATGACCAGATCATCATCAAGGAAAACAACATCTCCTTGCTCACTAGGGGTTGTTTCTGACACTGGAGGTGGTGGAGATTAAGTGATGACTTGTGCTGCTCTTGGCATCAGGTTAGTGTCTTCACTTTGTGACTCTTGTTTTAACTCCATGTCTGTCACTTCAATCAATTGCTCAATATTTTGAGCAAGCTCTCGATCCTACATCTATTCATACTCTTCCTCAACTACTGGTTTTTCTAGCTCATCAACCTATATCGACGATGTTTTCTCTCTCATAGTTCTTTTCCTTTGTTTTTCTTCCAGCTTCTTCTTCTATTCATTTTATCTCCTCCTCAACTATTGTTATTCCTTCAACTTCTTATCCATTTCATGTGACTTCAGTTCTACTTCCTACAACCTCTGCTTTTCTATATTCCTTTGCTCTACTCCTTTCATATACTACTCTCACTTTGCCTATGCTGCCAAATTTTCCTTCTCCAGGATAGGATCTGCCTTCATCTTGCATCTTATCTCTCCCTTTGGGTTCTCAACAACCTTCATCTTTCCCTTGTCCTACACTAGATTACTGCCTTATGTTGCTATCAATGTTTCTTATGGATCTGTTACTGTCTACAAAGCATATTTCCAATATTTTTCTATATTTACCATGTCATTGAGTCTGGAGGACTTGTAAAAATACCTCTAAGGTTCCTCCTCTAGCCAATGGCATGTCCTGTGGATCCACAATAATGGTACTCGCATACAGAGGCCCTTGCAAATATCGTGAGGATCATACAGATTAAATTCCTTGGTACAGAACTAGAATTTCACTATGTCCTTAGCCTCAACATCTACATCTTTTAATCTCTTAATTTTGTATAATCTAATGCACAAAGGAAGAGCTGACCATGGTGCTTTCTTCTTTCTATGTAGTACTCCTAATGACCCCATAGTGAGATGGAATGAAACATCTTGCTTGATCGATTTGTTAGTGGTATACTTTGGTACAATATGCAAAGGCTTCTCTCCACCAGACACTCTGATGAAGGTGCCACCTGGTGAGGCATACCAATCTGCAATGTTTACTATAACCTCCATCTTCTTTGGACATGCAAGGTGGATCCTGCTCAAAGATAAGCTTGTAAAATGGAATCATAAAATGGTTAGTTATACTTGCCATCACTCCTTGGTAGCTGCAGTCGGAAAGAAACTTACAATAGATGTTGACGATAGTCTCTTTTTGTGTCCATGTCCAACTCACACCAGAGAACTGTTGTTGGGCACAAAGTGCATCTAGTAAGCATGCAGACATGTAAAACCTTTCTTGCTCATGCTTGGGTGGATTTCGAGCCTTAGTTACATGGGACTTCAACTGATGAGCTAACAAATCCAACTAATTGAATGGCCTTCCATCATTCACCAATTGGTCTAGTAAGACCAACCACCCTTCACGAAAGGTCTCTATGTTCTCTTGACCATATATTCTATGGGAAAAGATGATCAAGAAATAGTAAGCCTTCCTAAGGGAATTCATCTTCTAAACATGGGTGGGTGTCAGTATAAACTTGGATAGCTCTTTCACCTAGCGCTTGATAATTTCTCTCATGTTCACATAGCTATGGATGGCATAGAAGAGTGAGTCCATGCGGTTTTGTGGCTCGAGCAAGTGATACATATTCTAAAAGTTCTTTACCCTAAAGATGGTAAGCTCTCTCCCACTAACACTGCTCAATTTCATAGTTTGTTCATATGTATGTGAGACAATCTAGATGATGATGTTTGCACTTAGGAAGGTAGGGTACTTGCATGCAACCTTTTATAGCCTTGACTGCTAAATGTTAAGTGATCCAGGTGGATATTGGTGGCCACCTGCCAAGTCCACCTGGACCCCCACCTCAACATTTTCAGTTTCCTTAATTATAGCGTAGTTTACTATTTTTAGCAGTTTTTTTGGGTCCTGAACTTCTGGAGCCGTTTTGTGGCCCTAAACGATGTTTTTTGGGAAATCTTGCTCTGCGATTTTTTAGATAAAAAATCGTCATTCCCGTCATAGTCCTCAAAGAGATCTTTCCAACGGGCTATCATGCGCGTCAAACGGAGATCGTATGCCAAAGTTACAACCCCGGGAAAGTTGATGTACCAATTTACCCAAACGGGGCCCATAGTTTGGCGTTTCATCTTCTAAGGGTCGGTTTTGGAATTGAAGGGTTTTTCCATTGTTTCCCAACAATAAATAGGCCTTCGAGCCTCATTGTAACACAGTTCAGGGGCATGTAGCCACACATCTCTTCTCAGAGATAAGCTGCCATCGCCCTAGCTGGTTTATTTCCATTTCTGGTTGTAAGCATATTTTCGGTATTTTCCATTAATGAAATGAAGTATTATTTCCGCTGCATCTCTTTATTTATGGTTATCACATCTCGGTATTTATGGTTATCTCTGTAATCTATTGCGTTCCTATTTAAATCCGGATCAATCATCCTTCAAATGAAGCCAACATTTGTCAGTTATTTATTAGTATTAGATTTATGATTATTCATTCAACATGAATAATATCATTTTCTTGCAATTATGAGTTATGAATGTTGCTTGATTCTTAAGGAGTGATAGTTTTTCATGTGTGCTTACTGAGGAATGGATAGATCATCATCAACCATAATTTGCATACATCTATAACATAGTGTAATTTCTATTATTTCCTTCAATGTAGGTGTGATTTACCTTTTTCAAGTGTGTTTTGTTATGTGAAGATTGGTTTCCTTTCAGTAGGTAGCTTTTATGTGAGAAGGACAACCAAGACCTCCTGAGTTAGGAGCCTCTTCTCCATGAGCTAGACTGAACTAAAAAAAGATTTACTTTCTTATATGGTTTCTAGATTAAATTTATGTGAAGATTCATTTCCTTTCAGTAGCTAGTTTTTATGTGAGAAGGAAAACCAATACCTCCTAAGTTAGGAGACTCTTGTCCATGAACTAAGAACTGAAATGAAAACAATATTTACTTGCTTTCATTTATATGCTTTCTTTACTATGTTCTTAGATGTTTGACAATGTTATTATAGAAATATTTTAGAAGGACAATATAAGTCTCTTGAACTAGAGACTCTTCTCTATCTTCTAATGCGAATTAATTCCATTGATCAAACATTTTTATGCTTTCGTAAAATAGATCTAAATCTTTTATTTTAAAAATAGTTTAGATTTGTAATATTCATTTCCATTATTTGCATCTAAAAAACTACTTCCTACACTAGCTTAATCTAAGGTTCCATATAATTTTGTTTTCTTCTAAGTTTACCAACCTAGACTGATAAATAAATGAATTCCCTAATCCACCTCAATAAATTAGACCAACATTTTGGCGCCATTGCTAGGGAAGAAAACTTAGATGTAAGCTAGTTAGGAGGATCGTTTAGGAAGCATTATTCATTTAGGGTTAACAGCATTTAGGCATTTTCATTTAAGTTTAGTTTGAATTTTCATATGGAAAAAATAGAAATAAAACAAAACATCCACAAATCAAAAACCCCCATTCACTAAAAGCATACACACACACATAGAAAATAAAAATCCAATTGCAACAACAAGATCTGAAGAGCTTTTTGATATGACAGTTGAATAAGATCAAAGACCTAAATTTCACATTCAAATTTGGTCTCAATTTGTCATTAGGCTACAATTTTTAACATCAAATATTCATAATAATGTCCAAGAATTCACTAGGGTTTATTTTTCAAACATGGATATGTGTTTCCTCATGATCTTGTTACGCAAATGGATGCATTGGAAATTCTCTTATACTTAAGAGAATGTTTCATTTCTTTTTCAATAGGATAGGACTAGCAAATAAAAACAAATTTTTATGATGTTTTCATTTCAATTGCAATTCTATTTTATCATTGTGGTAATAAGAGCCACACAATTCACTAATATTTTTCAGGAGGATGAAGAAAGAGCAGGATAATTTAAGAAAAGAGAATAATAGATAGAGTTTTGAGAGACACAATCTGAATTTATAGATCAAATCCATGTGTTTTTCCTTTTACATTTCACATTCCAATTGAATGAAAAGCTTAAATATTTCTGAGTATGCTCTCTTCTTTCACTCTTAGTGATCTAGAAGATCAGAAAAGACAATTGAACAAAGTTAGTTTTAGAATTTTGCAATAAAAATCAGACAAAATATCTAAATTTGCAATCAAAATTACACTTACAAACATTTATAAAGCTCAAATAGAAACACTAATACCTCCAATGGATCCATCGCTATTTAAAATGCCCATTTTGACTCTTTTTTCACCTCATTTGGTTAAAAAATGAGAAAGATATGACTATTTTAAGTTTTTACCCAATTCTACTATTAATGAGCCCACAAAGCAACCCAAGTGTGCCCAGAAATTGGGAACATTGTGAGATTCTGGCCTTGCCAACCAGTGTGTGAATTTGTGGGATGGTTAAAATGACCCCCAAAATCCACACCCATGATCATATGAAGGGGTTATACGACCAGGGCTAGGACTTAGCCCCGACTTCTTTCCACAAAATGCATGCCTTTCATGTTAAATATTAAATTATTAGTTTCGTTACACATGAAACCTTGTAGGATAATTGGTAAAGTTACTTAGGTTGTAGGCATGAGGTTGTAGGTTCAAATTCCTGCAAAGGAAATTTCAACCTTCATGGTAATTTTGGCCATTTCAAGAGTGCCACATGGCAACCAATGGTTGATCCATGTGTCAACCAAAACAAAAAGCGATAAGTGTCAACCTCACATTAGCCAATAAGGTAGAGTCAACTTGTCTAGTCATTACTCTACCACATCATCATTGCTCAGTTATCACTCTACCATGTCATCACTACCTAGTCACCACTTTTCCATGTCAACATCACCCTGTCACACTACCACATGGTATCTTTAGGTGCATCCACATGGCACCCCTAATCATTTTTGCCATTTTTCAAAAAAACTTCAAATAGCCATAAATTTCTCATAAAACGTCGGATTTTAGTGAAATAGAGTGCGTTGGATTCAAAAGGATGAGATATATGGTTTGAATTTGGTTTCAATCTGATCTAAGAAATTTTATTTTGAGCATTTTCTTGATTTACAAGATCATGTAAAAGGGTCGAGCGCTAAATGAAGAGGAAAAATACAGTTATAGGATTTAACTTTCATAAAAACACTCCAAATATTAAAAACCGAACTACGATAAAAAACCACCATTTGAGTCTAATTGTAGGTTGGGTCAATTTAATAAGTAAACTAACACGTGTTTTACTTGTCAATTTTGGTTTGTAGATTTGGAAGCATGTCCAAAGTATATGGATTTCAGGTAAAGTCGAATTAGGAAGGAAATGATCAAATTTCAAAGGAAATGGATATTACAAATAAATTCTAAGTTTAAAGAAACTAAAAAGTCTCTGATTCAATATGCAGTAAGCAAAGGAAGAGGCTCCTAACTTAGGAGGTCCTAGTTGTCCTTCCTCACAGTACTGTCCCCAAGAAGAGAAACTAAAGAGCAACAGTTTTTGACGTGTAGAAAGCAAGAGAAGAGGCTCCTAACTTAGGAGGTCCTCGTTGTCCTTCCTCATAGTTCTACTCCAAAAACATTACCATTGCATCAAATCATAAACTAGAATTCAAGAAACAATTCAAGAAATGCAAAATGATGATTTTTAGTTGTGATTCATAATTTAATAGAAAGATAATTTAACTTAAATCCTTGGTTTTCCTTTGATATGAAAAATATATCTTAAACCAAAATAATCTAGAAATCATACAGAAACCATAACACATCTGAGCAACTAAATCATAAAACTAAAACAAGAAATATTGAATCAAAACTATGCTAATTTATACAAAATTTCACCAAAGTGTACTTAGATTGGTATGGGGGCCCTCCAACCTTACCTTGTACACCTAAAAGACTCTTCAACTACAGCTAACTTAATAAAACACTTAGCATGAACAACAATAGAACAATAGAACTTATTCTTCAAATTATCTCAAAAGTCTCCAATAGTTTCAATACAAAATTACACACTTTGAATGGTTCATGAACTTTGTTTAAATAAGAAAATCATAAAAAATATTTGCTATAATGGCTCTAACAAAATTATCCATCATAATCCATACATACAAGTCAAAATCATCATGTCTAGTTCACAAAAGTAGGAAAATCCCAAAAAATAAGAAATCTGCCCCCTTTTACTAGGGATTCTTGAATGACAGGTCAAGTTTGACTAGTGTTGATCGGGCTTGTATTTGCTCAGTTTTGACCAAACCAATAGGTGTTCCTTCATTCGTGGTTTTGAATATTTTCAAATATATGCTCAGATCTTGCCCATGTGTCCTACATATATGACTTTAATGGAGCTATTACAGGAATTTTTATTGCAGTCCAAATTTACTCTTAAAACCCAATTTTTACAAAAACTTTTAGTAATTGAAAAACTTAATTTAGTTACCTCAATATGAAAAGAATGACTAAAATCAATCGTATGTAGGTGAAATAGGATGGAATATGGTGGTAAATGAATGGATTTAGGATAGGCAAAAATGACCAAAATTGAGGGCCAACATCTCCCCCTTGTTGATGTTCAAGCATGTCCTCATGCTTGCTTCCTCAGTTTGGGTCTCCTGAGTGATGATGCGCCTACTGTTCTTGATACTATAGCTTCTTCCTGTGTAGCCTAAAGGAAAATGTCAATACCCTCATGTTCCTCTGCATTGTAGATTTCAATTTTTACTTTTTTTTCTCATATTTGTACTGCCATAACTTTTTATGCTTTAGCCATCTATAGGCTTGTTTGGAGATGAGAATATTCTGAGTCTCAATATTTTTAATCTGATTTCTCAATTTCTTGTTTTCCTTAACTATGTTGTTGTTGTTTTCTTTATCCATTTTGTTCTCATTTTTCAAATATCTTTCCATGATCTTGCTATCTTCCAGCTCACTTGTCAACTCTACTATTTTATTGATATATTCTTTGATGTACAATTCTTTAGATTATTCCATTTCCTCTTTGGCATATGAATGAGACGAAGTGGCTCCTACCTAAGCATCCTCAAAATAGGATTGTTTCTCTATGGACTCTTCCCAAACTTCCTCCTCCAATATCTATATAATCTCATCAATTTGCTTTGATGTTTGTGGAAGTTTAGTTTCAATAATTTCAATTTATTTATCTTTTACTTCATTGCTTGGTTCTTCTTGTGATTTTCTTCTAGACATCCTAGGAACGAACAAAAAATATTTCTCTTTCTCTATCATAGTATCATCTTTCTTTTTCTCCAATCTTGTCCTAGGATACAAAGGAGAATGCATGATAATTGTTGTGACATATAACTATTCAAATGTCTCCTCATTCCCTGTTGTTTTTTCTTCAAAATGATTTCTAGCCAAAAATGCCTTCCAAAGTATCCCCTTGTTCCTAACCTGATACTCAACAAGTATATTTATTAACCCACGATGATAGATATTGGCTTCTTTGGATTTTGTTTTATTTTTGACATTCTCTATCATTTTAGTTAAGGTCTTTGAAAATAAGGTAAGTTGATTTTAGAATCTCCTTTTATATGTTGAAGCAATTTAATATGATAGAGATATACCACACTGTACCGATTATCACAAGTGAAGTACTTCTGGATAATGAAAGCTACTTCTGACCATGGTTCTCTGAGCCAATGTCTTTGAATCCCTTTTGTCATGTTAAAGGATCTCTTCCTTTGTTTTCTTAGGAAAAAGTTCCATCCCTTTTCCTTAAAATGCAAACCCTTATGATAGTCTTCTCTTATTGAAGGAAGGTCCAATGCTTGAGAAAGAAAGGTTGGGTTCAATGGTATATAAAGCTCACCATCTCTAGTTTGTCGATGTTCAAAATGCTCTACGAACCCCTATGTGATTTTATCATTGTGACCATTGAACTTCTTAAGAAACTCCATTAGCCCTACCTTGTATAATTTATCCATTGTATTCTTACTCTAGTTTTCTATGTTAAAGTCTTTAGGTTCAATTTTGATTACCATTTGCATCTACTATGTGTACCAATTAATATGGCCTTGTCAAATAAATAACTTGATCATCAATATAGAAAGAAAAATATATAAATTTGACCTTCTTATTGATGCAATCTTTGGATAAAAATCATAGTGAATGTACTTACCAAATCTCTACAGATTTGAAAAAAAATAATTTGAGATTACTTCCTCTATGTACAAGTCTTCAATTTCCATGTCTTCTACTATAAATGGTATCCAAACAAAATCCTTTGTTTTAAAATTGAGTAAAAAAACTCTTAATGCGTGAAAGACCCAAACCAAATCTCCACTACAAAAAAAAAGTATCATTGTTTTGCAAATCATGTTTAAATCTCTCTTTGTTTGCAAAATTTGTTCATGAAAAGCTTGGTTTGTTTCAAAAAATGCATACTGTGTATTTAAAATGATACTCACTGCATTTTTTGTGTTCAAAATTTTTGACAAAAATTGCATGAGGAAATCGTTTTTGATACTTGAGTTGCAAATGACTTGTAGAAATTTTCTTGTTAATGGTTTTTCCTTCATGTGTAAACATATAGTTTTAATTAAACTCTTCTCCAACATCTCAAAAAATTGTCCATTCTATAGGTGGTAGAGAATGTTTAGGGTGACAGAACATTGCAATTCCATAAGTGGAGCCTTGTTTCTCTCACATTATGACACATCTGAACAAAATCTTAAGTTAAACCATTTTTTCAAAATCTTTTGGCTATTGAGAAGACCCCGGAATTGACTCTTACCTGATCACTATGTGATTTTCAGAATTTGTTGGAGCAAAATGTCAACTTAGCATAGAGGAAATATCGGTCACTCTCTCCTCCTTTAAAGAAAATGTTTCTCCTTATTCTCCACGTAATTCCTCCAATTTCTTTATGAAATTCTACACAAATTTTACACAAAATTCCTCTACTACGTAGGATTCTTCTCTCCCACACAGTTCCCTTTCACTCTCTACATCTTTCTCTTTCAGTCCGGGTTCTTTTCCTGTTTTCTTAGGCTATGGATGAATATGCAGTGTTGTCCTCGATTCTGAGCTAGGTTTAGCTATGATGATGAAGAAAAAAACATGTAGATAATGTTCAATCCTTTGAAACCTTTTTGACCATTTGCTTACTGCTTTATTTGACTATTTGACCTTTCATTTTTCAATTTTGGTTGCCACTTGTGTTACTTAATGCATCATGGTTCATATTCTTATGGTTGTGTCGTTCTTTGTACATTCTTTCGACACTTTTTTTATGTTGCATCATAGTTTGTGATTGTTTGTATATTAGAGTCTTTAATACTCATTACCATAAGGACTTAGCTTATGATTTTTTGCGTTGCATGCATTGCGATTGCTTATATCCACCATACTTGTTTGCAAGTTTCATATTCATGCCTTTGTCATTTCATTTTTGTCATTTTTCATCATATACTTATGTATTGATATTTTTTTTGAAATGACCATAATTTTGGGTCATTTCGAATCAAATTATTTTTGAAAGGTTATGCATATTTATAATGATACTAACCCTCTCTATTCTTGTTTTGTAGGCACATAAACTAATCATTCTTGCTGTGTAGAAATTGTTTCCATGAGGAAACAAAATTGTGGTTGAGTGATGAGATGAATGAATGTATGCAATGTAGGGTGATGTAGGATAATGTAAGATGATATATACATGGCTAGGGGTAACACATTTTCAAGTTTAAACTAGGTTATCAATCTTAGAAAAAATTAAAAATCGAAGGAATTAATTACTTTAAACTTATAGTACTTTCATTTTACTTGATAGCTCATTGTCAATGCTTTTCTTTTGTTGATGATGACCTTCGATATTTTGTCAATACTTGACCTTGTGCTAGTGATGGCAATAATTTGACTTCAAAATGAATTTTGCTAAATGATTTTTGCTAGATTGTAGATGCTTGTAGCTACTTCTCAGGTCCCTCTAATATTGATTTAAGATGAATAATAAAGTCCCTTCAAAAATAGCATATAACATTGATCTTGTTCAGGTCCCTTACTGATAAATAATGATTATGATGTCTCAGGTCCCTTCTTAAATACAACTACTTGACATTAAACCAATTTCATAGTTTGTTGGTATATTATGAATCTTCCCCCTTGCTGATCGTGAGACTTGTCCTCAAGTATTTAAATTTTGGAAGATGATTCTACAAAATGAAATTAAAAAACATAAAAGAGAATTCATACTAGCCAAACAATTTGGTTTTCCGATATTAATCCGAGTTTGTATTGTGCCAGTCATCTTGGATTTTCACAACCAAATTCCTTTATTATTTTTTAACCTTTTTTATTTTATTTTTATTTTGGAAGTAGGGAAGGCATATCACTATGCTATTCCAATACTTCCATGTTGTTTTCTACTGACACATCGTTCATAAAGTCTTATTTATTGATAGATTTATTATAAACATTGAGTCTATGTCCATTAACTAGAAATGAAATGGTTGCTTCATCAATTGTTTTAATCTTGACTACTCCATTGTCAAAAAATTATTTTATCTCATATGGCCCAAGCCAATGAGTACTAAACTTAGCTTTGAAATATCTATATTTACATTCGAAAAGAAGTGCCCAATATCCCTTATAAAAAAAATTGTTTTTAATAAGTCTGTCATGCCATTTGATTCTTTGCTATTGTACTAGGGATGTATGCTCAACTGCTTGTTGTTTGATCTCATTTAGTTCATTCAGATGCATAAGTCTCTGTTATTCAGCTTTTGATAGGGCCAATCACAATTCTTCTGCAAGTTTAAATGTATTCTTTTGAAATTTGATAGGTAATAAAATTTCTTTACCATATATCAGTTGATATGGACTGAATTCAGTCGTATTTTTCCACATTATTCAGTATGCCCATAATACATATTTTAATTTGTCTGACCAATATTTTCTGTTCATTTTCACTGTATTTTTCGTGATCTTTTCCAAAACCTTATTAGTATATTCCACTTGTCCATTTTCTTGTGGATGATACAGAGTAGACTTTCTATGCTTGATT
Source organism: Pinus taeda (assembly GCA_000404065.3). NCBI lineage: Eukaryota > Viridiplantae > Streptophyta > Pinopsida > Pinales > Pinaceae > Pinus > Pinus taeda. The sequence continues at coordinate 322,793 of APFE030952085.1, read as the reverse complement.
TTGTATTTTTCTGAAAGATCTCAGACAAATTTAGAAGTGAACTATGATCCTTGGTCTATAACAATCTGTCTTAGAACTCCAAATGTTACAAATATTTCTTCAAAGAGGAATGAAACCACTATTTCTTCTATTTCTCATGCCATTAATTTTGCTTCTACCCATTTTGTAACATATTCTCTACAGATTAAGATGTACTTCTTTCCATTTGAAGGCAGGTTAGTTGGTACCAAAAAGTCAAAAGCCCATTGTTCAAATGGTTCTATAAGTACTTGTAGTTTCAATGGTATCTCATTGGATACTACAGGTCTTCCAGTTCTTTGACAACTATCAAACCTTCTGACATAGTTCTTTGAGTCCTTGAAGATTTCTGGCCAGTAGTAGCCAATATTGAGCACCTTGTATGTTGTTCATTTATCTGCAAAATGGACACCACATGGTTCATCATCAAATGCTTTTAGAATATCAAGAATTTCATCTTATATTACACATTTTCTTATTAAATGATCAGGACTAGTATAGAAGAGGTCATCATTGACCCAAGTATATCTAGCACTCCCTCTAATTATTTTATTTTCTACTTGCCACTGAAATGGGATGGTAATATTCCAGATGATAAAGAATTTGCTACATCTGCAAACCATGTAGTTTTAGCTGTTATAGAAAATAGATTCTTATCAAGAACGTTGTCTCAAATAGGGATAAGATCACTAGGAGAATGAAGTCTTAACAAAAAATCTGCCACTTGATTACCTTTTCTTGGTCGATCTAGAAAAATGATATTGAATTCTTGCATTAGTAACAACCATCTAGTAATTTCACCGTTGGTAATTGTTTTGTTCATTAAATATTTAATGGTTGAATGATCTGTATGAATAAACACTTGATAGCATGTTATATAATTTCTAAATTTAGTGACTGCATGCACAACAGTTAGCATTTCTTTTTCAGTTGTTGTATAGTTTAATTTTGCTGAAGTTAAATTTTTTCTTATGAAATAAATGGAATAGTTAACTGATTTTCTTTTTGTCCTATAAATGCTCCTATAGTTGTATCTGATGCATCAGTAGATATGTGGAATGGCAATGACCAATTTGGTCCTCTGAGAATGGGTGGTATAGACGATTTTTTTTTTAGTTTTTCAAATGCATTTTGACAATTTGTTGTCCATTGAAACTCAATGTCTTTTGCAACTAATTTGAACAAGGGTAAAGCTATTTTTTTTAAGTTTTCAATGAATCTTATGTAGTAGCCTGCATATCCCAATAAACTTCTTACTTCTTTTTGTGTTGTTGGTGGCATTAAGTTTACAATGACTTGTATCTTTGTTGGATCTACCTTTATTCTAGAAGAGGAAATGTGGTGTCCCAACACTATCCCTTCAGTTAGCATCATGAAATATTTCTCATTGCTAAGGGATAAGTTTATCTCTATGAATCTCTTTAGAACTTTTTGAATGTTATCTAAACAATCATCAAATGTACTTCCATAAATAGTAAAATCATCCATGTAGACTTCAACACATTGTATAGGATCTACAAATATAGCTAGGACTACGCTATGAAATGTAGTCAGTGCATTACATAGTCCAAAAGGTAGAACATTATAAGAATATGTACTCCATGGACAAGTAAATGTAGTTTCATCCTGATCCTCTAATGCGATCTTGATTTGATTATAACCATAAATCCATCAAGAAATGAAAATAACTTTTTCCCTCCCAATGAGTCTAGTACTTGATCAATCAATGGTAGTGGGAAATTATCTTTCAATGTTTCCTTGCTCAGTTCCCTATAGTCTACACATATTCTCCATTTTACATTTTTCTTTGGTACCAAAACTAAGAGAGAAACCCATGGACTATCACAGATAGGGTAGATAAATCCTACCTGTAACATTTTCTGCAATTCTTCTTTCACGATCTCCCTCGTCATTGGATTCATTCTTCATTGTGGTTGTCTTATTGGTTTGATTATTTCATCTGTGTAAATGTGATGGACATGTTTTTGGATGGATTGCTCGCATATTTGTATAGTCCTAGGCAAAATCTTTTGAATATTTCTGTAACAATGCAATTATCTATTGTGCTTGTGATGATTGTATATTATTACCAATATTTAAATTCTTTCTAGGATTGATTTCAATGATTTTGATTTGAGAATTAGTAATTGGGTTGACATGAAAAAATATTTCATATGAATTATGCAATGACTCAATGGTACAATTTTCTTGAAAACATTGATTTAAAATATGATTTTCAACTTCACATAGTATTATTCATAGCTACTCAGAAATATCATGTCATGAGATCAAAAAGGTTTATTAAATCCTCATTTTCGTCTTCTTCTCTAAAATTAAACACTTGATTAATGCTTAAAACCGGTATAGTTTCTTCTCATTGGTCATCAAGCCATGCTAGTAAAGAAGGAGATTGAGAATGAGGATAGAGTGTGATATGTTTCCTTTTATCTCCATGTGCTATGATCATGCACCCTGATCTATGTCTAATGAAGGCATCTATTGTGGCTAACCATGGTCTGCCAAGAATTAAAGGATGGCCTCCTAGATTTGTTTTTGGTTGCAAGATTAGAAAGTCTACAGGGTATTTCCATGAATCCAAAGAAACAATGATGTCCCCAAGTATTCCTTCTAGTACAACTTTAGATCTATCTTCTAGTTCTAAAATTGTAGTAGTAGGTCAGATATTTGGTAGTTTTAAATACTTCATAGTTTTTGTTGCCATGACATCTATAACAGTTCCTAGATCAATTAAAGTTTTAGGAACTGAAAAATTATTGATAGAAATAGTAACCATAGGTATCCCAGGATCAATATTTTTTCAATTGTTGTTTTTGCAAACATGAGACTAGCTAATTTGCCAATGACTTGGATTGTGGGCAGATCTCATTTCTTTCTGCTAGTTTTCTTAATACATAATACCTTTATTGTTTTTGTATAGTTTGGAATAACTTTGATATCTTGAAACGAATGAATTTTGACAGAAGAATTCTTTAATTCATCTATGATATCAAATTTAGGAAGAGAAATTGAAGTGTTCTGATCCACTAACCTTTCTAGGAAAGGTGGTGTTTGAGTCATAATAGTTTTACTTTTCTGAATTTGATTCCATAGATTATATTTTTCATATTATTCTCCTTCTTAAATTTGTTCTTCTATGATTGGTGGAGAATATTTTTGTAGAAATTTTCCAGACTTCACGTGGATGTCTTGAATAGGAATAATAGAATATGTCAGAAATAATGTTGTTTCTTCCATATTATAGGCTGGCCTTTCTACTCTATTACTCAAATTTGCTACTGGCTGAGCTAGTAATTGACTCGATTTGGGTGTTCGTTGGTTAGAAGAGAACTGAAGATGTTGAGGTTCATTTAGTGCAGACATATATTGTTGTGTGAATTGATTTGATTGAGGTGATTGCTGGAATTTGTGATGGGGAAATGATTTTAGAGGATATGGATGTTGATATGATTATTGAGGATAAGATTGATATCGTTGTTGATATGGGTGTTGAGGGTAAAATCGTTGGGGAGGTTGGGCTCCATAAACATATCCTCACCATCTTTGTGAAGTTTGGTTTTGATTTCGTTGAGGAGGCCAAACCTACCATGGCATAGGAGCATTCCATGAATTTTGATACTGAAAATTTTGGGGATTTTTTCAGAGGGAACTGTTGAGATGTACCTACAAAATGTGGCTGCCAAGCTTTGCTTGGTGCCATATAATAAAATCCTCGAGTTTCTTATAATTGGCCTACTTTCAACTCTTTTAATGTTGGAAAATCACCTGTGACATCATTTTTTGTACAAAGTCCAAAACATGTATATTATCCAAAGGAAATTCTCGTAAAGGATGCTTTTTCCTACACTTAGGACAAACGATTTATAGTATTTGTTCTTCTTCTTCTTGTTTCTTCTTTGCTTTCAATACATCAACTTTTGTTCCTAAGGTGATCCAAAGATCGGTTTTAAAGTTTTCTAACAAACTCCCTATTTCTACTCTTGTTACTCCTCCTGTTGTTGATATCAAAACTCTTGAAGTTATATCTCTTTTACTTGTTTTGGACCTACCTCTAGAGTACTTCTGACATAATTTAGTAAATTCATTGAATGGTAAGTATGAAATATCTCCTTTACCCATGAAATTGAGAATATCAAGATACTCATCTCATATTCCTTTGAAAAAAATTGTTCTAATGGTATAAGGATATAGAGAATGTTGTTTTGATTTTTGTAAGTTGTAAAGAAATCGTTCTAAGTATTCTTCCAAACTCTCATATTATTGTTAAGAGGTCCTAAAAATATCTTCCTTTGAATCTCTAGGTCTAAAATAGGCTTGATACTTTTTAAGAAATTTTTTCATCATTTATTCCTAAGAAGTAATAGAGTGTTCTCATAATCCCATAAACCATTTCAATGTAGCTTCTTTATGGGTAGAAGGAAAATGACAAAGCTTATGTGTATCATCAGTATAACCATAAGTACAACATAAGATATCAATTCAAACATGAATGAATCAGGATACTCAAAAAGAAATTCCATATAAATTTGGTAAACTCAAAGGTGTAATATTCATCATTTTTACATCTTCTCCTAGAATTGCTCTAGTATCTACAATTTGGAATCCAAAAGTAGTTTCTTCATCATTTTCTATTTCTACATCTTGTCTTCTCTTATAATCATATTCTCTTTTGGCATATTTTTCTCTTTTCCTTTCTGCTTCTCTTCTTGCATCTTCTTCCCTTCTTCTTTGCCATTCTTTTTGTTCCTTTTAATATTGTAACCTTTGTTATGGAGTGGGGATGTTAGATCCTTGCAATTCTTTTGCCATATCTCTTTCATCAGTTTCAAATGTTTCAATAATAAATTGAGATCTAACTTGTTTTTTTTGTTTAGAAATAGTTTCAAAGATAGGATGATCTATTTGTTATAGAATATTATGATCAATTGGTTTTCTTGTCTGTATTTGTTTTCCGATGGAAGAAGTTCCTATGTGTTTTTGTTTTCTCTTCGCTTCACAAGCTAACAAAGTTTTTCCTTCAACAAGACCTTTGTCCTCAATGTTGTTTTTCCTCTAACTCTTCCAAAGTTGGTTTTCCAGCAATTGGTGTAGTTAATTGAAATGGAGGTAATCCTGCTTCTACCAATGGTTTAGTAGTTGGGGGTCTTGTTTTGTGTGTCTAACCTTTTCATCTCTTTTTCTAGGCATGAATAACCATAATGAAGAAAAAATCATAATTTTTATTTTTATTTTTATTTTTTATTTTTTATTTTTTATGTTTATGTTTTATGTTTTCTAAATGATCTTCCTATTTTGATTAAGTATGAATATTCTTCCTTCTCAACCATGCCAAAAATGTTAGGTCAATTTACTAAGTAAGCTAACATAGGTGTTTTACTTCTCAATATGGGTTTGTAGACTTGGAAGCATGTCCAAAGTATATGGATTTTACGTAAATTCAAATTAGGAAGAAAATTCTCAAAGGTCAAAGGAAATGCATATTACAAATAAATTCTAAGTTTAAAGAAACTAAAAATTCTCCGATTCAAGATGCAATAAGAAAAAGAAGAGCCTCCTAACTTAGGAGGTCTTGGTTGTCCTTCCTAATAGTACTGTGCTCAAGAAGAGAAACTAAAGAGAAGTAGTATGTGATGTGTCGAAAACAGGAGAAGAGACTCCTAAATTAGGAAGTCCTGGTTGTCCTTCCTCACAGTTCTACTCCAACAACATTACCATTGCATCAAATCATAAACTAGAATTCATGAAACAATTCGAGAAATGCAAAAGGATGATTTTTAATTGTGATTCATAATTTAATAGAAAGAGACTTTAACTTAATACTTGGTTTTCCTTTCGTATGAAAATTAGATCTTAAACCAAAATCATCTAGAAATTACATAAATCATAACACATCTAAGAAAATAAATCATAAAACTAAAACAAGAAATACTGAATCAAAATTATGCTAATTTATACAAAATTTAACCAAAATTTACCTAGCTTGGTATGGGGGCCCTCTAACCTTGCCTTGTACACCTGAAGAAATCTTCAACTACAACTAACTTGATAAAAAACTCATAGCATGAACATCAACAAAATAATAGAACTGATTCTTCAAATTACCTCAAAAGTCTCCAATAGTCTTAATACAAAATTACAAACTTTGAATGGTTCATGAATTGTGTTTAATAGGAAAATCATAAAAAAAAATTGATATAATGGATCTAACAACCTTATCCATCCTAATTCGGCCATACAAGTTGATCCAGGTGGCTCCAAACACATGCAAAAGTCTAGGAGGACTCAGGAAGGGTCAAAAGTCAAAGTATTTGGATTGTGCTCGAACTAGATTCATGTTAAATATCTTGTCATTGTGATCATGGTGGTGCGAACGGTCCATCAATCCAAGTCCAGATGAGGAAGATAGAGGCAGTAAAAGGTTGGATGACTTTTCCTGACTAAGCAAGATTAAGAGAGACACAATTTGGACTTTTTCTGGCAGACACAATCTGACCAACTTCGGCCAGATTTTGAGAAAAATTGTCATCTCATTTAAATGACTCCTTTGGTCTGAATTCCAAATTTTCGAAAATGGTCATATTGATTTTTATAACAAAAAATTATTAAAAAAAGGGTGGCGGGCCACCAATCCTGCCACCTCAAACCTTATCAATATAATGTAATGGAGGGGAGTGCCACTACCCCCGACCCCTCCACCCATACTCAAAGCCAATAGCACATCAAATTAGGTGGTGGGTCAGCCCTTGGGACATGGAACCAACCACACCCCTTTAAATGAAACTACTTCGCTATAAAGAGGCCATTGTTGGAGTGAAAGTGAGGTGGGTGGGCCACCGAAAGTGGGCCCAGCCCAACCTCCCTTCCAAGTTAATAATTATGTTATGTAAAAAAAGGGAAGGGGTGGGGTTTGATCGCCTGACCTCCTCCATAACAAACAGATCCATAACAACTCTGCCCAAAAGAGTCCTTGAGAAGTTTGCGAACCTGTTTTTTATACAAACCCATGATTTCATCAGTGTGCCCAGGCATGGAGGAGTAGGAGAATGCATGGAAATTGAGGCGATATTTTGTTAATTAATTTATTGCAGGTGGAACCATGATGGAGTGAAATTTCCAAGAGGATAAAATTTTTGTAGTGTCGAAATTGGACAAACTTTATGTCGATCTTACACCTCTCAGTGACACAAATTCGATGATGCAGTCAGTTTCTTGATCTGAGCAACTAATTTGCAGAGGACCCAGAGGAGGGAATATTTGAGGAATCTAGGGGGAATGTAAAAGATTCCTTGAGCCCTAGATTTTCATTTTCTCAGAATTTAGAAATTTGATAGTCGATGTTGCACTATTCGTGCCACAAATCTGATGGTGTGTTCATATTTTCCATTTTATCATTCTATTTTTTGGCCACTTTTCTAAGTGGAGTGCAGTTGTCAGCATTTGACATGCGAGCAGTCATTCCATGAGAACCGATGCTACGAGATTGATGGTACAGACAACTTCAGTAGTTTGACATCCTTTTCTTCAGATTGCCCATGGATGTGAGGTATATGTGGTGCATTCATGTACTTCATTTGCTATGCATTGTGCTGCACAGGTCACTATTTGATGTTTGATTTCGGATCTTGTTTCTTACTTGTTTTTATGATTCCTTCTTGATGTGATGTGGAATCATTTGTGGGATGTACTTGTTGTCATGAATCTTCGTGTTTTAGTTGAGATCCCTTTGTCATTATGTTGATGGAATACTCATGTTTTTGTCACGTATGATTGCATTGAAATCCCTTTATGCCATGTTGGTGGGATTTTTATCATCATCATCATGCATGAGTCTATGTTATACTGATAGGAGTCCCTTTGACTGAGAGTTCCTGTAGCGGAACATCTCTTCGAGCCACTCCCACATGAGGGAATTTTCCTTGTAAGATAACGACATCACCTCTTATGTACATCATCACTATTAACAACACTTAATGCAGCGGCCTACACCATCTTGACACCAAGGCCCGGAGACATAGTCCCTCTAGGACAAACTCCGTTATCAACGTATTGTTATTTCATGTGTTGATGATTGACATGTTCCTCTTCTTTACAACATGTAGATGTATTCATTTATGTTCTTTTAAAAAATATAATTTAACACATCATGAAAGTAAAAGGTCTTGGAAGGGTCCATTTTCACACTCGAACCTAGATCAAGTGGTATTAGAGTGGTCCTTGTGTGGATGTGAATCCCGAGCGCGAACAATGTAACGTGCAGTAACAGAGGATGAAAAAGCAATGTACGACCATGTTCAAAATTTTCCAAAGAGTGGAAATAATGTATATAAATCTATAGAAAGAGAGAGAGTAAAAGGAGCAATTTCAGCTTCAGTTGTGAGCCATGGAAGAGGCCCTAGAAGAACTGAAGCACAACAAGAAAAATCTTCAAACAGAGAATGTTGAATTAAAGATGCTACTACATGAACATAAATAAGAGAAACATAGTTTTCTATGACTGCTACAAGCAAGGGACGAGGCCATGGAAAAGTTGCAGCGTAACCCATGTGAGGTAAAATATAATTCTCTAAAATTCATGTATGTGTCCTGATGATGATTTCACTATTTTTGAAAATCATACCACAAGAATTGGCCCCAAATTGTTGAAGAAAATGGGGTATGAAGGAAAAGGCATGGGAATTAATGGCCAAGGCATTGTCAACCCCATTAAAGTAGAAGAGTTACTCCATTAGGCAGGACTTTGGTATGCTAGAAAGGATGTTGATGAATACGCCAAGACAACTAGCGAACCACCAACAACAGATTATGAGGAGCCCTCATCAGTACTTTCCAAATCGACAGAGGAGGTAAAAGATGTTGATTTCCCTTCGATTTCCTCTTCACATAGTATGATTTCTATTGGAGATGTGGAGATCCCAATTATAGGGGAAAACATGAGGGTCCTTACTAGGATGAGGCAAGAGGAGGAAAAAGAACTTGGTGCTAATAATCAAGGCAGAACTTAACCTTTAGAGGTTTGCATAAAGCATTAGATACACCAAAGGAGAATGCTCGAAGGTGTTAGATTATTTCGAGAAATTGTTGAAATCATCAAGGAAATATAATGATGGGAGCACATCCCCATCATCCCATGGCAATTTCCATTCCAGGGAAAGAGCTGAGGCAACCTCTCATCGCCATACATACACTAGAGATAGAAAGGAAAGGTATAACCAGTTTCAATATTTGAATGTTCATTTTGATTATAATCATGTTGTTAAAGATGAACGTAAATCATGGAATCAAAGAACATGTACCTTTTGTGGATTACATAACCATAAATTTTCTAAGTGTTGGAAAAGAATGGTAGCACACAAGAGGATGGGGCGTGAAAGACCCTTTGAGCAACAGGTAAAGAAACATGTTAAGAAAATCTAGAGAAAGAATATTTATTGTAGTCATTGCGAGAGAAGTGGCCATAAAAGAGCCACTTGTTGGAGGCTCCATCTAGAGTAGCGCCTTAAAGACAAAGTGTTGGTGCAGGAACCAGGTGAAGCAGTTGTTCGGCAAGCAAAACCACCACAAGGAGGCAACCCATTCACATTGATAAGTAAAAAATGGTTTCTAGATATGTTAGAGTGTAACGGTCATGCGTTTATAAATCATTTTTTGCATTCCAAAATGTAAAAGTGATGATGTGTTTTCCAACACTTGTTCAGCAACAATGATGTATGGTCTTATTTTGTGTTGCATGATAAATTGTGAAAGTGATGTCATGTTTCCATCACTTGTCAAAATAAAAAATAGTGTTTGGCCTTATATTTGTAAATCATGTGTTACAGTGATGAAGTGTTTTGCATCACTTGTTGAAGCAACAATGATATGTTGGCCTTGTTTTCATAGCTGGGGTATTGCATCCATCTTGATGTAAACTTGACCAAAAAGTATGTGTTATAAACTTGTGGAAAGTATGGGATGGTTGGGTCATTAGTTGGTCATGAAAGTCAAGCATGCAATTTACAGAACAATGTACTACAAGTTGCAGAGGTTCTACGCATAAGCTCATCACTTAAGGATCTGAAGAACAAACGTGAAGAAGAGGGAAACAACACCTTTCAGGATGCTTGTGATGTAGGGAAGGTATAGAGAAGTTGTAGGTTAATTTTCATGCTTTTGGAGGAACAAAAGCTCCTCAGTGGAGAGGATTGATCTACGTGGTTCAAGATAAATGCAAAAGTCTAGGAGGACATAGGAAGGGTCAAAAATCAAAGTGTTTGGATTATGATCAAACCAGGTTCATGTTAAAGATCTTGTCATCTTGATCATGGTGGTGTGAACGGTTGGTCAATCTGAGTCTGGATGAGAAAGATAGAGGCAATTAAAGTTTGGTTGACTTTTGTTGATTGGGCAGGATTAAAAGAGACACAATTTGGACTTTTTCCAGTGGATGGAATCCAGCCAAATCTGGCTACATTCTCGGTGAAATTTTCGCCCCATTTAAATGACTCCTTTGGTCCAACTTCTGAATTTTCGAAAATGGTCATATTGGTTTTTATAAAAAAAAAATTATTAAAAAAAAGGGTGGCAAGCCACCAACCCTACCACCCAAAACCATATCAATATAATGTAATGGATGGGTGGGCCTCTACCCCAGGCCCCTCCCCCCATACTTGAAACTGATAGTGGATCAAATTGGGTGGTGTGTTGGCCCTTGGCATACGGACCAAACTACACCCCTTTAAATGAAAATACCCCACTATAAAGAGGCCACCGTTGGAGCGAAGGTGAGGTGGGCGGGCCACCCAAGGTGGGCCTAGCCTGACCTCCCTTCCAACTTGATAATTCCATTATGTAAAAAAAGGGACGGGTAGGGTTTGACTACATGACCTCCTCTGTAGCAAACGGATCCATAACGACTCTGCCCAACGGAGTCCTTAAGAAGTTTGCCAGCCTACTTTTTATATAATCCCAACATTTCATTAGTGCACCCAGGCATGGAGGAGTAGGAGCAAGCATGGAAATTGAGGTGATATTTGTTTAGTTAATTTGTTGCATGTGGAACAATGATTTAGTGAAATTTTCAGGAGGGTGAAATTTTTGCAGTGTCTAAATTGGACAAACTTTATATCGATCTTACACGTCTTAGTGACACAAACCTGATGACACAATGAATTTCCTGATCTAAGAAGCTGATTTGCAGAGGAGCTGGAGGAGGGAATATTTGAGGAATCTAGGGGGAATCTAAAAGATTCCTTGGGCCCCAGATTTTCATTTTCTCAGAATTTAGAAATTTGATAGTTAATTTTGCACTATTCGACACCGCAAATCTAATGGTGTGTTCATATTTTCCATTTTCTCATTCTATTTTTTAGCCACTTTTATAAGTGGAGTGCAAGTGTCAGCATTTGATTTGTGAGCAATCATTCCATGAGAACCGACACTGCGATATTGATGGTACAACTAGCTTCAGCTGTTTGACATCCTTTTCTTCAGATCGCCCATGGATGTGAGGTATATGTAGTGTGTTCATGTAATTCTTTTGCTATGCATTGTGCTGCACAGATCCCTATTTGATGTTTGATGTGGGATCGTGTTTCTTACTTTTTTTCATGATTCCCTCTTGATGTGTTGTAGAATCATTTGTGGTATGTACTTGTTGTCATGATTTTTCATGTTTTAGTTGAGATCCCTTTGTCATTATGTTGATGTGATACTCATGTTGTCATCATGTATGATTGCATTGAAATCCCTTTATGCCATGCTAGTGGGATGTTCATCATCATAATGCATGAGTTTATGTCATATTGATAGGAATCCTTTTGGCTGAGAGTTCCCGTAGCAGAAAATATATTGGAGCCACTCCTACGTGTGGTAATTTTCCTTATATGATAGATACATCACCTCTTATGTACATCATCAATATTAACAACACTTAATGTAGTGGCCTACACCATCTTGACACCGAGGCCTGGAGACGTACTTCCTCCTGGACGAACTCCGTTATCAATGTCATGTTATTTCATGCCTTGATGATTGACATGTTCTTCTTCTTTACAACATACATATGTATTCATTTATGTTCTTTTAAAAAATTCAATTTAACGCATCACGAAAGTAAAAGGTCTTGGAAGCGTCCTTTGTCACACTTGAACCTGGATCACAAGTAGAACTCATCAAGACTGGTTCACAAAATTAGGAAAATACCACAAAATAGGAAATATTCCCCTCTTTGCTAGGGATTCCTAAATGACAAGTCAAGTTTGACGAGCGTTGACCGGGCCTGTGTTTTCTCAGTTTGAACAAACCAATAGGTGTTCCTTCATCTTTGGTTCCCAATGTTTCTAAATATATGCTTAGATGTTGCCCAAGTGTCCTGCACATATGACTTTAATGGAGCTATTACAAGAATTTTTAATGCACTCCAAATTTACTCTTACAACCTAATTTTTAAAAAACTCTAAAAACTTTAATAGTTAATTTAGTTACCTGAATATAAAAAATAAGACTAAAATGAAGAACATTTATATGAAATAGGATACAAAATGGTATTAATTGAATGGATTTAGGAAAGGAAAAAATGACCAAAATTGAGGGCCAACACAAAGGTAACCATTTAACCCATTGTGTTCGTTTATCAGATACAAAGCAATGAAGATATCCTTCTAAAAATTTTCTCACTATCTCAGTTTTACCATCAAATTGATGATGATAAGTTGAGCTATGACATAATTGAAATCCAAGACAAGAAAATAATTATGTCCAAAAATTTCGAGTGAAAATGGGATCTTTGTCACTTACAATAATATTTAGGTTTCCATGTTGCTTTTGAATTGTTTCCATAAATGCAGTGGAAACTATAATGGATTAAAAGGATTACATTATGCACAAAAGTGTGTAGACTTGCTAAGCCTATCAACTACCACCATGATGACACTCTTTCCTTCAGACTTGGGTAAACCTATGATAAAATCAATTGAGACTTCCTCCCAATGCTAACATGGAATGAATAAAATTTGTAACAAACCCATGTCTTAATTGTGTCAACTTTATTTTTTTGGAAGAACAAACATTCTGCCACAAACCTCTGAATATCATAATTTTGTCTATCCCAAAAAAAAATATTTCTTGACTCTATGGTAAGTTTTTAAAAACCCTGAGTACCCTCTTAAGGGTGTGTGTAATTCCAAAATAATCTTTTATTTATTTATTTATTTATTTAAGTTGATAATTCTTAAATAGATGTAAGATATCTTTATCCCATAATTAATCATTTTTCCAGATAAATGTACCATATGTACTAGGATCTTGCTGCAACTTTTGAATGGGTGTCCATATTTCTTTGTTTTTCTTCAATTTATTCCTCCCATCGGTTATCCAATCAGATTGGATAATATAAATGTGAAAGAGAAATGCTTCCACATCGTCATCCTTTCTAGAGAGTTCATTTGAAATGACATTTATCTTCCCTTTTTTGTAGATGATTTCAAAGGAATAACCCAACATCTTTGTGACCCATTTTTGTTGCACTTCTGAGGATAATATTTGTTTCCAAAATTATTTAAGTCCATCATGATCTTTTATTTAACTAGAAGTGCCTTCCCATTAGATAAGGTTGTCATTGATTTAGTTCATGTAGTATTGCTAACATTTCCTTCTCATAAATAGGTTTGTGTACATAATTTCCATTAATTGGAAAAATTTCAAAATCAATGGGTCTTCCTTCTCATGTATGTAAAACTGGTGCTTGGCACATTTTCCTCTTTAAGACATTCAAAGGCCTTAGCTGCTTTTGGAGTCAAAGAAAATGTATCTTTCTTTAGTAATATGATAAAAGACACTATTATTCTCCCATAATCCTTAGCAAAATTGAGATAATACCCTTTCAACCTGAGAAATCCTTGAAGATGATTTAGGGTTGTGGGGATTTTTCATTCCTTAATGGTTTTCATTTTGTTAGGTTATACCTTAACCCCCTCATGAGATACAATACGACCAAAATATTCCACCTCTTGTACTCCAAAGAAACATTTGGAGGTTTTTTCATATAATTATTTCTCCTTCAATAGTTTGAGCACCTTGTCAACATGTTCAACATGATCCTTCCAAGACTTGTTGTAGATTAATATATCATCAAGAAATCATAGAACAAATTTTCTAAGGAAGGGTTTCAAAATGAAATTCATCAAACCTTGAAATTTTGAAGGTGCATTAGTAAGGCCAAAAGGCATGAAAAAAATTCATAATGACCTTCATGAGTTTTGAATGTTGTTTTCAGAATGTCTATAGTCTTCATTCTAATTTGATGATATCTTGAATGAATATCTAGATTGGCGAAGTAAATGTCTTGATGTAATTGATCCAAAAATTCATCAATGAAAGGAATGTGAAATTTATCTTTAATAGTGAGATTATTGTGTTCCCTATAATCTAGACACATATGCCATGATCCATTATTCTTATGCACCAATACTATTGGAGAAGAGAATGAACTTTGGTTAGGTTGAATTATACTAGCCTCTAGCATTTTTGTAACCATATGTTCAATTTCACTCTTTTGGACATAGGAATATCTATAACGCTTGGTGTTTGGAGGAACACTTCCTAGAATCAATTTAATAGCATGATCATGATCATGAATAGGTGGGAGGCCTTTTGAAGTCTCAAATACCTTATAATGTTTGTCGAAGATCCTTTGGAGATATGGATAAATGGATGATTTCAATGTTTGAGCATCTAGTGAGAATAATTATGCAATCATGTCTCATTGTTCTTTCTTGATAATATTTTTCATGCCATTAGAGTTGATTATCTTTCGTGGTTTCCCTATGATTCCCCTTAATTAAATTTTAATTTCCTTCACAGGAAAATTTGAAGAAAAGTTCTTGAAAATTAAAAGTTATCATCCTCAAAGATTTTAACCATTGGACTCCTAATACAACATCAACAATAGCCATTGGAATGGAAGGCATTGGACTATTCAATACATATTCCCCCATGGTTAGATTTATATTATGACACTTCCTTGAGATCCACCACTTGACACTCTGGTGTTGGATATAAAAAATAATTCAATTCCTTGGCTATCTTAAAATAAATAAACTTATGGGTACTACTCGAATCGATCAACACTACTACCTTTTCTTCTTGAAATATCCTTCGATCTTTAGAGTTTTAGGAGTGGTAAAACTTACCAATGCATTACAAGATATGGTTGGATTCATTTCTTATTTCTCTGGTTTTTATTCTTGGTGTAGATCCTATTCTATTGATGTTTCTTGTTCCTTCTCTTCCTCCTCTTCAAAATCTATGTAAAATTATTTCTTCTTAGCACACTTATGACCCTTACTGTATTTGCTATCACAATTGTAACAAGACGTTCTACTCTTTTTTCCTCCAGTTTTTTTTGTGTGAACCTTGTTGGGTTTGGGAGGCTAGGAGAAACAACACTTCCATATTTATAGTTGTGAAGACTTCCTTGTTGCCATAATTTTCATTTCAAATTTTATTGCTACCATGAGTGCCTTCTCGAATGGATTAGGTTCCCAAAGGTGAACCTCATGTTGGATGTTATCCTTTAAATTCCCTATGAAGACATGAATCCTGTGCTCCTGTAGAATATCACTTACATTGATAGTTAATATTTGGAATTCCTCAATGTTCTCCACCATTAAACCCTTTTGTTTGAGATTTATCAATTGGATAAAGAAGGTATTTCTTTTTATGTCCTCATAATGTGCAGCCAATTCTTCCATAAAAAGTGTCCAAGTGATAATTGATTTATGAGAAAAAGCCATAAATAGCACACAAATTAATTGTGTTCTAAATATAATGATGCAATGCATACCTTTTGTATGTGTGACACATCATGTAGATCAAAGAATTTCTCCATTTGTAGTATCCATGTTATCGAATCCTTTCCATCAAACTTCCTCATGTCTATCTTTGCAATGTGTTGGGTATTAAACCTAACATTGGAGTCTCTAAAATCATAATTCATATTCCTTTTGTCTTCGTCATGATTTTTGTGGATTACCTTATCACCACTGGGAATCCTTTCTTGCAGAAACTTTATCAACCCTTCCAATTTGACATTCATCATCTCCGTGTCTAGTTTAAAAACTCCCATAACTAATTTTTAACCATCCTTCAAGCCTTCCAAAATGCCTTTGATTTTTTATTCTAAACCATCCATCTTAGCTTTTAGTTCACTTTTGGTTACTCTTCGTGAGAGCGAAATTTGTGCACTTGGTCTCATAATTTGATATATCATGTTGTATTCCTTCCTCTTCTTCATATGTCATAGTAGATATTTCTAGTTACTTCTATGTGTGTCCATTTGTCTTATTTGAGAATTTTGGAATAAAAAATTGATATATATGCTTCAATATGCTGTTTGAATCACTTCTAATTGATTTCTTAAACAAAAGTTATACAAAATTTAAAAAACATACACACATTTTTCTTGCTTTTTATGAGCTTGATATTGAAACTGTTGTCTCTTTAATTTTGGATCTCCAAGTTTCGAAATTTTGTCCTCTAGTATGCCTCTAAGTCTTATTTTTAGATCTATAAGTTATACTAAGATTGGATTCTTCAAGAAACATTTATTCCCAAACTCCAATGATCACTAGGTTATCGACTCGTTTAGTAGACTGAAAGTTTATAGAATGCCACATGTCATTGTTTTTGTTAGGCCAGGAGGTAACTCCTCAAATAAAATCATAATATTCATTTAGGTTGTTCATTATTATATACAAGAGGGAGTGATTATTCATTTCATCTCCCGGTGACTCTCCATCTTTTCTATTATTTATTTACGTTAATTATAGTTGTTCACCCAATCCCTATGATTAGGTGTCAACATTATCCCCCTTAATCTAAAGGGATGTTGGTGAGTCTAAGAATCATTCTGAACCTTTCAAGCTTTTATCTTCCAAGAGCTTTGGTGAGGATGTTTACAATTTTCTCATTAGTGGAATAATGGTGGAGATAGATTGTTTTGGCCTCAACATGATGTCAAATCAGATGATATTTAGTATTGATGTGCTTCATTTGATCATGGAACTTTGGGTTCTTGGCCAAATTTATTCTCGAGATATTGTCAATCATGAATGGAGTCGATTGTACTTGTTTTACCTGCAAATCTTCAACAATTTTCCTAAGCCACACAATTTCTTTTGTTGCCTCAGCTGCTACCACATATTCTGCCTCTATTGTGGAATCTATTGGAACTGATTGTTTACGTGATCTCTAGGAGACAACTCTTGATCCAAGACTCACAGCATGACCTAAAGTAGATAGCCCAGTTTCTTTGTCTCCATCAAAGTCTAAATCAGAGTATCCAATCACGCTGAAGTCGCCCACCTATATATATTTGATTCCAAAGTCTTGAGTTCCCTTCAAGTACTTTAGAACTCTTTTTGCAGTAGACCAATGTCCCTCACAAGGATTTTGCATAAACTTGGAGAGGATTCAAACATCAAACAAAATGTCTAGTCTGGTAGTAGTTAGGCAGTTGAGACTTCCTACAAGCTGTCTATACTTTGTTGCATCCTCAAATTCTTTTCCTTCAATGGATGTGAGCTTTAAGTTTTGTTCCATTGGAGTAGTAAGAGGATTTCATTCAGTAATGCCAAACTTGTTCAACAGATCTCCAATGTACTTCTTTTGAGAAATGAATATGGACTTCGGATGTTGATTTACTTCAATACCAAGATAGTAATGAACATAGCCTAAATCGGTCATTTCAAAACCTTTCGTCAATTCCTTCTTTATGGATGCAATGTAGCTTTCATTGTTCCCTGTCATCAAAATATCATCTACATATACCATAAGAGATACAATTGTTTTGCCAACCTTCTTGACAAACAAAGTTGCATCATCAAGTTCATAATGTTTGAAATTGAGTTTCAGAAGATGCTCAGTTAGTTTTTCATACTAGGCTCACGGTGCTTGTTTGAGGACATACAAGGATTTCAAAAATTTTCATACTTTATGTTCATGTCCTTCCACAACAAATCCTTCATGTTGTGACATAAAAACATTCGCTTTTAGATCTCCATTCAAGAAAGTAGTTTTTACATTTATTTGACGGAATTTCCAACTGTTCTGAGTTGTTAGGTCAAATAGTGTCTGGATGGTAGCCCATTTTGCTATGGGGGAAAATGTTTCCTCATAATCAACCCCTTGCTTTCGTGCAAAACCTTTCTCGACGGGCCTGGCTTTGTGCTTTTCAAGTGAGCCATCAGCTTTATACTTGTTCTTGTAGACCCACTTGTAGCCAATTGGTTTGGTTCCCAATGGAGGATCAACCGGCTTCGAAGTGCCATTATTTATT
This sequence comes from Pinus taeda, assembly GCA_000404065.3. Taxonomy (NCBI): domain Eukaryota; kingdom Viridiplantae; phylum Streptophyta; class Pinopsida; order Pinales; family Pinaceae; genus Pinus; species Pinus taeda. Next base: position 304,444 of record APFE030952085.1, on the reverse strand, counting down.
AGGGCATCATCCTCCTTTTGCATTGCTTCTTTGCATTCATCATGAGAAGCAGCTTCTTTGAAGAAAGTTGGTTCAAAATCTGTAGATAAATTCAATTCACAATCATAAGAAACATCCATATCAATAGGTGAATTAGAGTCATCTAGATCACCTCCATTTTGCCAGTTTGAATTTCTAGTTCATGGCTTTCCAACCTCATCAGGATGAACACTTTCAAGTGTCTTTGTTAGCCACTTTGGGGGACCTTTCTCAGATGGTCCAGGCTACTTCGTTGATTGAGTTGGAACTGAATCAAGATTGAGTCTCCCAATTCTGTCAATCACATCACTCAAAGTATCATCTATTCTTGGAGTTTCATGCGAGGGAGGGAGTGCTTCGTAAGAAGTTTCCATAGGTTGATCTAGTATAGGAATCCCCCCTCAAAGATGTGGAAGCTAATTATCAAATTCTTCAAATGATTTTTCATTTGCGAATCTATCCAAACAATCAATTTTCCACTCAACGACATTGTCAGTTTTGGATGATTCAAGAAGATAACATCTCTAGATACAAAAAAAAATTATTGACTTCATCGTAGAGACAATATGCTTTGGAGGTGTTTGAATACCTGAGGAAGATACACTTACGACTTCTTGCACCAAGTTTTTTTCTATGTACCTTTGGTATCAAGGCATAACATGTGGAACCAAAGACCCTGAGATGCTTTATTGAAGGAATGTGCCCATGCCACAATTCATAAGGAGTCTTGTTTCTACTAGCCTTAGATGGACATATATTCTTTACATATACAACACATAGAACTGCATCAACCCAAGAAATCAATTTTACATTTTTGAAAAACATTATGGGGCGTACCAAATTTAAGATTGTCCTATTCATTCTTTAAGATACTCTGTTCTGTTGGGGATTATAATGTACAATTGTTTGATGTTTGATCCCATGTTGGCGAAGATAGTTTTCAAATTCATTTGAAGGTTATTCTTTTCCATTATCAGTTCTAGTAGAGCCAATATGAGATTGTGTATCATTTTCAATCCATGTATGCAAGTTCTTTAATGTTTGAAAAGCATCAAATTTGTTCTTCAATAAATAAACCCAACACATTCTGGTGTAGTCATCAATAAATGTCATCATATATTTATTTCCATTTGCACAAGGAACAAGCATTGGACCACATAAAATCTAAATGAATGAGTTTAAGTTTTCTATGTGCTCTTGAATGTGAATCATGAAAAGACTGTTTTCTATGCTTTCCTAGAATGCAAGAATCACATTGCTTAAGTTTCCTAGGAATTGTAGGCAAACCAGTAACACCATTTTTCTTCAACAAGTGGAGGCTCTCATAGTTCAAGTGTCAAAATCTAGCATGCCATAATAAACTTGATGGAAATTCACCTTCTTCAAATGAGAATTTTATGAGAAATTTTGTGCATGAGCATAGGTACCCTGTAGCTTGATAAGCCTTTCTTCTTCTATCCCCATCATGACAAGTGAGTGGTATGAAGCTTTTATTACCTCAAGCTTTCCATCAAACATATGAATGGACTGTCCTTGCTGGCGGATGTGGACCAAGGACAACAAGTTTTTCCTCAGTTGTGGGAGATATAGAACATGATGTAGAAGAAAGTCTAGAAGACCAGGCAATTTAAGCATGATTGTACCAAGCCTTGATGGCTTGAGTTTTGATTTGTCTGCAAAGTATATTGCTCCATCAAAATTGTCAGTAAAGTCTTCAAAAAATTCTCCTCTAAAATTCATGTGGCAAGTTGCTCCTAAATCAAGCAACCAATCATTTTTCCAAGAAGCAAGTGAAGCACTAAATAAGCCTTCATTTACTCCAATATTACAGTGTGCCACAAAATAATGAGTAGATTTAGGTGATTTATTTTTTCTTTGTCATTTGTTTTACCTTTAGGTTGGTTTCTTTCCTACTCAGTTCTGTCCCAAGGAAACTCGCAAGTGGACGCATCATGTGATCCATCTCTTTTGTAGTGTATGTTGTGCAAATCTGACTTTTCTCCTTGAGAGTGTCTGCCCCCCTTGCCTCTAAAAGTTCTTCCTCTTCCTCTTCAAGCAACTCTTCCTTTGGAAGAATCTTGAGCAAGATTATTTTCTCTATGAGAAAGGTACACAGCCTCTTCAGAAGACTCGGGAGTTGTCTTCTTGCCAAAAGCTTTCTCTCTTTCAGCAATTTTTTTCACAAGGGAGTCAAAGGTAATATCTTTGAGGTTTCCATTTGCTTGCAATGACTCAAGATAATTTGAGTAAGTGGGATAAAGTACCTTGAGAAAATCTATTAGAGGAATATCTAGTTCAACATTAGTGACGTTGATATCATGCATTATATATTTTACTTTTGATAAAAGAGCAAGATGATCATTATTTTCTAATTCAAGGGTGAAGAGTTTAATCATGAGTTGAACAACTTCAATTGTAGAGTGTGAGTCATAGAGTTCCTTAAATTTTGTAAGGCTTCAAAAGCATTTGAAAATGGTGAAGTATGGTGACTCACCTCTTCATTTACTAATGCTGCAATCAATGCATAAGGCTTGCTATTCTTATTTTCCCAAATGGCGAACTCCTTGTCTAAGGTAGGTTGTTCTGGCTCTTTGTCTTTGTCTTCAACGCACACTCCTTTCCACAACTCATGGAAAATGAGGGTGTGTTTTATCTTTCGGGACCACTTAGGATAATTCTCCTTTCCAGTGATAATTACTCCGACAATACATATGATTGATTGCATTGTAAAATCTGTGTACTATGGGAAAAAATACTTTTGCTGCAAAATTTTCAAAAAAATATGATTCTGATATATGAAGACAGAGGTATTATGTGGGGAAGGTGGTATTTGGGGAAGGTGATATACTATGTCAGACAAGTTATTATGATGGAAATGCAGTTGAAATAATACCAAAAGGGAAACACAATTGAAATAATATAATGTAAGCTAAAATTTGGACAACATTATACTATCTCTACAAACTACGTTAACTTGTGGTAACCATGGAAGGAGAATTAAATTATACCAACAACGTTGAACTTAATATAACTTGGAGTGTTATACTTTCACCCACATAGCAGAGTTGATTTGGGCTCTAATCCTTTGTTGCTCTATTTGGACAACGTTATATTGGAGCGAGCCGAGGTATGGAGGAGGGCCATGGAGTCATATGGGAGCATTCAGCATGGGTGATACCAAGTTTTCACCATGAAATAGCATGATACCAACCGTTGAGTAGTGTGATACCAAGCATTCACCATGGAGCAGCTTCGTGGAGGACAATATTATGCTCTCAACTGCTTTCGATTGGCTCTCACGCATCTTAACATGTCATCAATGTTAACTTGAATGAGTAATGTTAGGAACCCTCGCAATGTATTAAAAAAATACATATCAGTTGAAAGGGATGCAACAGAACGTGGGTTCTGAGATGCAATACAGTGAAGATAAGAAACAGTGCTGAAAGGCCTAGAAAATTCCTTGAGTATGCACTAATGATTCTACTGGATTTCTCCAATATACCAAGAATTAAACTAGGTGTTACACTAGATTATCACGAAGAGGGCAAAGAACTCAATAATATGGCAAACTCCAAGAAATGTAGGACAAATTCCTGAAAATAATGGCAGAAGGGAGTTAGAATGGCAAATTGCAATGCCTGAAATAGAGCTAGCTCTGATACCATGTTAGGCGAGGAGGTAACTCCTCAAATCCAATCATATTATTCATTTAGGTTGTTCATTATTATATACAAGAGGGATTGACTATTCATTTCATCTCCTAGTGACTCTCAATCTTTTCTATTATTTACTTACATTAATTAAAGTTGTTCACCCAATCCCTATGATTAGTTGTCAACAGTTTTGACCTTTGGCCCTAAAAATGATGAATAAAAAATTAAACTCTATGTAATTTCAATCAGATTTTAATAAATTCAAATATGATTCTTCGACAAAAAGATATGACAATTTTCCATAGGTCACCTATTTGAGATTGAATTCTGGAGCTTGTAATATCCCTAACTTATTCGAACCATATTTTAGATAATGTAGCTTAATAAGATCTGAAATTTGTGTAATATGTGTACCGATATTTTGGCTCCATGTGGTCAAACTTTAAGCATATGAATCCTTGTATAAAATAAGTTATAGCAAAAATTCCAAGATTACCTGTTTGAAGCAGCGAAAACCTAGAATCCAAAGCTTTGATACCAAATGTTATGCAACTAGATCATAAAAAAAAAAACCAAATATAGATCAATGAATTAAAAATTAGCCCCTTCTACGGGGAAACCTCCTTTACATTAGATATATGAACACTTCTTGGATGATACAAATCATAAAATCTCTTTTCTTTATATAGGAGTCAAAGGGGTCACAATATAATGAGAGCCTACATAACAATAATAATGTAAGGGCACAAAAATAACAACAATGGGCTTTTGTGGGGCATAACAACAACAATATGGGGGCTACATTAAAAATAAAAATAAGGGGGTTAACCTAAGAATAACAATAAGGGGTATACACTAGTATTATAGGGACCAAACATTCTCAGAAATCTGTTACATCATTAGTATTTATTTTAATCATAGCTATGATAATTTACATTTGAATCTAGATAAAATTCTTGTTATTGTAACCACGTTAGTTACTGCTTAATACTTTTAAAGCACAAAGACTTATAACTCTATTTTAATTTTGAATATGTTCATCAATTTTGTGAAGTTCTTTGAGATCATGTTTTTGCAAAGTTTTCAAAGATATTCTTTGAGCAATTATAAAAAAAACAATGTTCTGTTATTGATCGGAATGTCCTAAATTTTTTTAATTAAGTAATTAATGTCAATTTAAACTGAATTTATTACTTGCAGATCTATGCTTGTGTTGCATGCATCAATTACATGAAGACTAAATTACTCTATGCTTCTAAGATTATGAAAGGGGTCAAATAATGGTGATTTTGAGGGATTTGAAATGGTCATTCTTTATCTTCACTACACATACTCACTTTTGCATTTCCACAAACATTTTTGTCTCTGAACTCTTTTTTGGTACACCTATATTTTCTTTTTTTGTACACCTATATTTTGAGCAACACTTGTTCCACATATGCATAACTTTTGCACTTTTGTACACATTCTCCACTTTGCAATTGTTTTTAACACATTCTCATAACACACAAACTTTTACTGAACACAATTATAAATTTATCATCTCCATATTGGTACTAGCTTTTGCAAAGTTGCTAAACTTTCATTTTTCCCTTTCGATATGCAATATGCATTGTTGGAATATTTTCTTTAATTCCGCACACATATTGGCTTGATAGTCTTTAACTCATATATTCTTTAGCTTTGCACATGAATTATCACACATCCATTAATTAATAAATAACTATAATAATATTTTCGTTTGGTAAGTGGTAGGAGATTCTAGGCTATTGGTTCGATAATTAAAGACATATGTGTAAAACATTTATTCAAATTTAAGAAAAAACATTGGTGCACATTTTCACCTCCACATAGTATTTAACTCATAGATGCGTTAGCTCTGCACATGAACTATTGCGCACATCCCTTACTCTCACGAATGTTAGTGTTAATAATATTTCTTTGAGTAGAGGTACTTCCAACATAGGTCCATAAACATTATAAAATGAGCAATAATATCATTATTTACTTTTATTTTATATATAAATGGCATTGAAAATCTAAATATTTCCATTCGTGGAAATTTTCGCATCCACACACTTGCATAAATGTCTATGCGAGGTTTCTTTTTCTATATTTTATCGACATCTAGCGCAATAAGTGTTCTATTTAAGGTGCATATATCCCTTTGACATGTTCCTCCTTCCATAGAAATATACACTTCCGTACCTTCACATGCATTTTCACTTTGTCTACTTGTTCCACATATCTTCATTCCACACAAAAAATAAAAGTTTTATGATTAAAACTTCCAATTACTATAAAGCATAAGTGATATAGTAAATAACTTGTTACATACATCTATACACTATGTCTAATATATTTTATCATGAGGTGTTTCAGAAATACCAATATATTGACCTTAAGTCATGGAAAATTATCTGAGCCAACAATTTGTTGGTGCATAAATTTCTATTATATTCGATTATCCTCATTATGGTTTGAATGTAGTAAATTCATTATATGGGAAAGTCACTATTTTCATACTCAAATATATAGATTCAAACTTGACAATATTTTTACTATTATTTTCCGTAGTCGATAATTTTTTGCGTTCTCACATTTTAGATTAATAAGAAACATACTCACTTTTGGTTCTTCGTCATTGTGAAATATTTGTTTTTTTCTTCCAAAATAGAAAAGAATAAGAAATATGCAATGGAATATAGAAACATAAAAGTCATTCACCAGTGACTCCTATGGATCGATAAGTAACGAGCATAACACTAATTATTGTTATATACATCAAAACCTAAGATAAACAATTTTGTTATGCAGTTACACTACATAATAGTAATTAAATGGACATTCCTTCACACCAAACAAATTACCAATTTGATTTTCGATATTGTAATATGTTTATGAAAATCTAAATGATTTTTATTTTTTTCATTTTAATGGCAGATAATATGTGTTTTTTTATCAAATATCAAAATGTGGAATAGGGTTATGTGTAGGAGAACCTTTATGCCCCACTACGGAACCTCTGCATACAGTCCCCTTCCATGCACTTCCTCCTCATACCTCCATCACATATAACACTTCTTCTACAAATCTCCATTGCATATTCCTATGTTTTGGAATAGTGATCTATATTTCATTGCGTTCCTTTCATAAACTCAGATCAGTGGTATAAGAGTGATCTACTCTTTCTTTGTTTTTCTTTGCATGTCCCTAAAGCGTCAATTTTCATGGTTTTTGACACACTCGAAATGTCAAATAAACTTAATCAAACTCTTGCGGTGCACACTAACACTTATTAAAAAAATAATTAAGGTTTTAATTCTATTACTAGCAAAAGCCACAATGCCTGTAAATGTAAATATACTTATTAAATGTATATACATATAATACAAGAGATGTGATAATGAAAGTAGTACTTAATAGAAACATAATCAAGGCATCGTTCAAGTGCTTAATATCATTTATTATGATGTATTGTGTAATGATTACTGGTTGTAAACAAGTCAAAAAGATGTAGAGGACACTACACCCAATATTAAAAAAAGTAAATGAGGCTTAATTATACTATTAATAAAGGCTCCACTATATGTAAAGGTAAAATTATTTAACATTTTTCAGCAAATCAATGAGTCGATATGTAATCATGACATCATGCACTCCACGATGAGTATCCGTCAAAGAAGATTACAAAAAAAGAAGTGTCACCATGTAAAAAAAGTTATTTTTATCAAATAGAGCGAGCCGACATTAACATACTAGTGGATACCAACTCAACCATCAAGCTGTTTTGTAGTAGATCTAGTTGATCACATCTATGCGCAATATTTCTTTGTGGTTTTCCTTCCATGAATTTGTACTTGGAGTTATTATTTAAAGCTTATATGATAACTAGCATGATCATAAATAATTCATATTTATTCTAGTTCACAACTTTCTATGACTTAGGGTACATATATCGATGATATTAAATCAACAACAAAGTGTGAAGTAAACGAACAAGATGGTTTTGGAATTTAAAGATTTATTTCCAATACTTCTCGTAAATGTTAGCTTTGGTCTCTTCAATTTCTATTTATTGAGAGTGCCCTATGTAACATAATTCACACACCAAATAGTAAGAATTGGTGATTATATAGCATACTAAGTAATTTATAATTAAATGACATTAAGAATTTTTTGATATAGAGAGTATTCTTAATTACAAAGTGGAAATGGCTATCATGTCACGAAAAGTAGTTATTTTCACTAACACGATTAACTCAGTTGCTCTTATCGATGAGAAATTCTAGTTATGGATTGCATATGAGTGGTATGTGAACATGCTAATGGAAGAGAAGAATTGCAATAAGATTAGGAGTAACATGTTGACAGATGATATAGGTGGCTTTGGAAAACCACAAAATAAAATTCTCCAAAACAAAGTAAAACCAAGACTATGTTATAGTTCTCATCGTTATGATTTTAGTGGCAAAGGAGACACTCAAATCTGAGTCTATATCACCAACTTATTGGAGTTTGAAGGTGACAGGACAAGCAAGAAAGGATGACCTACAACATGCTACATGAGATGCACAAGATTAGATGGAACCAACTATTTTCCTACTACTCATTGCGATTTTTCATCAAGTCACTAGTTCCTTGGGCCCTACAAAAAAACAAAACAAAAATATTAAAAGTATAACCATATGAAACAATCCATTTTAAAAATATAAAGTATGGTTATTAATATACCCATATAAAAAAAAAATATTAAAATAAAGTATTAAAAAATAATTTAAAAACATTGAAAAACCATATATAATAAAATATGGCTATATAAAAATCAAAATTAATTGTCAACAATTGGTCTTGTTATATAAAGGATTTGTTATATGGTTTGTGTTATGTAACCAACTCAAAAAATAGAATAAGGGATAGATCAATGACTTTAAAATTGTCGTCTTCGAGGGGGAAACCTCCTTTACATTACACAAATGAACAATTCTTGGATGATTCAAATGACAAAACTCCTTTCTATATATAGGAGTCTAAGGGGTCACAATATAATTAGGGTCGACATAAAAATAATAAGGTAAGGGCACCATAATAACAATAGTGGGATTCTATGGGGCACAATAATAAAAATATGGGGACTACATGGGCACAACAATGAAAAAAGGGGGCTACACTGACAATAACATTGAGGGAATACACTAGTGTTATAGGGACCGAACATGCCCGTCTCTTTCAAAAAAATGTTGTCTTGAACACTTGAGTAGTTTTAGATGCTTTTGTATAAAATTATCATCCTCCCATGTGGAATATTCTATAGGTAAGTTCTTCCACTTGATAAGGTACTCTAAAATTGATTGATTTCATAGCTGGTGAGTTATTGTTTTCGTGACTACTTCAGGTTCCAATATGAGTTTTCCTTCGTTTTCAAGTTCTAGCAATATTGTTTGAATTGGGAGCTTGTCAACTATAACCTTATTTAAGAATGAATATTGGAAAACTAGGTGCACTTGGGAAGATTCAAGAAGCTCCAATTTGTATGCCATAGTACCAATATTTTGCAACACCTTGTAAGGACTGTAATACTTTGGTGATAATTTATTATCCTTCTTAGCTTTATTGACGAAAATTTGTTTGTATGGTTCTACTCATAAAACTACCCAGTCACCTACATGAAAACCCATTTCACTACAATGATGATCTGCCTATTGTTTCTTTCTATTATGGACCGAAGTGAGGTTATCCTTTAAGAGTTGGAGAACTTTTTGTTTATGCTCGATCTTATCCTCCACAACTTGAACCTTAGAATTATTGTCCAAAACTTTTTGGAGATCTCGAGAAATAGATGATTTGAATGTTTGAACCTCCAGTGACATTAATTGTGCAATTATGCCCCATTTTTCTTTCTTGAGAAGCTTTATCACTCCATTAGAGTTGATTATCTTTCTTGGTTTCCATGTGATACCCTTTAATTCAACTTCTTTTCCTTCCCAATTTTTTTTCAAGAAAAGCTCTTGAAAATTAAAAGTCGTTGTACCCAAATATTGGAATCCTAGTAAACCATCAACACCACTCATTAGAATAGAAATCATTAGACTATTCAATGCATATTATCCCATGGATAGATTGATATTATGGCACTTTCCATAAAAATTTATGGTTCCTCCATTTACAACCATCACTTGACACTCTGGTGGTGGATATAGGAAAAAATTAAATTCCTTGGATATCTTATAATGAATAAAATTATAGGTACTAACCAAATCAATCAACACTATTATCTTTTTCTTTTTGATATGTCCTTCTATCTTGAGAATTTGAGGAGTGGTAATTCCTGCCAATGCATTACAAGATATGGTCATATTCATTTCTTCTTTCTATGGGGTTGGTTCCTAGTGTATATCCTCTTCCTTTCATGTTTTTTGTTCCTTTTCTTCCTCCTCTTCACAATCTATGTAAAATCATTTATTCTCAAGACACTTATCACCTTTAGTGTATTTGCTATCACAACTGTAACAAATCCCTTTCACTCCTTTTTCTTCCAATTTTTGTGGTGTCAACCTCATAGGTTGTGAAAGGCTAGGGGAAATAACACTTCCATATTGATAGTTTTGAGTGGTAGGTGTTGGGTCAAGAAAAATGTATGTTTCTCCTTGGTAATAGATTTATTGAGAACTCATCCTGACAAGATTATCTTTGTTTATGGATAAAAGTAAAGGAAATAAATACTAAACTTGGGTAAAATTAATCGATAACAAATTAGAAGAATCTAAGCAGGAAAAACTGATTTTTACTATCTTTATGTGCAGAAGATGCAAATTGGAAAATAGTTGTTCAATTGACATAGCAACAACATCTTATAAAGGAAAAATATGCCATCGGAGGTAAAGAATGACGATGGAAGACCGAGCAGATCAGTGCTATTTTATGACAGATTCAGATCGAGTATTGCAAAATCCTCGGGATCCCCTGATCCTAAGGACTTTATTTTATCTATTTACTTTTCTGATTGCTATATATAAGGCCAAAAGGCAAACTGCACAACTATTTGAGAAATTCACAGTTTATAATTATTTTTTTGGACATATAATATTGTTAGTTTGGTGATGCTATAACTTTGTTATTTGTTTTAATGAGGAAGATTGCATTTAAATCATAATTATATTCCGAGTATCTCATAGCGGAAACTTCTGGCGGCTTTGGGCCCAGCCAAGAGAAGATCTACTGCTTCACTTGTGCTATAATCTTTTCTATTTTATTCTTTACTGTTTGTTAATGTTAAGTTAATATCATGAGGATTGTCGATTCCGATTTTCTTTGTTTGTTCACTTGAGATTCAGATTTAGCCATGTGTTATATATGAGTAATGCTTTTGGTTGCATTAGTTATGTTAGTTCCCGCATTAGATCGTCGATTCATTCCAAGTATGTTATCATAGATTTCATATATAAAATTGATAGCTTTCTGAAATATAATTATTTGTTGTTCATATATCATTTGTTGTTCAATTATCAATTGTTGTTCAATTGGGATTTGTTGTTCAATTGTCGTAGTTCTATTTAATGAATGAGTGAGTTAGTTTCACTTCCATTTAAGATTGTCAAGTGTGATTTCTACAGTTGTATTCAAATTCCTTTGTTATCATAATAGGTTAAGTAGAATTGCAAAGTATGTTATGAATTTATTTCAGAGTTATTTATTTTAGAATTGTTTGGATCAAGTTTGAAGAGATAAACTTTAGCAATTTTAACTATTTATTATTAGTTAACCTTTGAATTCATTGCATATATATTGCTGCCACTTTTGAAATAAAAATAATTGCCTTGGGTTGACAATTAATGTAGGAATTAAGATTGCCTATAAAAATACATCTTAGTGCACCAACATTTTGGTGTCATTGCTAACAAGAGTGTTTCGAAGTGATTTCCTTTTTATCTTGATGCAAAAGAATTAGGTTTTAAAAACATGAGGTAAGAACCTGCATATCTAGCAACTAAAGTGCTTGCTTACCACCCCGCTTTTCAGCAAAATCTTAGAGAATAAATAGGAATAGGTTTTTATGAATGACTAGGAATAAAAAGATATAAAAATATTAGAACCCCCCACCTAAATCCACAAAACCCAAGGGATTAGTGAACCTTGGGAGAACGACCTTTATAGACGAAATTGTAAGAAAAGCATAGTCTCAAGCATCAGTGGGATTCTGGTTGTATCTAGAAAAAGTCCTACTATAATCCCTCAGGGAGTATTCTCATCATCTGCAACTTACACTAAGATTCAAAGATGAATTGGAGGATTGGAGTAGATTCTTCAGGTTGCAAAAAATTTACATTCTGATCCTCTACAGGAGGGAAAGTTTGTTACTTAAGAGAAGGAGAGGGAGAAACCAGTGGAAATGCTAAGGCACAACCTCAACTGTTAGAACAAGGGTCTCATGTGATCCTAGATCTAGGTAGTGCTACAAAGCCAACCTGGATTGCTAATCCTCCACTTACTAAAAAAAGAACCTGCTGAAATCACTAAAGGATATTGGCACATATTTAACCAAATTGAAAATCAACCACCTCAAGGTCAAAACTTCACATTGGAATACCCCATAGTTGACCAAGTAGCTAATGCCCCCATGAAGGCTATCCCTCTGCACGGCATCCCAAATTGTTATGGGATGATCACAGAGGATCTTGATGCCTTCCTGCTTGAATTTGATGTCCTCTATAGAGGGTATGACTACACCACTGACCCTCAAAAGCTAAAATTGTTCCCTTTTTCTTTGAAAGGAGTAGCTTTAAGATGGTTCATGGGTCTGGGTGGAAATGCTATTATTTCTTGTGATGATATGAAGACTTCGTTGAAAAATGTGCAACAAGAAATGTTAAATTTAGAATGTGCTAAAAATAGACTTGCTAAAATAACATGTCTAAAAATAGCAGTTTGGCTAGTGAGGTCATTGGCCACATTGGGTGAGAGGTGAAACTATTAAAAATAGAAAGTTCTAAAAATAGCATTTCTAGGTCCCTTCCTATTCATAGTAGTCCCTAGTCCCTATAGGAAGTAAAAATATTTTTGGTCTTAATAGCAATTTGAAATATTAATTAATTAATTTAACTGAGTTAATTAGTTAAGGAAATTCGAATTTGAAGTCTTTGTGAGCATGCACATGAGTTGTCCCACTGATTGAGGAATTTATCCTTAATTTCCTCCACTGATTAAGGGAATAAGTATGAGTTCTATAATGAGAGAATTAATTGACTTAGTTCTAACTAGTCAAGTCCAGTTAGATTATTTTAACAAGTTGTTAAAATAATAAAATATAGTTAGTTAATGCTTGCATGCATGTGACAACTATTAGTTTAGATAACTGAGGATTCACTCTTGGATAACTATTGCATGTCAGTTCTATCAGAGAGTTATTTGAGATTAGATGAGGGACAGTGTGTTAGAGTTAGTCTTTACATCCCTCCATCAGAGATCATTTCTCTTATTGCATTTCATTTTTAGGTGTCTCGCTCGATTCACTCAGTTGCATTCCGCTAGGGACATGCCATAATCTGACGGAAGGGTCTCGTTATTCATTACCCCTCATGCCTTGCACTGTTGGCTCAGGTTTGTTCATCAAAATCATGTTTTTGATTCACTTACAACCCTATTTTAGTCTTTTGATCAGCAAGAGTCATTTCCACTCACTAGGTCTAGGGTTTCACAAATTGTGCCTTCAAGATGTCCAATAATGCCAGCAGGATAGAGGGAGGTTCTTAATAAGGTGTCATTTCACATATTTTCATCATCATATTGTTAGACTATGACTTTTCTTCAAAACCTTATTCTGAAGAAAATTCGTCATTTCATTTTTGTATTAAATTTCCATGTAATTTTCGAAAATTTTTCAGTGGTTGAATTCTCTAGGCGCGGCCCTGGTCAACCTTTGCCAAGACATGCTATCATACCTACAAGAAATTAGAAGGAAATTTGAAAAGAAAGAAGTTGTATTAAATGCAAAAAGTGCCAAAGTTAAAAACATTACAAAATGGGTTATTGAGAAGCAAAAATTTTATCCATCTCTATATAAGATATTTCTCAAGTTATTAATCCATTTGCATCAAGAGATATTTAAACATCCAAGAGAGAAGTCGATGTTGGAGTTTGAGGGGATGAAACTTTGAGTTTAGAAGCCCGACTGTGTGTTAGAATCCAACACGGCGTATTGGGATAGGCCGCGGCAAACCCACAGAGCATGGAACATAGAGCCAAAATACACTATGCATTTTCCAAAGGGTGCAGCGCACCCACACAACACGGCGCAGTGGGTTTGTGCATGGCGCATAGGACCTCCAAGGCAAAATTCATCATGGCTTCGCTAAAAATCAAGCCCATCACTATAGAAGGTATTTTCATTACATGAAAACCTCCATTACCAAAGCCAAGTGGTCAAAAGAAATCAAATTGAGGGTTGAAGGAGAAAAATTGACATTGAAGGTGTGTAAATTGTGTGTTGAAGGCTGCGCGGCACATTGGGTTAGAGCACGGTGGACATAGGTCGCGCGGCGCATTGGGCGCAATTTCGCAGTGTTAATTTACATTGTCACGGTGCATCCACAAGTCACGGCGCACAGAACCTCCAAACTAGAAAATCATCCCCATTTCCATCAATTAAATTGATTCAACTCTTTTCGCTCCAAGTAAGTGTTAATGCCCCTTTTCCATTGATTTCAGTCCGTGTTTGCCGCAATTTGGGAAGGTGGTTGTATGAGTTTCAAGGCCAAATAATTGTGTATCAAAGTTGCTCCATAAGGTTTATGTGTGAAGCTTAAAGTTTTCTTGTTCATGCCAATTTGTTCGCACTTCTTTTCCCATTACTATCACACCACAGTCCCTTCCCTTTTTCCCTTTTTCCAAACCCAATTATATCCCTTCCCTTTGTACTATCACTAAATCACTAAAAGCCTACTAACCTTCCCCCTTTCATATCCCTTATAAAATCCCAATTCCTAAAACAGTCAAGTGACTGTCCCTAGATCTTTATTCCACTTGACTTAATACATCTTGTCCTCATTTATCCCATCTCTAAACTACAAATTTCCCACCAAAATCCCTCATTTCCCACATTTCCCTTTGATACATTTGGCAGTGGAAACAAAGCACTTATTTCACATTTACAAAACATACCCCTATTATATACATTGCAGCACCATGACAGAGACAGATTCATCATATGAGCTATCTTATGAGCAAGATAGTGACTCAACCACTAAGCCTAATGTGCCGAGAAGGCCTTGTAAGGGTTGTAGAAATGTCAGAGAAGAGCCCACCTCCTTTAATCAATTGCAGGCCTGTCTGATTGCAATGACATCCTTTCAGAAACCGTCATGCTTTGAATATTGTGAGATGATTGCACAGATTGAGGATCATCCAGAGTTGGTTCGGTTTTTTGTTTTACATCTGCATGATGGTCATGTCACTCTTGCTGGAGTAAACTTCACCTTGACACCAGAAACAATTTCTCATGCCACCGAGATACTAAATATAGGTGAAGAGTGGAACAAAAGGTAGCAGCTGGATAGAGCATATTATGAACCTTACATCAGGCCTAGCTATTTGAGGCAGCTTAGCAAGGTATTCTCGTTCCAGTTTTTGAAGGAATATTATGCACCATTGGTGAAACTCATTATCAAATACTTTAGATGTGAGGGATGCTTCTCACGCCTCTATGCATAGCATATTAGATTTTTGATGCATTTCATGAGAGTGAGGTTGATGAACATTCCATATTTCATGTGCTGAAACATCAAGAGAATTACCACTCTTGTGCAGAAGAAAGCTCCAGAACAATAGTACAACAACATTTACCACTATGCGCTCATCAAGATCATTGTTGTACATTAGCTTGGCCTGTAGGGTATCACATGGGAAGATTTCATTTCTCGTGAGTTCTTCATAGTTTCAGCAACTCATCAGGAAGTTGTTCATGGTCCGAGTGAACCTTCACAGTAGCATGGAGGATGAGAGGTAGAGACTACTAGTGTGCCGACATACGTCACCTATCAAAGAGGTACCAGGGGATTGTTTGCAATAGCTCGACGAGTACTATCTCCACCTGGGGTGGAAGGGGTCTCGTTGCCGTCATCAGTAGCACAAGTATAGGTACAAGATAGAGACAAGAGGCCAATGTAGGATGAGGGGCCTTCAGGTGAGTGAGACTTTATTCTTATTCAAGATGAGGTTATAGACATGGGCTTGCAAAATGCACATCTTAGAGAGACCATCCAGGAGCAGCAGAAAGAGATCGAAGCCTTTTCACTTGACTTGGAGAGGACTAAGTGGACCATGAAATACTTGAAGCAGAGGAACAAACAGCTTGAGGATTACCAAGCAGTCATGGAATTGCAAAACATTCGTGAGAATCACCAAGCTACTCAAAGGAGAAGAATTGAGCTCACTTCATTGAAACAAGAGATTAATGATGATCGGGAGTATTGGCTCGAGAGAATCAATATCCACTTGGAGATGATGCTAGAGAAGGTTGATAGGGATAAATCGTTGTCAAGAAACATGGTTTTCCATTACAAGGCATGAAACATGAGCTCCAAAGCGAGGATCAGGAATCTAAAGGCAAAATT
The DNA here is from genome assembly GCA_000404065.3 of Pinus taeda. NCBI lineage: Eukaryota > Viridiplantae > Streptophyta > Pinopsida > Pinales > Pinaceae > Pinus > Pinus taeda. The sequence goes on along the minus strand of APFE030952085.1, from coordinate 288,162 downwards.
GAGAAAAACATCAAAAAGACAAAAAAGGAAAAAATAGCATGATCGGCTTCGAATCTTGGCTAAAGCTTCTTTGGAAAAACATGATACTCAATGATATGCCTCCAACCCAACATTTAAAGGAATTTGGGGAAAATTTGGTCATTTTTGAACTTTTTGGTCACAAAACAGGTTTTTCTGCCCAACGCATAGCGCCACTTGGCGCGCGCTTATAATTGGAAGGTCTCCAGGAGGGAAACTTTATATTTTTTGATTGGCTATGAAACGCTATGCATGCTCATGGATTAAATAAGGATTTCATCAAGTTCGTGGTTGCTTAAAGGGTCAAAAACATGCAAACAATGGCCTCTCTGCCACCTTTTGCACAAACAGGAACAAGTCTTGGTAGATTGACGTTTTGGGGGGTACAATGACATCCAAATTCAGAAATTCCACTTGGGTTGGAAGGTAGACAGGTAGGGATTTCCAACGAGCTATCTTGGGCTGAATTTGGACTTCAGGAAGTGCCTCCAACTCAGCTCGAAATTTGTGTTAAGCATACAAGTTTCAGGCATGGCGCATAGAGGATTTTTACCTGTTTTTCATTGTATAGCTCAGAACTTCACCTAGTTTTGACTAGTTTTACTTTTTCATGTCACTCTTGATCCACCATGATGTAATTTAATAACCATGATGTACTATTGGCACATTTTTACCTATTCTAGAAGATTCATTCACTAAAAAGTGAAAATTTAAACAATGAATCAGTTTCCTATCATATAGAGGCAAGTTGTTGGATTGCCTAGATTTCAGTTCCTTGTTTAGAATTGGTTGAAACAACTCCTAGAATGATGAGCTCGACCCCTAGAGGCAAGGGAATGGGTTTGGCTAGTCTATATCATGTAGTTTTTTAGTCATTTTCAGGGTTGGACACTTGGGATTGCTTGGCACTTCATTGTACATTCTATCTTTGCATTTTTGGCTAAGGAAAGACCAGGGTTTTGCAGCACTTGTTGGGATCGATGTGGCTCTATGTTTTGATGGTGTGTTTCTCTATGTACTTGTAAGTTCATTGATGTTTATTTGTATCATTTTCCCTTCTCTATTCTTCTGAAATTAAACAAATGAGTGATTAAGGTAGAATTCACTGGATTGTTGTCGTCTACTTTGAAGTTTGTTTAATTTTCAATGTTTTCATCTATTTGAGGAGGATTCTTGATACCCTCTTGCCCTCCTTGGCTCCTCACCAGTTAGATCCATAGATTTATTCATTCTAAAGCATCAAAACAATTGCCTTCCTTGCCCCAATCATAACTCTCCAAAAATTGTGCCTCATCCCTGGACCCAAATTTGCCTTTCCCATTTTCCAACTCAAAACCCCCAAAAAACTCAAATTCAATCCTTATAATTCATAACTAGGCTAAAATAAGTTGTTATTTCACTCATCTCGGGCCTCATCGATCATCTTTTGCTGAGATTGACCTGGAGAGAGCCCTCTCCTGTCCTCGTAGGGCTAGCTATGAGGCTGAGCATGGTTTGATGTGGACCTAGACCCTTGCCTTTCCAGCCTGAGGTAAATCTAGGCTCTAACATAGTGGCGACCATACTGGGGAACTTGATTTGATTTTTTGTTAGTATTCTTCATTTTGACACTACAGACGAAGTTTGAAGATTAGCCAGGTAGCCTTCGAAACACTTTTGCTTTGAATTAGCGCAAGTAGATAAACGCTACTTCAGTCAATCTCCGGTCTAGTCTCATTAACATGAAATATAACTTGCAAACACCCTACTACACGTGATAATTCTAAGCTGTGGAAGATAAGCTTAGGACTTGATAGCTTGTGAAAGTTGTTTATGTCCATTTGATATTTTGCAAAAACACACTGGCTTCAAGGAGATATACCAGACCTAATCCTAATCCAGATCCTCCTCATGTCTACGAAAATCCCAATTTGATTCCAAGACTTCTTCGTCAAGAGAGTTCTAAGACTCCTGTGTTGAAATCCCGTTCATGCCTTGCAATTTTCAAGTATCTTGAAGAGCTTGATTTTGATGCATGTTTTGAGTTATCATTGTTTCAAACCAAATTGGAAAGTGCTCTTGGTTCTATAGTCCCAAATCCTGACTTTGTTGTAGCTCTTGAAGTTAAAAGAAATAATAAATCAATTGAGAATTTTATCTTGAAGTACCTTCAGACTGGCAAATATCGTTGATTTCCTAGAAGTTGCATCTGCAACTCTTGGATCTTCCGTAACGACATCCACCTCAAGGATTCCCACTGAACTGCCCTTCATTCCCACTATCCCTGTGCATCCTATTATCTCTGATCAAAATTCTACTGTAAATTCAACTCCATCTACTCCTACATCCAAAATTGCATCTCCTCCACACACCCCTCCTCATACACCTCATACATCAGCTGCACCTACTCCCCCAACATCCCCTAGACCAAATCCACCAAGGTGATGGCTGCCCATTTGGCACCTCTCGCGTTGCCTCAAGTTTTAGATGATATGCCCGCAAATTATCAGAGCAAAATTCCTTTGTTTGATGGCACTCCTCACAACACTACCGCTTAGCAACATGTGGATAGAATGGCAGATTTTTGTGACCTTCATGATATCGATGCAAAAAATCTGACAATGAGATTGTTTGCACAAACATTTAGTGGTGAAGTTAGGAAATGGTTCAAAGCTTTGCCCGCTGCTAGCAATCCTACATTCGATGACCTACAAAGACAATTTTTAGATCATTGGGAAACCAAGAAAATTCCTCTTCAAATCCTTCAAGAATATGAGAATATCAAGTGAAATGTCAGTGAGTCTGTTCAAAATTACTGCATTAGATTCAATTTAGTGTACAAAGCAATTCCTGATCATTTAAGGCCAACTATGGGGCTAGCCATGATGAAGTTTCTGGATGGTTTTGATGTTGAAATGGCTTATAAACTAAGAGAGAGAGCCTACCACAATGGAAGATATGCAGAAGATCGCGGTCAGCATTAAGGCAAATCTGCTACCCAAGAGGGCTAGAGCAAGAGCAGAAAACAAAGTCACAATAAAAGAAGAGTCATCGTCGACAGATTAATTAGTTCAAAAGGTGGAGCAGATGATTGAAAGGGTGAAACTTGATAAACCTGAGCCACAAGTTGGAAATCCTAACTTCCGTGGCCAGCAGCAGCCACAACATAGAATTAAACAAAGAGAACAGCGAGCCCATGACTAGACAGCCCAGGAGCCCGTACAACCACCTCTACAGCAAAATGTGGTACTTGGTTTGGAGTCAGAAGAGGAGGAGAATGTGAGTGGAGAGGAAAATCACTTCTTTACTCTAGATGATATGCCAATTTAAATTATTGAAGAGGAGTATGCAGAAAGTTTAGTTGTATGCAAAGACACAGATTTCATTCTAGCAAATGACACAGTTTTGGAAGAAGAATCAGATGAGTTCCAAAGAGGTTACATGAATGCTTTGTTTGCCCATCAATGTCAATATTCACTTAGAAACAGAGATGTTCCTATTAACCCAATTTAAAAGAGGAAATAAGATTCACCATCAATGAATGATTCACCTGTTGTACAAAAGAAAGGGAAAGAGACAGTTGATCCTAATATCAGCAAGTCACCATCAGCAGAAAAATCGAATCAGCCAATTACGTTGAAGGAAAAGGAAATGAAAGATGTCCCAGTCAAAGAGGTAGAAAAGATTTCAGCTTTTAGTTTAGAAAATGAAATTTCTAAATTGAAGGTATCCATTCCCTTGACTGAAATAATGAGGAACAATAGTTATAGAGGACAAGTTTCTAAAATTTTGAACTTTGATCCAATTTCTGATATGGAGAATGTCGAAGATGATCAACTGGAATTGATTTTTGGGTCAGCATTGAATGGTGAGTCTCCAGATAGTGATGTGCCACCTTTTTATATCAGTTTACGGATGCATGATTTTGTGTTACATAATGCTATGTTCGATTCCAGAACTTCCCACAATCTTATGCTGAAAGCTATCATGGAGAAGTTGGGTCTGGACATCACTAGGAAATACCATGATCTCTTTTCATTTGATTCCAGTAGAGTGAGATGTATTGGGCTCATCAAAGACTTGGTTGTAAGTCTGGATCCAATCCAAACGAAGAATGTTTTGATGGATATTATTGTTGCAGACATTCCTCCTAGGTTTGGTATGCTTCTTTCCAGGTCTTGGGGAGTGAAATTAAAAGGGACATTACAACTAGATTTCTCTTATGCAACGATTCCTATGTTTGGCCAAATGAGAAAATTGTACCAGGAACAAAAAATGAAATACATGATTACAAGCAAGGAGAAACCGATCAATCATCTGATTAATTATGTACATATAGATCTAGAGTCTTTTGTCTTGTATTTAGATAGTTTCAATGGTATAGATAGTCAGTTAGTAGAAGCAGAAATTGTTCCAAAAATAACAAAAAATTTCAGAGAAATTTTGAAAAAAGAAGGACAAGAATAGCAAGACACCATTAAGCAATCAACTGAAGGTAATGGAAAGCAAGCAGGAAAAACAGAGACAACAGAATTTCACCACTTAGAAGAAGATGAAGAGGGCCTGTGGACAATGGATTTTGATGGTGCAGTGGGAAATGATGGTGTTGGAATTGGTATTTGGGTACACAGTCTTCTCTCCGCTCCGAACAAAGTGCCTAGTAATGTGCAGGTATGTTCTTACAAGTTAGCTTTTGATTGTTCGAACAATGAGGCTGAGTACGAAGCTTTGATTGCTGGCCTAAAAATTCTAAGAAAGCTGAATGCTAAGAGGATTGCAGTATATGGCGACTCCGAATTGGTGATTAAGCAAGTAAAAGGCAAGTATCAAGCAAAACATCCTCGGATGCGAGCTTACCAAAATGTTTTCCTAGACATCCTGAAATTGTTTTCTGATTATACCTTAATGTGTGTGCCTCGTATTCAAAATGGCATTGCTGATGCACTTGCTAAGGTAGCAAGTAGTTTGAAGATTCCTATGAACTCAAGCAATAAATTCGAAATCCATGTCAAGAATCGCCCGATTGTCCCATAAAATAAGAGATATTGGCAAGTTTTTCAAGATGATCAAGAAATTGGTGATTTTTTGCAAAACAAAGGTAAGATTAAAGGTACCTCAATTGATGTAGAACACGATGATGGTGAAGATGTTGTGCATATCAATCAAATGGAAGTGTTGTAGCTAAAGGATAACATAATTCCTAAAGGCTTGATAGCATTAGAAGAACTCTTTGATCAAGATGACGTGGCCCGCAAACCAACATTGCAGCCAACAGAGAAGGGTGTTGAAGAGGTCAATATCGGAACAGCTGCAAGTCCTAAAATGGTAAAACTATCCAAAGCATTGCCACATAAGGTAAAAGCCAAATATATCAGTTTGTTGTCATCTTTTGCTGATGTGTTTGCTTGGGATTATTCTAACTTGAAGACATATGATACCAATATAATTCAACACACTATTCCTATCAAGCCTCATCAAAAACCTTTTAGACAGAAGTTGAGAAGGCTAAATCCAAAACTGCTTGCATCAATTGAGAAGGATATATATAGGTTGTACAAATCAAGAATCATTGTTCCCATCAAATTTTCCAACTTGATCTCTAATTTGGTTCGGGTACGAAAGAAAACAGGTGAGATTCGCTTGTGCATTGATTTTAGGAATCTCAATAAAGTTTCATTGAAGGACAATTATCCATTGCCCAAAATGGATCATATACTTCAGCGAGTAGTTGGTGCATCCCGTATGTCACTACTCGATGGTTATTTTGGATATAACCAAATTTTGGTCCATGAAGATGACCGGGATAAAACAACGTTCACCACTCCATGGGGAACTTTTCATTACGCCAAAATGCCTTTCGATTTGAAGAATGCGGGTGCCACATTTCAGCGGGCAATGGACTTGGCTTTCACAAATGAGAAGGATATCTTCTTGGTTGTGTACCTTGATGATCTGACCATGTTTTCCAAATCAGATGAAGAACATATGTATCATTTGAAAATTGTCTTTCAAAAGTGCAGAAAATATGGTGTGTCATTGAATCTAAAGAAAAGCTTGTTTGCCATGGACGAGGGCAAACTACTTGGGCACATTATATCAAAAGATGGCATTCGTATTGATCCAGCATGTGTAGAAGTGATTCAGGAAATTAACCTTCCCCGAAATAAGAAGGATATTCAATCTTTTAATGATAAGATGAATTTTTTACACCGCTTTGTGCCTAACCTTGCTGAACATCTAAGAGAGATTACAAACATGCTTTAGAAGGATAGCTGAGTGAAGTGGATGGAAGAGGCTGTAAAATATTTCAACTTAGTCAAATTAGCGCTTTCTTCAGCTCCGGTTCTAATTAGCCCGAACTACACTCAGGATTTTATATTGTTTTCTTTTGCTTCGGAGCATACAATGGCAGTTGTATTAATGCAGAAAAGAGAGGAGTATGAAAGACCAGTTGCTTTTTTCAGCCAAACTATAAGAGATGCAGCCTTGAAGTACAACATCATTGAAAAGTAGGCCCTTGCACTTGTCAAAGCATTGAAAGATTTTCGGGTATATGTTTTGCATTCTCATACATTGACTTATGTTCCTAATTCTGCTATCAAGGATTGCAACTTTGTTGGAGTATGATGTAGAGATAAAGCCCACCAAGCTTGTTAAAGGGTAGGGATTTGCAAAGTTAATGGCTGAATCAAACTTGCACATGTTAGACCTAAATCTGATCACTACTATGTCCGATGAAAATGAGGAAGGTTCGTCAATTCACGTATCTGAAATGTTTGTTCTTTCCCCATGGTATTTAGACATCATATATGTGATGCAGAATTTGTCACCACCACCCGGTATGCCTGGAAACAAAAGTAGAACTCTCAAATTAAAGGCTGCTAAGTTTTGCATTCTAAATTCTGCACTTTGTTGGAAAGATCCTGGTGGCGTTCTGTTGAATTATTTGGTGGAAGAAGAAGCAAAGCAGGTCATGGAGGATTTCCACAAAGGGGATTGTGGCAGTCACCTTTTTTGGAAAACAACAGAAAATAAAATTCTAAGAGCAGGATACTATTGGCCGACATTGTTTGCTGATGTATATAAGGTTGTCAAGAGCTGTCATAAATGTCAATTTTTTTAAGGAAGGCAGAAATTACAGCTTTTGCCCCTTAAGCCCATTGAAGTGAGTGCCCCTTTTAAGTAGTGGGGGTTGGATTTCATTGGTGAAATTCATCCCACTTCTTCCAGTCAGCATCGATGGATTCTCACGACAACACATTATTTCACGAAATGGATCGAAGCAATTCCCACCAGACAAGCTATGGATGCAGTAATTATTTCATTCCTCGAGAATAACATCTTGTTTCATTTTGGTTGCCCAAATAAATTAATCATTGACAACGCAGCAGCTTTCAAATCAAAAAGGATGATGGAGTTTTGTAACAAGAATAAAATCATTATGGGTCACACCATTGCCTATCATCTGCAAAGAAATGGGTTGGCAAAATCTTCTAACAAATCTTTAGTCAACATCATCAAGAAGCTGTTAGAAGTTAACAGGAAGAGTTGTCATAAGAAGTTGGTCAATGCACTTTGGGTAGATCGGGTCAGCCAAAAGAAATCCATTGGTATGTCTCCCTTTGAGCTTGTTTATGGCATCGATACAGTGTTTCCTACCTCTCTAGCAACTTCGGTAGTCAAACTTCTTCAAGAGGCTGACAGTGAGGAAGATCCTATGCAGTGAAGACTAAATCAAATGGTCCATTTGTAGCAGAGATGAGAAGAAGTCTTCCAAAACACATCCAAGTTGTAGGATAAGATTAAGAAAATCTATTACAGAAAAGCGAAGGCAGATAAATTCCAATTGGATGAAGTGGTGCTGAAATGGGATGCAAGGAATGAGGAAAAGGGTAAGCACGGTAAATTCAAAAATCTCTGATAAGGTCCCTTCAAAATTGCTGCATATCATGGTCAGAATGCCTTTCTTCTGAAGGAGATGAATGGGGAAGAATGTCCTGGAGGACTGGTCAATGGTCGACTACTCAAGAGGTATCATTCCTGAGTTGTTTCTGCTGTCTACATTGTCGCTGTACATACCATTTTAATTTCAGTTTCATTGCAAGAGTGTGCTGGGATCATTTCTTTAGTCTAGCATCGGAAGTGAAGGCTATAATTCTGCAGGATGATTTCAGTTTTGGTTTTATTTTTTCGATTCAGGTTTTTAGTCATTTTTGTTTCCTAATTGAGTCAATTTGAGTCAATAAATGAGTCAAGAGTCTTGTGTCGATTTCTTGAAATAATGGACTCCATAGCCCAATGGATGAAGGCACTGTCTAGCTCTCCTAGAGATCTACCATTCTTGGCACCTCCAAGGAGCTACCATCCCCATTAGAGCCAATGTTAGAGTCTGTCTTTACATCCCTCCGTCAAAGATCATTTCTCTTATTGCATTTCATTTTTAGGTGTCTTGCTCGATTCACTTAGTTTCATTCCTCTAGGGGCATACCATAATCCAAGAGAACGGTCTCCTTATTCATTACCCCTCATGCCTTGCACTGCTGGCTCAGTTATGTTCATCAAAATCAAGTTTTTGAGTCACTTACAGCCCTGTTTTAGTATTTTGATCAACAAGAGTCATTTCCAGTCACTAGGTCTAGGGTTTCACAAATTCTGTCTTCAAGATGTCCAACAATGCCAGCAGGCCAGAGGGAGGTTCTTAATAAGGTGTCATTTCACATATTTTCATCATCATATTATTGGACTATGACTTTTCTTCAAAACCCTGTTTTGAAGAAAATTCGTCATTTCATTTTTGTAATAAATTGCCATGTAATTTTCGAAAGTTTTTCAGTGGTTGAATTCTCCAAGCGCGGCCCTGGTCACCCTTTTCCAAGACATGCTATCATACCTGTAAGAAATCAAAAGGAAATTTGAAAAGACAGAAGTTGTATTAAATTTAAAAAGTCCCAAAGTTAAAAACATTACAAAATGGGTTACTGAGAAGCAAAAGTTTAATCCATCTCTATATGAGATATTTCTCAAGTTATTAATCCATTTGCATCAAGAGATATTTAAAAATCCAAGAGAGAAGTCGATGTTGGAGTTTGAAGGGATGAAATTTTGATTTTAGAAGGTCGACTGTGTGTTAGAATCCAGCGCTGTGCATTGGGATACGCCGCGGTGCACCCACAGAGCGCGGCGCATAGAGCTGAAATACACTGTGCATTTTCCAAAGGGCATGGCGCACCCACACGATGTAGCGCACTGGGTTTGTGCACAGTGCACAGGACCTCCAAGGCAAAACTCATCATGGCTTCGCTAAAAATCAAGCCCATCACTATATAAGGTATTTTCATTACTTGAAAACCTCCATTGCCAAAGCCAAGCGGTCAAAAAAAATCAAATTGAGGGTTGAAGGAGCAAAATTGGCATTGAAGGTGTGTAAATTGTGTGTTGAAGGTTGCGCGGTGCATTGGGTTAGAGCATGGCACAAATAGGCTGCACGGCACATTGGGCACAATTTCGCAGTGTTAAATTACACTCACGGCACATCCATAGGTTGCAGTGCACTAGGTTTGTGCACGACGCACATAACCTCCAAACCAGAAAATCATCCTGGCTGCCATCAATTAAATCGATTCAGCTCTTTTGGCTCCAAGTGTTAATGCCCCTTTTCCATTAATTTCAGTCTGTGTTTGCCACAATTTGGGAAGGTGGTTGTATGAGTTTCAAGGCCAAATAATTGTTTATCAAAATTGCTCCATAAGGTTTATGTGTTAAGCTTAAAGTTTGCTTGTTCATGTCAATTTGTTCACACCTCTTTTCCCATCACTATCACACCACAGTCCCTTCCCTTTTTTCCTTTTTCCAAACCCAATTTTATCCCTTCCCTTTGTACTATCACTAAATCACTAAAGCTGTACTAACCTTCCCCCTTTCATATCCCTTATAAAATCCCAATTCCTAAAACATTCAAGTGACTATCCCTAGATCTGTATTCCACTTGAGTTAATACATCTTGTCCTCGTTTATCCCATCTCTAAACTACAAATTTCCCACCACAATCCCTCATTTCCTGCATTTACCTTTGATAAATTTGGCAGTGGAAACAAAGCACTTCTTTCACATTTAGAAAACATACCCCTGTTATATACATTATAGCACCATGACAGAGACAAATTCATCATATGAGCAAGATAGTGACTCAACCACTGAGCTTAATGTGCCGAGAAGGCCTCGTAAGGGTGGCAGACATGTTAGAGAAGAGCCCACCTCCTTGACTCAATTGCAGGCCTGCCTCCTTGCAATAACATCCTTTTAGCAACAGTCATGATTTCAATATTGTGAGATGATTGCTTAGATCCAGCATCATCCAAAGTTGGTTCAGTTGTTTGTTTTGCATCTGCATGATGGTTATGTCACTCTTGCTAGAGTAAACTTCACCTTGACACCATAAACCATTTCTCAGGCCACTGGGATACCGAATATAGGCGAAGAGTGGAACAAAAGGCAGTAGCTGGATAAAGCATATTATGAACCTTACATCAGGCCTAGCTATTTGAGGTAGCTCAGCAGGGTATTTGCATTCCGGTTTCTGAAGGAAGATTATGCAACATTGATGAAACTCATTATCAAATACTTCAGCTGTGAGGGCCGCTTCTCACACCTTTATGCATACCATATCAGGTAACTGATGCATTTCACGAGAGCGAGGTTGATGAACATTTCATATTTCATGTGCCAAAACATCGAGAGAATGACCACTCTTGTGCAAAAGAAAGCTCCACAAGAGCAGTACAACAACATTTACCACTATGCGCTCATCAAGATCATTATTGTACATCAGCTTGGCCTATAGGGTATCACATGGGAAGATTTCATTTCTCGTGAGTTCTTCATAGTTTTAGCAGCTCATCAGGAGGTTGTTCATGGTGCGGGTGAACCTTCACAGCAACATGGGGGACGGGAGGCAGAGACTACTAGTGTGCCGACATATGTCACCTATCAGAGAGGTACGAGGGGATTGTTTGCAATAGCTCGACGAGTACTATCTCCACCTAGGGTGGAAGGGGTCTCATTTCCATCATTGGTAGCATAGCTACAAGTAGAGGATAGAGGTAAGAGGCCAATGTAGGACAAGGGGCCTTCAGGTAAGTGGGACTTTATTCTTATTCAGGATGAGGTTACAGACATGGGCTCACAAAATGCACATCTTAGAGAGATCATCCAGGAGCAGTAGACAGAGATCGAAGCCTTGTCCCTTGACTTGGAGAGGACTAAGTGGACCATGAAATACTTGGATCAGAGGAACAAATAGCTTGAGGATCAGCAAGCAATCATGGAATTGAAAAACATCTGTTAGAATCGCCAAGCTGCTCAAAGGAGGAGAATTGAGCTCGCTTCATTGGAACAAGAGATTAATGATGATCGGGAGTCTTGGCTTGAGAGAATCAATATCCACTTGGAGAGGCTGTTGGACAAGGCCAATAGGGATAAAGCATTATTAAGACACATGGTTTTCCATTACAAGGCACGAAACATGAGTTCTAAAGAGATGATCAGGAATATAAAGGCGAAATTAAGAAAGGCATCAAAAAGATGAAAAAGGAAGAAAGAGCATGATCAGCTTTAAATCTTAGCTGAAGCTTCTTTTGCTAAACATGATACTCAATGATAGGCCTCCAGCCCAAATTTCAAGGAATTTGGGGAAAATTTTGTCATTTTTGAATTTTTTGGTCACAAAACAGGTTTTTCTGCCCAACCCATAGCGCCGCTTGGTGTGCACTTATAATTGGGAGGTCTCCAAGAGGAAAACTTTATATTTTTGGATTTGTTATGAAAATTTATGGATGCTCATGGATTACCTAAGGATTTCATCAAGTTCTGAGTTTCTTAAAGGGTCAAAAACATGCAAAAAATGGCATCTCTGCCACCTTTTGCACACACAGGAACCAGTCTTGGGAGGTTGAAGTTTTTGAGGGACAAATGACATTCAAATTCAGAAATGCCACTTGAGCTAGAAAGTAGATAGGCAGGGATTTCCAGCAAGATATCCTAGGATCAATTTGGACTTTGGGAAGTTCCTCAAACTCAGCTCCAAATTTGTGCTATGCATACAGGTTCCAGGCACGGCGCATAGAGGATTTTTGCCTGTTTTTCATTTTACAGCTTTGAACTTCGCCCAATTTTGACTAGTTTTACCTTTTCATGTCACTCTTAATCCACCATGATGTAATTTCATAACCATGACGTACTATTGGCACATTTTTACTTGTTCTAGAAGATTCATTCACTAAAAAGTGAAAATTTAATGAATGAATCAGTTTCCTATCATATAGAGGCAGGTTGTTGGATTGCCTAGATTTTAGTTCCTTATTCAGAATTGGTTGAAACAGCTCCTAGAATGATGAGCTTGACCCCTAGAGGCAAGGGAATGGGTTGGGCTAGTCTATATCATGTATTTTCTTAGTCATTTTCAGGGTTGGACATTTGGAATTGCTTGGCACTTCATTGTACATTCTATCTCTGCATTTTTGGCTAAGTAAAGACCAGGGTTTTGTAGCACTTTTTGGTATCCATGTGGCTCTGTGTTTTGATGGTGTGTTTCGCTATGTACTTGTAAGTTCATTGATGTTTATGTCTATCATTTTCCCTTCTCTATGCTTCTGAAATTGAACAAATGAGTGATTAAGGTAGAATTCACTAGACTGTTGTGCTCTGCTTTGAAGTTTGTTTAATTTTCAATGTTTTCATCGGTTTGAAGAGGACCCTTGAGAGCCTCTTGCCCTCCTTGGATCCTCAACGGTTTGATTCATCCATTTATTCATTCTAAAGCATCAAAACAATTGCCTTCCTTGCCCCAATCAGAACTCTGCAAAAACTGTGCCTCATCCCCGGACCTAAATTTGCCTTTCCCATTTTCCAATGCAAAACCCCCAGAAAACTCAAATTCAATCCTTGTACTTCATGCCTAGCCTAAAATAAGTTGTTATTTCACTTATATTGAGCCTCATCGATCATATTTTGCCGAGATTGACCTGGAGAGATCCCTCTCCTATCCTCATAGGGCTAGCTACGAGGCTGAGCATGGTTTGATGTGGACCTAGACCATTGCCTTTCCAGCCTGAGGCAAATCTAGGCTCTAACACAGTGTACTATTAGATGCTTGCATCTTCGCATGGAATATTCCTTGCATGCATTAGGAACTAGTGTCCTCAAGCATTTCATAGTTGGACCTATGGTTGATAGTAGGTATGATTTTGGGCCAATGCTCATATGTTATGAATTGGACGCCAATCAAAATTGTGCAAAGAAATAGGGGATTGATGGATGGTTGCCTATATATTGAGGCATAGTGAGTCTATCATCATCATCTTTTGATTGTAGGAAGTACAAGATAGTTCTTGAGCTGATATTTTTTGTAAATAGAAGAGGATTTCCACTTGATTGATAATACATGGTTGGGATTTTCTGTTGGTGCTTTCCCCTCGATATATCTTGTGTTATGTGTGATTATTTCTCTTTATCAGTTATGCATGTTTCTACTTGATGTTGCTCATGAATTCAATTTTTCTTCCGCTTAATGTTTTGTAGAAGTACAACAAGTACTATGCTTTAGGATATTGCATATATCAGTTTGTTCTATAGGTGAAATTTCTACACGGTATCAGAGCAAAGGTGAACAAAGGAGAGAACAATATATTGAGAGGATATTTCAAAATTTTGAGTTTTGGGCCGAGAGTTTGTAGAGCAGATCTGGAAATTTATGTACAAAATTTTCTGAAACAAGTAGCAGATTTGGATTCCCTGCAGAAAACGACCCAATTTCAAAAAAAAAAAAATCGGCTGAATCGGAGTTCAGATGAGGGAGATATCATTGATTTAAAATTAGCTCTTTTTCCAGAAAATTTTGAGACAGTGGGAAAGATGAAACAGATTGGTGTGCTAGCCAAGAACCTGTATGCTCTTGAGGTTCAATATGCATGCAAAGCCTTGTGGAGCAAGGAAAAGGTTAGATACTTGGTGGTTGATAAGGAGAGTAAATTACCTCTCAACATGTAGTGCCAGAAGAAGTCTCAGACAATTATGGAGGAGCCACGATTGGTGAAGAAGCTTCAGGAGGCCATGGAGCAACCACAACTAGGGAATCCGAGAGGTGACATAGTAGAGGCATCCACTCATGCAGAGACATCTAGTAGGGGGAACTTCGAGCCAGGTGGGCAGAGGGATCACATGCAACCATACCTCTAGGTAGGAGGTGGGGCGATGTGGAGTGATCATCCCAAGGAGGAGTGGCGGGATCCTTGAGGTACCCAACCTCTTTGATTCAACTTTGCTACAAGAGCCCCGATGTGGAGTAGCAGGAACTGACTGATTGGGTAGAGATAGATGTAGATGGAGCGGTAGAGAGAGTGATAGTGTAGGGAATCCTAGGACAACACATAGCTAGTAGGCTGCAACAATGTGAGAGGCACAAGTGCTTTGCACAATGCTAGGTGGAACAAAGAGGTGTGCAATGGTGTGAGATGCACGGAGATGTTGCAGTAGCGCAGATGTCAGAGAGGGAGCACCTGTAAGGAGCAGGTAGAGCTTCAGCACTAGAGTATGTTCCTAGCCCAATAGAGTGGTCAACTGGGAATGTTTTTGTTCCAATTGTTGTTAGAGCAAGTGGACCAGGTAGATGTGTTGCATACAGAACATTCCAGAGTTACAGGATTAGGTTCGAGAGAAAGTCTTTCTTGTTGAGAAGTAGTGTTGAAAACTGTGCAGCAAGAAATGTTAAATTTAGAATGTGCTAAAAATAGACCTCCTAAAAATAGCATGTCTAAAAATAGTAGTTTGGTTAGTGAGGTCATTGGCCACATTGGGTGAGAAGTGAAACTGCTAAAAATAGAAAGTTCTAAAAATAGAACTTTTGGGTCCCTTCCTATTTGTAGTAGTCCCTAGTCTATGTGTAGGAAGTAAAATTTATTTTGGTCTTAACAATAGTTGGAAATATTAATTAATTAATTCAGTTGAGTTAATTAGTTAAGGAAATACAAATTTGAAGTCTTTGTGAGCATGCACATGAGTTGTCCCACTCATTGAGGAATTTATCCTTAATTTTCTCCACTGATTGAGGGAATAAGTATGAGTTCTATAATGAGAGAATCAGTTGACTTAGTTCTAACTAGTCAAGTCAACAAGTTGTTAAAATAATAAAATATTGTTTGTTAATGCTTGCATGCATGTGACAACTATTATTTTAGATAACTGAGGATTCACTCATGGATAACTATTACATGTCAGTTCTGTCAGAGACCCAGTTGAGATCAAATGATGGACAATGTACTATTAGATGCTTAGATCTTCCCATGGAATATTCCTTGCATGCATGAGGAACTAGTGTCCTCAAGGATTGCATAGTTGGACCTATGGTTGAGAGCATGTATGATTTGGGGCCAATGCTCATATGTTATGAATTGTACCCCAATCAAAATTGCGCAAGGAAACATGGGATTGATGGATGGTTGCCTACATATTGAGGCATAGTGAGTCTATCATCATCATCTTTTGATTGCAGGAAGTACAGGATAGCTCTTGAGCTAATATTTTGTAAATAGAAGAGGATTTCCACTTGATTGATAAGACATGGTTGGGGTTTTATGCTGGTGCTTTCCCTTGGATATATCTTGTGTTATGTGTGATTATTTCTCTTGGTCAGTTATGCATGTTTCTACTTGATGTTGATCATGAATTCGATTTTGCTTCTACTTAATGTTTTGTAGAAGTAGAACAAGTATTATGCTTTAGGACATTGCATATCTCGGTTTGTTCTATAGTTGAAATTTCTACAGATTTCCTTCCTCACAAGATACCAGGACTTTTGCAAGAGTAGGGAGATAAAAGATGAAATATTTAAGATGGTTGCAAAGGATAATGAAACTCTAGAAGAATATGTTGATTGAATTCATTATAACTTGTAGTGGTCTCCACAAACCAGCTTACCAAAAGAAGTCCTAAGAGCTATCTTAATTAAAGGAATGAAAGAAGAGTGGATAGAAAATCTAAAAAAAATGTGGAAAGGGGATATTTATCAAGAAGATTATGATGTAATCAATCGCTTTTGTATTAGGTGTTCATGAGGAAGCACACGCACAGGAGCGGGGAGTCGAGATCCCATTATTAGAGGAAACAAACCACACAGTGGAGGCGCAACACAAATGGAAATTAGTAACCTCCTGGAAGATTTCAAGGCAAACATCCTGGGCACCCTTATGATGGAGCTAGATGTCCTGCAGGATAAAAAGAAATAAGAATTAGCATAACAAAACATGGTCATTCTTTGCCCATGCTGTCGAAAGAAGCACAACCAACGGGAGTGTCCATTAGACATGGTTCAAACATGCGCCATTTGTACCAAGGATCATGCCACTTAAAAATGTCCATCACTTCCAGAGTTGAAAGTAGAGTTTGAGGAAGGAAAAGAAGAGATAGAGCCAGTATATCTAATGAACCAGCATTGACAGTGGTAGGCCAAACCTACAGGTATGTTACAAGATGCATCCTAGTTCTTTCTTTCTTCACAATTTAATCAACAACAGAACCCTGGGGCAACATGGCAAGGCCAATCTCCTTACTCAAATTTGAAACCCCAGCCATTCCCTATGACACCATGGTCAACTCAATCCTTTTCAGGTAATGGCTGGCCAAATTCTCCTTTTACTCTTGTTTGGCAAAGTAATCCCTATCCATCCCAACAGCCTGCCTCCACTTCTCGAAATCTGAACTGGATTACAAATTGGCAGTGACCTTTTGGAATATTTGGTCCAGGTGGATATTGGTGGACACCCACCAATTCCACTTGGACCCCCACCATTATTTCTTTTAGTCTTTTAGTTTCCTTAATTGTAGCACAATTTACTATTTTTAGCAGTTTTTCAGGTCCTGAATTTCTAGAGGTGTTTTAAGGCCCTAAACATTTTTTTTTTGGAAACCTGGGAGCAACATGGGCCTATGGACTAATGTTACTCTCCCCGAAGTTGTATTCCTTAGATAGATCTTTCTAATGAGGTATTTTGTGTGTCAAACGAAGACCGTATGCCAAAGTTATGACCCTCAGAAGTTGATGTACCAATTTACCCAAAACGGGGCCTATAGTTTGGCGCTTCATCTCCTAGGGTTAGGTTTTTAGATGTTTAGGGTTTTCCAATGTTTCAAAACAATAAATAGGCCTTTGATCCTCATTATAAGACAATTCAAAGGAATGTAGCCACCACATATCTTCTTAGAGATAATCTACCATCACCCTGGCTAGTTTATTTCCATTTCTGTTTGTAAGCATATTTCAGTATTTTACAGTAATGAAATGAAGTATTATTTTTGCTACATCTCTATATGTATGATTATATCTGTAATTTGTTGCGTTCTTGTTTAAACCCAGATCAGTGGTATCATAGCAGTCTGCTCTTTCTCTGTCATTCTTTGCATGTCCCCAATGAGGTCGGGATATAATGAGTTAGGGCTTGAACTGGTCAAACCTTTGGAATACTAGCCTCACAAATCCTGATGGCCTCCCATGGTGGATGAAAAGAAAGAAAAGGGGGCAAGAGATCCTATCAAAATATTTCTTGAACAACAAAGGAACGTGATGATGGACAACTTTGCCCAAATCCTTTAGCAGCTACCCAGGGGTGACACATCTACTTCCAGTAGCTACTCTGGAAGCGCTACACCATTTAAGGTACAAATTAACTTTGACATTCCCATATTTGAGGGTCAGATAGATGTAGACGCCATAGATAAATGGTTAAATCTGCTAGAAGGGTATTGTTTTGTTCATCATTTTTCCAGCTGCGAAAAGATTACTTTCGCTCTTCTCAAAGCTCCCCCCCACGTCAAGGACTAGTGGGAAACCTACTGCGAGTAGAAGGATGAAAGTATGGACTCACTATTTTTTGCTACAACCAATTTGAATTCATTTTGGGTTGCCATCAAGGAGCAGTACTACCCTATTGGAAGCTATGAGGATCAATACATAAAGTGGACCATGTTGTGGCAGGGAAGGGACCAAGACGTGCCGAAGTTTACCAATATTTTCCATACCCTTCGCACAAAGTTGGGTATAAAGGATACGAAGCAGCATTTGGTACTCAAGTACCACGGCTGCCTACACAGGTACATCTAGGACATAATAGAATTCTTGAACATTTCCTCGCTCAGCACGACCTACTGATATGCCGTCAAGATCAAGCAAAAGTTTAAATAGAAGAAGCGAGACTTTGGATCTGTGAATATGAAGTAGGGGAAAGGTGCCCCCAAACCACAGTGTAAAGGACAAAGCCAAGGCAGGGTGGCCCTAGATAACCCGCCAAAGTTGCAAGCAAAGAACAACATCACGAGGCCAAAAAAGGACATGGGAAAGTAGTGTGAATTCCATAAGAGCAACAATCACAACACAAGTGAGTGTCAGGCCAAGAAATCACTGGTCGCTGAGATAAAGGTTTTGGAATCAGATGCATGTTCTGACTCTGAGTCAGAACCTAATAAGGGGAATGATAAAGGGAAGCAGATTATCAATGCGGAGCCCAATGCCACTGTTGCCACCACGAAAATCCAAATGGAGGAACCCAAAGATCTAGAGGAGGAGGAGTGCCTCTTCCACTCCCAGAAGTCAGTAAAGGGCTCCCCAGTACAGTTGATTATTGACAAGAGAGCCACAAGAACCACATTTCAGGAGAGATCGTGAAGTAGCTAGGCCTACCGACCACAACACATCCACAACCACACACCATCAAGTGGCTTCACCAAGGACGAGATCTTCACATCAGACAACAGTTTCGCCTCCCATACAACATCAAGCCCTTCACAGATGAGGTATTGTGTGACATTGCTCCCCTTGATGTCTATGATGTATTATTAGGCCAACCATACTTGTGGAAGCAACATGTTGTGTATGAATCAAGGCCTTGTGTTGTTATTTTTACTTTGCGAAATAAGTTATACCTAATATCAGAGGTAGCAATGCCTATTTCCATGTCTTTCATTAATGCAAAACAATGTAGTAAGCTTGTTTCCAAAACTGGGAAATTTGTTTTCCTGACAATACGCCCTCAAGGAAAGAAGGAGACAGTGGCCATGACCTCTAGACAGGGCCCCTCCACATGACAACTATAGATGGACAAGGTCATGGAGGAGTACAAGGACATCTTCACCTTCCTCACAGGGATTCCACTGCACTGTCAGGTCAAGAACTCCATCGATCTGACCCTAGGCACACCGCTACCCAATGGACCAATCTATAGGCACTTCATTCTGGAGAATGATGAAATCAAGAGGCAAATTTAGGAGCTATTGTAGAAATGTCACATCTGACTGAGTTCATCGCCCTATGGGACTTGGAGACTTTGTATTGACTATCGGGCGCTTTACAAGATCACTGTCCAGAATAGGTACCTGATCCCATAGATCGATGACCTTTCAGACCAACAGAAGGGGGAAAAATATTTTAGTAAGATCAATTTGAAGTCAATATATCACCAGGTACCAATCAAACCTTCCAATGTGTGGAATACTACCTTCAAAGCCAAGGAGGGCCTTTTCGAATGGTTGGTTATGCCTTTTGGGTTGACAAATGCTCCTAAAAAAATCATGAGGCTAATGGATGACATCTTGTGGCCATTCACCAACTCATTTGTAGTGGTATACTTGGATGACATCCTCATATTTAGCCAGAGTTGGGAAGAGTGCCTCCACGACATTCGATAGGTTCTCTAGAAACTGCGACAACACAAGTTATGTGTCAATTTGGAGAAATGCACTTTTGGCATAACCCAAGTTCAGTATCTGGGATACATTATTGATGAACAGGGGATGCATGTGGATCCATCTAAGATCCAAGTCATTCAGTATTGGCCATCTCCAACCACTCTGACAGAGTTCCGCAACTTTCTAGGTCTTGCCAACTTCTATCATAGGTTCGTGTTGGGATTTTCTCATATCACTTGGCCCTTGAGTCAAGTCACCAAGGGAGGAGCGAAATAATTTTATTTTATTTATTTATTTATTTTCTGAATCTCAATAGAAGGCATTCAAAGAGTTGAAAGATCACCTCTTATTGGCACCAATGCTTGCATTACCATACTTGCAACAACCATTTGAAAATGAGACAAATGCCTCAGACTATGCTATTGGGGTAGTCCTTACTCAACACGAGCATCTAGTGGCATAGCATAGTGAGACACTTTCAAACACAGTCTAGAAGGATCCCACTTATGACGAAGAGATGTATTCCATTATGTAGAACTATTGACAATGGAAGCATTACATTTTGGGGAAGGAAATGATCATCCATACAGACCACTAGCACCTGTAGTTCATACAGATGCAAGGGAAGTTGTAGAATGATTGCCATCAAATGTGGTCCACATAACTGCAACAATTCCATTTGAATGTCAAGTATAAGAAGGGAATCACCAACAGTGTTGCAGACTGCCTCAATCAACCATCGATCATGGTGTTAACTACCGTGCTCAACTCTTGTGGGCACGAGACTTCTAATTGGCCACTTCTCTACAAAAGCGACCTAGAATTCGGCCACATGTACCAAACACTCTAGGAGGGTCAGCATGTTCCATATTTTCACCTCCAGGATGCCATGTTATGCCACCTGGGTCACCTCTGTGTTCCTTCAAGCGAGCATGCCAAGATGATTTGGGAATCACACTACAGTTGGGATGTTAGGAATTTCGGGGTAGAGAAAATGGTGGCAGTATTGCAAAAGCATTCCTATTGGCCGAATCTTCAACAAGATGCTGGGAAGTACATCAGATCCTGCACTACTTGTGCCATTTCCAAGCTAACCTTCAAGAAGCAAGGGCTTTATACTCTACTACCTACCCCTAGGCAACCTTGGGAATCCATTTCCATGGATTACATGTCAGGCCTTCCTTCTACTAAGCATGGAAATGACTGTGTTTTTGTGGTCATCGACAGGTTCTCGAGGACAACCATTATGGTAGCCTACAAGAACAATATCACAATAGAATCCATTGCTAAACTCTTCTTTGAATGAGTGTGGGTACACTTTGGGATCCCATAGTCTATCATCTTAGATCGGGATAACAGGTTCCTCAATACATTTTGGTCCAATCTCTGGTCGATGCTGGACACCAAACTCACTAAGTCCACAACCTTCCATCCCTAAACTAATGACCATATGGAGGTTGTCATCAGGATGATCGTACACATTCTATGCATGTACAACTCAAAGAATCCATCCACATGGGATGAGAGCTGCCCCTATGTTCACCATAGCTCGACTGGCCACAACCCTTTTTAGGTGGGCTTGGGATTCCAGCCACTATGTCCGATTAATGTGGCCATGCCATTTGTAGCTACTTAAGCAGATTCAACTCATGTCCAGTCCAAAATAGATAAGGAAAAAAAATTCATTGAGCACATCCAACTTATCCACTAATAGGTCCACAACATTCTAGAGAAATAAAATGCCAAGTACAAGAAGAAAAATGATCAACATCGAGTGCCACACAAGTTTCAGTTGGGCAACAAAGTCTGGTTACATTTGTAGAAAGAACACCTTACCAGGGCCTATAAAAAACTAAAAACACTTTGATATAGTCCTTACGCCATTAGTAAGGTTGTGGGAGACAATTCATTTGAGCTCACCATTCCTCCATTCCTTGGCCTGCATCTAGTGTTCAATGTGGACAACCTTCAGCCATACTTTCCACCATTACTAGACACATCTGACATTGCAGAACAACTCACACCAACAGATTTAAATTTAGTTTCCATGGAACAAGCTACAACTGATCAGATCATGGACACACAGATCAAGCACACTCACCAACAGAATATCCAACTGTATCGAGTTGTCAAAGTAGTCCAACTCCTTCACCAGGGCAAGTGGCTCACTAGGGACCAAGTTCAGCAGAAGTTTCCTCATCTCCTGGAGGAACTCAATGCAATGGGGCCCATTGCTTTCTAAGTGGGGAGGAATGATCTAGGTGGATATTGGTGGCCACCCACCAATTCCACTTAGACCCCCACCATTATTTCTTTCATATTTTTAGCTTCCTTAATTGTAGCACAATTTACTATTTTTAGCAGTTTTTTGGGTCCTAAACTTCCGGAGCTATTTTGAGGCCCTAAACAACATTTTTTGAGAAAACTGGGAGAAACATGGGTCCACAAACCAATGTTGCTCTTCCCAAAGTTGTAGTTATCAGATACATCTTTGTAGCAAGGTATTGTGCACGTCAAATGAAGATCGTATGCAAAAGTTACAACCCCAGGAAGTTGATGTACCAATTTACCCAAAACAGGGCCCATAGTTTGGCGCTTCATCTCTTAGGGTTAGGTTTTTGGATGTTTAGGGTTTTTCATTATTTCTCAACAATAAATAGACCTTTGATCCTTATTGTAAGACAATTTAGAGGCATGTAGCCACCACATCTCTTCTCATAAATAAGCTACCATCGCCCTAGATAGTTTATTTCCATTTTTGTTTGTAAGCATATTTCAATATTTTACAGTAATGAAATGAAGTATTATTTCTGTTGCATCTCTGTATGTATGATTATATCTATAATTTGTTGCATTCTTGTGTAAATCCAGATCGCTATCCAATACTCTTATGGGCACAGGTACTCAACCCCAACCTACATTATTAGCGCCTTATCCATTACAACAAAATCCTCAGCCTCTTCTACACCCTCAACTGCCAGCTCAACTGAATTCGAATCCCAATAACAGACCGATTCAGCTGGTGCAGATTGTTGAAAGCTCAAACTAGGAGATTGAACAAAAAGAATGTAATGGACTAAGATTGAATTCAGGACGTATCATCACCCCTGAGGAAAACATGGATCAACCATCAATTGAGATCATCACATCATCTATACATATACCACCACCTATAATTGACACTGAAATAAAATAAGGAGAAGGGACATATCAACATAAATATCCTGAGGAACTCATAGTCACTTCTACCCCATTCCTTGAAAGTTTAATGATACCTAAGCTGATTGTTTACCCATATTTTGATCTTGTAGGGGAACTAAAAAATCCTTGTATAAAAATTATGCTCCTCCACACCAACTAGGACATTCCCATCTATGCTAAAATATTTAAAGAGTTATCTATAAAGAAGCCTGTGAGGAAAGAAAAAAATTCTCCCACCATTCATGTTGTAATAATCTTATCTGATTTACTCTTGGGAGGGGAAACTCTATAAAGTATGAAGATTCTGGGAATCCCATATTGACAATTCAAATATATTGTTAGGCCCCTATACTACTAGCGTAACCCCTTATTGTTATTAGTACAACCCCATTATTTTATTTTTGTACCCATGTAGTCCCCATATTGTTACTATTGTGCACCATTGAAGCCCACTATAGTTATTATTGTGCCCTTACATTATTATTGTTATGTCAGCTCTAATTATATTATGACCCCTTAGACTCCTATATATGGAAAGGAGGTATTGTCATTTTCATCATCTAAGAATTATTCATTTGTGTAATGTAAAGGAGGTTTCCCCCTCAAAGAGGCTTATTTCTAAGGCATTGATCTATCTTTTCTATCTTTTTGTGAGTTGGTTTCATAACATTTGGTATCAGAGCTTTGGATTCTAGGGTTTTCGCTGCTCCAAACAGGTCATCATGGAATTTCCTCTATAAATTTATTTTTGTGACGTTTCAGAAGATAAAAATAAAACCCATTTGAGATGAAATCTCGATGAACCTTGGGTCCAAATTTCAGAGATTTTATCACTATATTTTCGGAGATATGATCTGGGGAAGTTATAGTTTTTGCAAGCTCTAGAATTTCATCTAAAACATGTCATCATGTAATTTTCACTATAATGTTTTCATTACAAAGTTTTAGAAGCTAAAACAAAAAACCATTTGAGAAGAAACCTGACTGAACCATGGGCCCGAATTCTAGGTCTTTTTTAGCTATATTTTCAGATATATGATCTGAGGTAGTTAGGGTTTTTGTAGACTCCCAAATTACATCTTAAACAGGTGACCTTGGGAAAATCATCATAACTTTCTCTCTATGCATCAAATTGCAGTTTCAAAAGAAGTTATAGAAAGAGGATGGACTGTAGCCTTTTGTGTGTATTTTTACATCCTAAGTTCAAAACAGTGACACGTGGCATGTCATACAAGTTTGCTATTTTGAAAATGTGTATAATTAGGTTATCTTGGGAGATTGTGCATAACTCTTTCTTGGAGAATCCAATTTCAATCAGACTGGTGGCATTGGAAAGAGGACGCCGAGGAATAATTGAGATCACAATTTCGGAACTAGAAGATCTGAAATTACAAAGTTACGGTCATTTCAATATTGAGCTCCTAAAATCAAGAAAAAATGAGATGAGGAAGTTTGATGGCAAGGATCCGGTAATTTGGATACTACAGATAGAGAAGTATTTTGATCTACATGGTGTACCACTCTTACAAAAATTACGTATTACATCTAATTATTTAGAAATGAATCAATTTTTATGGTATAAAGGGATTTGTTCTTGTAAACCACTTGTCACGTGGTCAATTTTCACGGAGGAAATGATTGCACATTTTGAGGATAAAAAGAGAAACACCTTCTTTAGGAAATTTATAAATCTCAAAAAATAGTGTTCAATGGCAAAGCACATTGAGGACTTTCAAAAATTTAATATGAGGGAAAATTATATTACAGAGAAGTAGAGGATTGATGTCTCCATAGGGACTTTACAGGATAACATTCAACATGAGGTTCATCTTTCAGAACCCGATTCATTGAAGAAAGAAATCAGGTTAGCAAGAAAAGTGGAAAGCAAAATTATAGAAACAAGGAATTCTACCCCTCACAATTATAAACATGGAAGCGTTGTTTCTCCTAGCCTTCCACAACCTACAAGGGTGGCACCACAATAGTTGGAAGAAAAAAGAGAAAAGGGTCTTTGTTACAATTATTATAGCAAATGCACTAAAGGTAATAAGTGTGCTGAGAAGAAATTATTTTACATAGATTATGAAGAGGAGGAAGAAAAGGATTATGAAACATCAAAAGAAGAGGATAGAGACCAGGAACGAACCTCAGTGAAAGAAGAAATGAATCCGACCATATCTTGTAAAGCATTGGCAAGAATCACCATTCCTCAAACTCTTAAGATAGAAGGACATATCAACAAGAAAAAGGTTCAATAAATGAAATATCACATCAAGAAAGAAGAAATGAGTCCAACCATATCTTGTAATGCATTGGCCGGAATTACCACTCCTCAAACTATGAAGATAGAAGGACATATGAAGAAGAAAAATGTTCAAGAAGTGAAAAATCACATTGAGCATCAAGAAATGAATCCGACCATATCTTGTAAAGCATTGGAAGAAATTGCCACTCCTCAAACTCTAAAGATAGAAGAAAATATCAAGAAGAAAAAGGTTCAAGTAGTGAAAGATCACATCGAGCATCAACAAAAAGTTCTCCACCTTTTAAGGGATAATGCTACTTTGGTAAAAAATCGAATGAAACAACAAGTAGATCAATATCGCGGTGAAAAACATTTTGATATAGGTGATTGGGTATTTTTACGGCTACATCTCAAGCAAGCTATTTATGAGAAATGAATGTTGGCAATACTACATGCACTTAAGAAATGGTGACCTTACCCAATGGGAAGACACTTCAAGGTAGAAATGGATCATGATAATCTTAAATACTTTTTAGAACAAATATTATCTTTAGAAGAACAGAAAAAATGGGTCACAAATATGCTGGTTTATGACTTTGACATCATCTATAGAAAAGGGAAGAAAAATTTTGTTGCAGATGCACTTTCAAGAAAGGATGAGGATGTGGAAGCATTATTTTGTGCTATTTCTATTATCCAACTTGATTGGATAAACGAAGCAAGGGATGAATGGAAGAAGGATGAAGAAGTGTGTCCACTCATTCAAAAGTTGCAGAAGATCCCAATTCAAACAATATTGCAAGAACTTGAAGAGAAAGGAAAAATCATATTGGAACTTGGAGTAGTCATAGAAACAAGAATCCAATAGCTATGAAATAAATTAATTTAAGAAAATCTCATCAAGTGGAAGAACTTACCTATTAAAGATTCCACATGGGAGGACAAGAATTTTATACAGAAGCATCAAGAACTACTCAAGCGTTGAGGACAACACTTTTTGAAGGAGAGGGGCATGTTAGGCCCTATACTACTCGTGTAACCCCTTATTGTTATTAGTACAACCCCCTTATTATATTGTTGTACCCATGTAGTCCCCATATTGTTACTATTGTGCCCCATAGAAGGCCACTATTGTTATTATTGTGGCCTTAAATTATTCTTGGTATGCCGGCTATGATTATACTATGACCCCTTAGACTCCTATATATAGAAAGGAGGTCTTGTCATTTGTATCATCTAATAATTGTTCATTTTTCTAATGTAAAGGAGGTTCCCCCTTGAAGAGGCTTATTTCTAAGGTGTTGATCTATCTTTTCTATCTTTTTGTGAGCTGGTTTCATAACATATATGGCCACTCTTTTCCCAATACACTAGTTGATCTTGGTGTAGCCACTAAAATTTTAACAGCAGAAACTTGTCAAGCACTTGATATTATAGCCATGGATCCAACCACCACCTTACTAGATCTTGTTGATCATTCGGTGGTAAGGCCAGAAGGAACTTTACAAGATATTACAGTTTCTGTTGATTCATGGGAGTATGAAGTAGATTTTCTTATTATAAACCCAAAGAGTCGACTGGATGGGCACCCTCTGATATTGGGTCGACCTTGGCTAGTGACAACTGATGCATATATAGGCTTCCAAGAGGGAAGCATGCCTACTGCAAAGGGGGATGTTGTAAAAAATATTGTTTTATACCCCCTGCCAAACCAAGTCTACCCATTTTAAAAATATGTAAACAACCACCAGCACACCTAGAAGAAAGCATCCGTTCACCACTCACAGTGGCAGAGGTACTTGAATTCAAATATTAGACTAAAGATGACATTATCAACAACTTTATCAATCAACCAAGTATTGTGAGAAATGTAATGTGTCAAATGTTAAAATAAATTCTAGATAATGAAGCCTTGGAAGATCCCTTGAAGGGTAGCGATGATCATCACATCTAGATGACTATTATTCATAACAACAAGCTTGTGGAAATTGAGCAAGGAAAAGTTTTAAACATTAATGATAGCTTGGACAGTGATTAGCAGCAAAAGCTCACTCAAGTCCTGCAAAAATATAAAGGGACTTTTGCCTAGGATTATCCCTACATGAAGGGTATAGACCAAAAACTATGTGCACATCACATCTACACCGAAAAGGGTGCTCTTCCTATCCGGAAACCTTAGCAGAGATTGAATCCTCATCTCAAGGACATTGTGAAAGAAGAGTTACAGAAGCTACTGGATGTGAATTTCCTTTATCCTATTTCGGATAGAAAATGGGTTTCTCCATTGGTGGTCATACCCAAGAAAAATGGGAAGTGGCCTATATGTGTGGATTACCAAGAATTGAATAAGGCAACACAGAAAGATCACTTCCCTCTTCCCTTTATTGATCAGGTCCTTGATACTTTAACAGGGAAGTAGTTCCTACCCTTTCTAGATGGCTTCAGCAGCTACAATCAGATTCAATTCGCCCTTGAAGATCAAGGAAAAACAAACTTCACCTATCCTTGGGGTAAATTCACTTACAGAGTGTTACCATTTGGCTTATGCAATTCCCCAACCACGTTTCAAAGAGATATACTCAACATATTTGCCTACGTGATAAATGAAGGACTTGAGATATATGCATGACTTTACTCCATATGCAGGTGACTTTGATCAAGCCCTGCAAACATTAGAAAAGGTTTTAGAATGATACATTGCTATGAGGTTATGTTTAAGAAATGTCAAATGTCACATGATGATGACTGAAGGCGTAATCTTGGGACATTATATTTCTGCAGCAGGGATATAGTAGATCCAACAAAAATACAGGTAATTCTTTTACTACCTACACCCAATACTCAGACGGAGGTATGTAGCTTCCTGGGATATGCAGGTGATTATCGCAGGTCTATTAAAATTTTTTCACAAATTGCTACACATTTATATGCTTTAATTGGAAATGTTTATTTCAAGTGGTTTGACAAATGTGACACAGCTTTTACAGGCTTAAAGAAACTAGTCTTGACGACACCAATATTATGAGGACCAAACTGGGAGCTTCGTTTTCACATATCCATGGATGCATTAGATGTAGCGATAGGTGCTATCCTCGGCCAGGAGGAGGGAAGAAAACCATATGCTATATATTATATTAGAAAAAATCTTACTACTACAAAGCTCAATCATATAGTAACAGAAAAATAATTCTTAGTTGTCATTTCTGCCATAAACAAGTTTAGACATTACATAACTCGCTACCAAGTTTTTCTATATACTGATCACTCTACCACTTGGTATTTAGTTAACAAACCTATCACAAATGGTCGAGTGACTCATTGAATATTACTCTTTTAGGAGTTTGAAATCACTATCAAAGATATTCTAGGGAAGGAAAACCTAGCTGCTGATTTTCTATCCTAAGTTCCGAACATAAATGATCCATTAGCAGTAGACAACCAATTTCTAGATGAAAATTTGTTTGTCATAGCAGTCGAGATGCCATGGTACGTAGATGTGGAAAATTATCTAGCCGCGGGGAAGATTCCTAGGAATTTGACACCAAGGGAGAGGAAACAGATCGTTCAGTGGAACACTCAATTCTCTTTAGTTGGCAGATATCTTTTTCACACAGGGTTTGATATGTCTATATACAGATGCATTCGCGAGGATGAGATTTATGACATTCTGAAGGTTTGCTATGACGAGCCCTATGGGGGACACTTAGTACATCAAAGACAGGGCATAAGGTCCTATAGATGGGATATTATTGGCTCACTATTTTTAAATATGCTAAGAAATATGTCTACTCTTGTGATAGATGCCAAAGGATGGGCCAGCCTGACCAATTTGATGAAATACCGCTACAGCCCCAACTAGTCATAGAACCCTTCGAATGATGGGCATTGGACTTTGTTGGCGCATTCCATCCACCATCAAATCAGAAAGCCTACATACTTGTTGCCACATATTATGTGATGAAATGGGTGGAAACAGTATATTTACCAAGAGGTACAGAGCAAGCCGTGATTTGTTGGGTTGTGTTATATTATTTCCATGACTAGCCCTCGTAGTTAACTGCGGTGTTAGAGGGCGGCCGGAGACCCCCCTTTGTTGCGCTGATTATGTAGCGGGGGGGTCACAAGGGGTTTGAGGGGTGTAGGTAACCCCACTCTATGTTAGGTTGGGCAGACCCACCTATGGTTTTAGACCCTATGTTAGGTTAGGTGGACCCACCTATGGTTTTGTGCATGATTTTCACACATGGTTTTCGATGCGATGATTTTCAGTCCATGGTTTTGGATGCGATGGTTTTCGGTCCATGGTATTGGATGATTGAACATGTATAAATATGTATTGTAACATTGAAAGGAATAGAATGAAAAATCAAGCTGGTAGTCCCGATTTAAGGATCCAAGGGAAAATCTCTATGTATATGTGTTTTATGTGTTATGCTCTCGCATTGTTTATTTTATGTGTTTTAGAATTTGTATGTAGGTAATTTCTATACAGGGTTAAAACCTACATTTGGTATCAAAGCTAATTTAGCTTCAAGGGGATGCCTTTGTTGCTGAGGGGTTTCACTCGGGCCTATGGTAGGCCCTGTTTAGTGGGAGATCTGTGAGAGTGATTTTGGTGTTGAAAGAAGAAGGCGAGCAGTGGAAAGATAGAGATTGAGAAATTGAATGGTTAGAGTTTTGAGTTGTGGAAACTCAAGATGGAGGATCTGTTGGTGGATAAAGATCAGCGGATCATAGTAGATCTGGGTACTAAACCAACAGGAGTGTCCAATGAAGAATGGAAGAAGTTGGATTGGAAGGTAAAAAGCACAATATGATTGTGTGCCTTAGATTCATTATTGCTAAATGTATTAGGGGAAGCTACAAAAAAGGTTTTGTGAGACAAGTTAGGGACTTTGTGTCTATCTAAGTCTCTGGTGAATAAACTGTTCTAGTGGAAAAACCTATATAACCTGAGGATGAAACATGGAGACTCGGTGATAGAGCATCTGAACACATTTAATATTTTGGTAAGTCAGTTATTATTTGTTGATATTAAAATTTCAGATGAAGATAAGTGCATCATTTTTTGTGTTCTCTACTAGATTCATGGGATAGTCTAGTTATTGCAATAGGTAGAAATGCAACTCCCTTGTAGTTTGATGAAATAGTCTCATCCTTGCTGATGGAGGAGATGAGACGGAAAAATATTGAGAGCCAGAATGATGATGCCTTGTCTGTACAAGGACAGCTCCAGAACATAAAAAAATAAGTCATCAAGTGGGAGATCTAAATCTAGAGGGAGATCTAAATCTCCTAGAAAACTTGTAAAGGTGGTGTGCTGGAAATGTGGAAAGGAAGGGCACTACAAAAGGGATTGTAAATCTAAAGCTCCTAACAAAGGAAAGGGATCTGATGATGTTTCTTTTGCAGAGGCGAAAACCACCCCAGATGAAGGTGGGGTTGTGTACTTCACTTCTTCAAGTACACATGAAGATCATGAGGCATGGTTGATTAACTTAGGTGCATCCTTTTACTTCACTCCCCATAGAGAGTGGTTTTGCGAGTATGAAAAATACGATGGTGGTGATGTCTTCTTAGGGGATGATAGGAAGGCTAGAATCATTGGTTGCATAAAAGTAATGTTGAGGTTGCAAGGTGGAAGGGTTAGAACACTTCTGGGTGTTCTGCATATTCCTGCATTGGCCAAAAATATGATTTATGTAAGCAAGTTGGATGATATAGGTGTAAAAACAATGTTCGAGAAAGATACTTGCAAGATGGTTTGGGGAGCACTGGTATTGATGTAGGGAATTTGGATTGGAACTCTGTACAAGCTGCAAGATAACATGGTTCTTGATGGGTGCAATAGTTTTGTGGTTCCTGAAAGTGGAGTAGAAAATCTAGTGGTATTTGGAGAGAAGACCATGTTGTGGCATCAAAGTCTTGGATATATTGGAGAGAAGGGCCTTCGAATACTTCATGGTAAAGTTAGGGTAGAAGGTATGAGTAGTAGCTCTCTAGATTTTGATTTCCATCAAAATTGTGTATACAGGAATCAGAATCGGGTGAGTTTCCCCTCTGGTGGTAAGAGGGCGAAACATATATTAGAGCTTGTGCATAGTGATGTGTTTGGACCTGTGAAAGTTCCATCACTAGGTAAGTCTGTGTACTATGTATCATTTATAGATGGATTCTCAAGGAATACATGGATATATTTTCTTAAGAAGAAATGTGAAGTCCTTGATAGGTTTAAATAATTCAAGGCTCTGGTGGAAAACTACACAGAAAAGATGATAAAGGTGTTGAGGACAGATAATGGTGGAGAATTTTGTAGTAAGGAATTTGAAGAATTATGTAAGAAGTGTGGTATAGCACGGCAGAAGAGTACTCCATATACAGCTCAGAAAAATTAAGTTGCAGAAAGAATGAAAAAGATGTTGATGGAAAGGGAAAGAAGAATGCTCCGTGGTGCCAGGTTAGGACAGAAATTCTGGGTAAAGGAAGTGGAGACAACATGTTACTTGGTCAATAGATCACCTTCATCAGCATTGGAGGATAAAACTTCACAAGAGGTATGGACTGGTAAGAAACCATCTCTTTTACATCTGAGGGTATTTGGATGTGATGCATATGTACATTCTCTAAAGGAGAAAAGAAAAAAGCTGGATAGTAAATCTAAAAAGTGCATCTTTATTGGGTATACAAATGGTTTAAAGGGTTATAAGCTTTGGAACCTAGTAACAAGGAAGGTTGTGTATAGCTGAGATGTGGTGTTTAGAGAGGTGAAAGATGTTATTAAACATGAAGTCCAACCAAAGGAACCTAAGAAGATATAGTTTGATCAAAAGGAGGAAGAATCAAACTCTACATTAGAGGAGGAATCAGAAGATGAAGAGCCACAAACTCCGGGTGTGAGAAGATCAGTTCGAGAAATGAGGAAGCTAGAAATGTATAGTCCATCTGGTTTTTGTTCAAATTCTGATTTATCTATTAGTGATGATGATCCTAGAGCTATGAAGGAAGCCGTAGATTCAGAGGATGGAAAACTCTAGAAAGAGACCATGGTTGATGAAATGGCATCTTTGGACAAAAATGAGGCTTGGGATCTGGTGGAGTTGTCAGCTGGAAGGAAACCCATTGGCAGCAAATGAGTGTTCAAGAAGAAGACAAATGAAAAAGGAAAGGTGGAGAAACACAAAGATCAGTTGGTAGAAAAAGGTTATTCCCAGGTGCCATGAATTTATTTTGGTGATATTTTTTCTCCTCTTGCCAAGGTACCTTATATTAGATTATTGTTATCTATTGCTGCTACTTTTGATTTTGAGGTAGAACAAATGGATGTGAAGACAACATTTCTTCATGGGGATTTCGAAGAGGAGATATACATGAAGCAACCTGAAAGTTTTATGGTTAAGGGTAAGAAAGAACTAATATGCAAGTAAATAAGTCTCTGTATGGGTTAAAACAGTCACCAAGGATGTGGTATCAGAAATTTGATACATTTATACAAGGATCTGGCTTCACCAGAAGCAAAGCAGATCACCGTGTGTACTTTAAATTAATTGGTGACTGTGTTATTTATCTTGTCTTGTATGTGGATGATATGTTTCTAGTTGGAAACGACAAAAACATTATCCAAGATTTGAAGACCCAATTGTCCTCCAAATTCGACATGAAAGATCCTGGTGCTGCAAACTATATTTTGGGCATGGAAATTAAAATAGACCAAGAAAGGAGGAATATTTTGTTAAACGAGAGGAAGTATGTCGAGACAATATTGCAGAGGTTTAATATGAGGATAGGAAACTAGTGAGGGTTCCTTTTCCCGTAGGTGTAAATTTATCTGTTGAACTGTGTCCGAAGACACAAGAAGAGGAAAAGGACATGTCCTGTGTTCCATATGCAGGTGTAGTCGGTAGCCTAATGTATGTAATTTCCTGTACTAGACCAGACATTGCACATGTAGTGGGATTATTGAGCAGGTTTATGTCAAAACTAGGAAAGGAGAAATGGACAGTAGTGAAGCAGGTTTTCAGGTATTTGCATGGCACTAGTGATTATGGTTTGTGCTACCAAGCGATTAGGATTAGATAGAGTGTTGGATATTCGTGGCTTTGTTGATGCAGACTCAACTGGAGATCTGGATCAAAGAAGATCTACAAGTGGCTATGTGTTTAACCTATTTTGAGGTGTAGTAATTTAGATGATTAAGAAACAAACTATAGTGGCACTATCAGTTACAGACACAAAATACATTGCAACCACTCATGCAAGCAAGGAAGCTGTTTGGTTGCAGAGATTGTGTTCAAGTATGGGGTTAGTACAACGAGCTATAAATATAGACAATGATAGCTAAAGTGCAATATTCTTGGCAAAGAACCCTGCATATCAGTCAAAGAAAAACCACATTGATGTTCAGTATCACTTTGTGACGGATATGATAGAAGAAAAAAAGGTGTTGCTAGTAAAAGTGGACACTTTGAAGAATACTACAGATGCATTGACAAAATATGTAAGCTCTGAGAAGTTCTCTTCGTGTAGAGAAATAGTGGGCATTGTAGGGCTGGATAAATGACTAAGCTCTCTTGTGCCCCCTATGGAAAGAAAACAATAAGTGGGAGAATGTTGGGTTGTGTTATATTCTTTTCACGACTAGCCCACGGTTATGTCGATTGTGTAGTGGGGGGGTCATAGGTGGTTTGAGGGGTGCTGGTAATCCCACTCTATGTTAGGTTGGGTGGACCCACCTATGGTTTTGGACCCTATGTTAGGTTGGGCGGACTCACATATGGTTTTATGCATGATTTTTGCACATGGTTTTGGACACAATGGCTTTTGGTCCATGGTTTTGGATGCGATGGTTTTCAGTCCATGGTATCTGATGCTTCGACATGTATAAATATGTATTATAACATTGAAAGGAATACAATGAAAAATAAAGTTGGTAGTCTCGATTTTGGGATCCAGGGGAAAATCTCTATGTATATGTGTTTTATGTTTTATGCTCTTGCATTGTTTATTATTTGTGTTTTAGAATTCGTATGCAGGTAATTTCTGTACGGGGTTAAAACCTACATGACTAACTTCCTCTTTGGGCTATTCATGTGGTATGGTTTATTGCAGGAAGTGATAACAGATGGGGGAGGGAAATTTATAGAACACAAGATTACAGCCACCCTAAGAAATCATCACATTACACACATGATCACTTCCCCGTATCACCCATAGGCAAAAAGGCAGGTTGAAAGGAGAAATAAGGTCATTGAAGCAATTCTGACCAAGACAACCTCTACACATCTACAAGACTAGGCTGCTAGACTGCCAGAGGCCTTGTGGCCCTATCGCATGACCTGGATGAATACTACTTGATACTCTCTGTGCCAACTTATGTTCGACAAAGAACCTATTTTTCCGATTGAATTCGAAATAAAGAACCTAAGAATGGCTCAAGAAGTGGAATTGGATTTAACAGAAGCCCAAACCAAGCGACTTCAACAAATCAATGAACTAAATGAGGCTTGACTTCTTTCTTTGCAATGGACTGCAATTATTTAGCAGCAATGGGAAATGTGGCATGATAGCTTTATCGAAAAGAAGACATTTCAAAAAGTGGATTGGGCACTCCTCTATGACTCCAAATTTTAGGATTTTCGGGGCAAGTTGCAAACAACATGGCTCAGCCCTTATGAAATTCAAGAAGTACATAACAATGGTACTCTTACTTTGACTACAATTGATGGGTCTGTCCATTCTTTCAAGGTGAATGGGCATTGAGTGCATCTCTACAACAAACCACTCATCGAGGAGTCTTTCTGCTAGCAAGTACGTGAGGACCCCTCCATGAAAATATTAGCTCCAGGGAGTGATGACTTGACAACTTCTATTTTGTAAAATTGTGATTTTCTTTAAATTGTAAATAATGTATATGTTCTTTTGATTTATTGCAATTCAGTAGGCATCACCATGTAAATATGAGATTTTTTTATTTTTGGTAAGTGTTATCCAATTGATTGAATGATTGTTGTTCAATCAATTGAATAACAACTTTTTGAATATTTTGAATCTTGTTGTACAAAAAATTGAACAATCGTTGTTCAATTGACTAAACAACACTTTTTGCATTGTTATTTTATTTTTGTTGCTCAATTTATTTAGCAACACTTTTTTCATTCTTCGATTTTTCTCTTCAAACAATTGAACGATTGTTGTTCAATCGATTGAAGAAAACTTTTTCATTTTTTATTTGCAGTTCAAATGATTGCACGATTGTTGTTCAATCGATTGAACAACACTTTTGTTTTTTTGATTTCTTGTTCAAATGATTGGATGATTGTTGTTAAATTGATTGCAAAACATTTCTACATTTTCTTATTTTTCTATTCAAACAATTGAATGATTGTTGTTCAATCGATTGAACAACAATTGTGCCCTTTCGATTTGTTGTTCAAATGATTGAATGATTGTTCTTCAATCGATTGAACAACAGTATCACATTTTTTTCTTTTCAATTTTTACTGTTCAAAAAATTGAATGAGTTGTTCAACCGATTGAACAACACTTTTGTGTTTTTTTCCTTTTGATATTTGTTATTCAAATGATTGAATGGTTGATGTTCAATCAATTGAACAACACTTTTGTGTTTTTATTTTTCAATTTTTCTATTCAAACAATTGAATGATTGTTGTTCAATCAATTGAAGAACAATTTTGTTGTTCAATCGATTGAACAATTGTTGTTCAATCGATTGAACAATTGTTGTTCAATCAATTGAGGAACAATTTTGTTTTCTTTTCGATTTTGTTGTTCAATCTATTGAACTATTGTTGTTCAACCAATTGAACAACCCTTTTTACGTTTTTGATAGGAAGAACTGTGATTTCTTTTATTGTTTCATTGCCTGTCATTGTGCCATCTTTCTTTTTTATTTTATGTTTTTAATAAACACCATATGAGTGGATTTGTGCCTAACTTGAAGAAAAATAGTAATGTCAATACCATTATGACCTATGAAGCCTTTTCATGGTTATCTTTATTCAAAAGTTGATATGATGCATCTCTATAATAACTCATTGAACATATTTTCTTTGGACACATCATAAAGTGATTAATTATTTTGAAACCATGCTGGCTTATTTTTCACACTTTCAAATGGACAAACCCCTTTGATATGATGAGATGGGGGTAAAAGTATAAAATTTCATTGGCATTTTTCTTACTTCTTACACCATCTCTGACCCTTGAGGAGTAAATGAGCCTCCTTTTTACAATAAAAGCATTAAAATATGAAAATAATGAAAAATTAAAATACAACAAAAAGATCATAGGGGTCTCATTATGAGCCAACCTACCATGATCATAAGGATGTAACAGGGGAAATTCCATGTTGGGCACCAAACCGAGGTAATGACCTTATTGATAATTAAAACTATTAGAAGGATAGCGGGTCTGATCATGAGCCAGCCTGATCCCTTTGTTATATCATGGTGAATGACACTATTATTATCTAATCACCATGCCAACATAGTGGTCTCTTTATGACAAGAAAAGAAACAAGCATCTACTTGCTAAAAGGAGGACACAGGCTCATTTATGGGGTTAAAAAGCAACCCTGATGAGGCTATGAACACCTTATAGACTTAGTGGCCTTACTTATGGTATCAGGGTATTACCTTACACTACCAAATTCTCTCTATTCTATTACCATCTATGGACTCCTTTCTAAAGGAAATTTCCCATTTGAACAATACTCTTACAAGCCAACATACATGGTAAGTTATGTTATATATGCATTATATTATATTTGTCTGATCACTTTATGAAAATCATTAGTACATACTGCCAATTATGCATTGGTTACTAATACCACAGAAGGTGAAAATATTTTGACATAATGATTTAAATTTTGGCCATTTCACCTCTGATACATGTATTGCCTTAATTTCTTTGTCATAAATTGGGCCACTTTTGTGGATTGGTTGCCTCCAGTTATGAATTACCAATTCTTTTTATTTCTTTTCACATGCTTGGTGGATGTGGACACACTTTTCTCATTGGATGGGGGACAATCTGAATGTGAACAACATGTGTGATAGTTATGGATAATTGAGTGATAATTATTAAACTGATTTCTAGGTAAAGGACTGCATCATGATTGTGTATGCGTAATAATTATCAAAGTACTTATGATTGGATAAAGGATGGCGACCATTATGGATAACATGTAGATTGACTATGAGCTTGCGTGAAATATTGCTGATGACACAAATGACTTGACTATATATGTTGTTAATTCCCAAAAGAACGTCATTTTCCTGTTAATTGCTTTAATGTTCTTTGTTGTTATTCTAAACTGCAAAAGTGCAAGAGAAGTGCATACGAGTGAACGAGTCATAGGAAAATAGTAGAAATAGAGGTATAACTATCCGAAATGAACCAATAATGCTCATGGTATCAGACCAAGCTCATGCAATTCTCGAGCGCACTGGCTGGATGCAATATCCGAATAAATTGCAGGGATTTCACGAAGAAATGACACTCAAATTCTTGAAGAATTTGCAGAATGACAACACCACATTAAGAGGTAGGGACATAAAGGTCTCCAAAGTAGCCATAGCCAAAGTCACTGAACTTCTGTCTGAGGGAACAAAATGGATAGATAAACACATACTTCTCCATAATGTGGTTGTAGTGTTTCAGGACCCAGGTGAGCAATTGCTAGGAATAGGGAAAGGGATTCACACTTCAGTGTTAAGACAACCCTGGAAGGAATTGGCAATCATTGTGCAATGGTATATCACATGTGACGGTTGTCAGGATGTGGTAAGGCCCCACCAACTCAAATTGTTAGCCATCCTAAAACATAAAATTTCAATTAATTTTCCGTTTTATTTGAATTCCCTATTGCATGATGTCACTTGTCGAGTCAGGAAAGCTAAGGACCCACACACAGTCATCAGTCATCATGGACTGATCAAATTGATTATCATGCATGGATTGGCCTAGTAGTAGCTAACCTAGGACAATATTGTAAATCCTACTTTGGCCCCACCTCTAGAAAACCCAACAATAGAACAACAAGGGATAAGAAACCCAAGTCTGAGAAGGACACTGAAAATAAATAATTCCTATATGCCCTTGAACCCAACAAAATGTAGACGCTCTATGCGGGTGAAGTCCTAGTGACATACCCCAATTCAAAAAAATGAGGCTAGGCCATCTCACATACCACCTCCAAATCTGCAAAATACCCCTTTGCAAGAGTATGAGGAAGAGGTGGCCATGGTATTGGAAAGCATGGGGATATTTGGTGAGGGAAGAGAAAAATATAGGAATGTTGAAGGACAGAATTGTACCCTGAACTAGTCTACCTCTATTGGCAACCTTGGTTATAATCAAACCCTATCATTTACTAATTTCTTGAAAGAACAGAGGGAACTAGTCCCTTCTGCGGAAAAATCCCTTGAAGCCGAAGTGCATGAAGAGGAAGCCATTAGAGAAGAAAATCAGACAATAGATACCTGTCTAATGGACCCCCCAGCTGAAGAAAAACCTACAGAAGAAACTCTGGGAGATTGAAATCAACCAGGGAATACTAATTTTTTAAGTTCCCTGAGGATGAGGCCTACCCAGAAGAAAACCCTTAGAATGATAATTTCTTAGGAGAGACCATTTTATTAGGGTCTCTTGAGATAGAAATTCATGACGAAGAAGAACTAGAAGGTGAAGCTCCATTGGGAGATATAGTTACAATTGAAACCCTCCATGATGTTGATACAATACCACCTGAGCATGAACTTGAGGAAAATGTAGTTGCACCATTGCCAGTTGGAAGTCCCGGAATAAAGAAGTCCTACAAGGATAGGCTCACGAAAAACCTTAAAAAGTATAGAAAAAAAAGAGAATAATTAGGCAGCTAAGATAGTGGTTAAAAGAAGCAATCAAAGTAAGAAAAGTGAAGTGGAAATGGAGACCAAAGGAACACAAACATAATATTGTTCTGGAAAAGATGCTGAAAAGAAAACTGATATTCTTTTGGTTTGTTCAAAGGAAACTCATACAAAGCCATGTCTTGTAGAGTACACTAAAATGTAGATTGAAGACCTCTGTGTTTGGTCACAGCAGGCCCCAATGGACTACCATACTATGAGCATTTCCATTCAAATTGATGCTGAAGAAAGCATCCCAATTAATTTTTTCATAATTCAAGAAGCAACTGAGGCTACTGTCTAAACTGAGCCTATGGACACACAAGATAATGAAGCCCAAACAAAGGAGACATCTACTTACATTCCCCTAGTAAGGGAGGCATTTATTAGGAGACTACATAATGAACTACTGGAGGTTCAACAAGAATTAACTCAGCACAGAGGAAGCAGTGCCCCTATGTATACATCAAGAATTAAGGAAAATGTTTCCGGCACTCACAACTACTAAGGATGAGACCTTTGCTCAGTACAAGGTTGAGTGGAAAAGGGTTGAGAAAGCACAGGACAAATGAAAAAAGGCTAAAGAGAAGTTGGATACCATCTGCTCTCTTTATTTAAACACCCTATCATGCGAGATCCTGCTACAAACTATGCATTATTCCTCCTGGAAATGTACCTCCTACTGGAAATCAAAGTTGTTAAGTCTGGCACATCTGTGGAAATCAAAAATACCACAGACTTTGTCAAGTGCTTCAGAGAGTAGAATGAGAGGGTACAATGCCTCCTATGTGAACTTTACATGCACAATTTCTTTTTGGAAGATGACAGACACAACAACCCAGGCCCCTTTATAGGGGATGTTCAATTCCAGGCATTTCATTATTTTGCTACTAACCAACTCAAGTGGGCCAAGGCCCACAATACTTTTAGAAAGCATGAATATGGCATCGACTTATGGTTTAGGGGGAAACCTACAAAACCCCTACATCTCTCTGTCACACACTAGCAATTTACGAAGTTAGCTAGTGTTGTGGGCCAATTAAGGCCATTCCACATAGATATTATACAAGTTGGGAAGGAATATGTTTAAGAGATCAAAGAAGAAGCCTTGTCTATAGCTAGACAAAGGTGGGAAGTCTCCAACAATACTGTTAGAAACCAAGAACCATTTGAATACCGAAACTTGAAAGCTACCTCCTCCCGTTTCCATAAATACAGTAACATGGTCTTAACCATCGGGCTCGAATGGATAGGATGTCAGTATAAAACCCTAGTCATATGGTATCCTCCAGATAAGTATCATAGTGACTACAACTTGAAGGATCAAGAAGTAAGCTAGGCTTTCATTGTACTTAAGAAGAAAAATGGCTTCACAATTTATAAGGAGGAGGTATACCCTACCTATTCCCTAACCCAGCTGCACCTAAACCATTTAATTACATGAGGACATGCAACAAGGTAAGATGGGGAGTATGTTGGGTCAAGAAAAAGGTATGCTTTCGCCTTGGTAATAGCCTTCTTTACCACTCATCCTCACATGATTATCATTGTTCATGGATGAAATTAGAGGAAATAACAACTAAAGTTGGTTAAAAGTAATCAGTAACATATTAGACGAATCTAAATAGGAAAAATAGATTTTTACTATCTTTATGTGTAGAAGATGTGAATTAGACAATAGCCATTCAATCGACAGAACAACATCTTATAAAGGAAAAATACAACATCAGAGGCAAAGCAGGATGACAAAAGATCGAACAGACGGATGCTATTTTATGAATGAATCAAATCGAGTATTGTGAAATCCTCAGGATCCCTTGATCCTAAAGATTCACTTTTATCTGTTTAATTTTCTAATTTTTATATATAAAGCTGAAAGGAAAACTGTACAACTAGTTCAGAAATTTACAGTCTATAATTATTCTTTTGGACATATAATACTATTACTTTGGTGATGCTGTAACTCTATTATTCATTTTAATGAAGAAGATTGTGTTTAAATCATAATTATATTATGAGTATCTCATATCGGAGACTTCTGGCGACTCTGGGCCCAGTCAAGAGAAGATCTATTACTTCACATATGCTATAATATTTTCTATTTTATTCTTTACTATTTGTTAATGTTAAGTTAGTATCATTTTGATTATCATGAGGATTGTCGATTCCGATTTGCTTTTGCTGTTCATCTGAGATTCAGATTTAGCCATGTGTTATATATGAGTAATGATTTTGGTTGGATTGGTTATGTTAGTTCCAAAATTATATCATTGATTCCTTCTAGGTAATGTTATCATAGATTTTAGAGATAGAATTGATCACTTTCCGAAATATAGTTATTTGTTGTTTAGATATCATTTGTTGTTGTATTATCATTTGCTATTCAATTGGGATTTTCTATTCAATTATCATTTGTT
The DNA here is from genome assembly GCA_000404065.3 of Pinus taeda. Classification (NCBI taxonomy): domain Eukaryota; kingdom Viridiplantae; phylum Streptophyta; class Pinopsida; order Pinales; family Pinaceae; genus Pinus; species Pinus taeda. The sequence continues at coordinate 246,667 of APFE030952085.1, read as the reverse complement.
GTTCAATTGTCACAGTTCTCTTTAATGATTGTGCGAGTTAGTCTCAATTCCATTTAAGATTGTCAAGTGTGATTTCTACAGTTGTATTCAGACTCCTTTGCTATCACAATAGGTTAAGTAGGATTGCAAAGTATGTTATGAATTTCTTTTAGAGTTACTTCTTTCAAAATTGTTTTAATTGAGTTTGAATACATAGTCATTAGAAATTGCAATGGTTTATTATTAGTTAACCTATGAATTCACTACATATATAGTTCTGACACTCTTGAAATAAAAATACTTTCCTTGGGTTGAAAATTAATGTAGGAATTAAGATTGCCTATAAAAGGACATCTTAGTGCACCAACAACAGGCTTCCTTGTTGCCATAATCTTTCTTTCAATTTTTCTTGCCAACTTGAATGCCTTCTCCAATGAATCAGGTTCTGAAAGGTGAACCTTATGTTGGATTTTATCCTTTAAAATCCCTATGAATACTTTAATCCTATGCTCCTCTAGAATATCATTTACCCATATATTCAATTTTTTGAAGTCCTTAATGTGCTCCACAATTGAACCCTTTTGTTTGAGAATTGTCAATTGGCTAAAGAAGGTGTTTCTCTTTGTATCCTCATAATGTGCTATCATTTCCTTTGTAAAAATTAACCAAGTGACAAGTGGTTTATGAGAACAAAGCCATCGATAAAATACAAACTAATTAGGTTATAAATACCAAGTTGCAATGCATAACTTTTGTGTATTTTTCATGTTATGGAGATCAAAATATTGCTCCAATTGTAGTATCCATGTTACAGGATCCTTGCCATCAAACTTAGTCATATTGATCTTTGGAATATGGTGGGTCTTCAATCTAGCATTAGAGTCTATGAAATCATGAATAACATTTCTTTTATTCTCATCATGATTTTCCTCTAATACCTTTTCACCACTTAGAATAATTTCTTGTAGCAACTTTGTCAAACCTTCCTTCAAACCTTCCAAGTCTGCTTTGAAACCATTATTCAAATATTTCATGTTGCCTTTCAATTTTTCTTCTATACCATCAACATTAGCTTTCACGTCATTCTTCAAACCTTCCATGTCTTATTTTAAGTTAATCTTAAAACCATCCATCTTAGCTTCCATTTCATTTTTGGTTACTCTTTGTGAGACCGAAATGTTTTTCACTCTGTCTCATAATTTTGATATATCACGTTGCATTTCTTCTTATTCTTCTTCATGCATCATAGTAGAGATTTCTTGTTTCTTACTAGGTGTTTCCATTTTATTTATTTCAGTAATTTTTTAATAAAACAATGATATCTATGATTCACTATACCCTTTGAATCACTTCAAACTGATATTTCAAACAAACGTTATGTGGGTTTTTTAAAAATACACACCCTTTTCTTTCTTTTAAGAGCTCAATCTAGAAATGATTGTAACTATAAAAATTTGGATCTCCAATTTCTGAAATTTCGTCACGTGTTAACCCTCTGAGTCCTCTTTCTAACCTCACAATCCTAATTGAGAATGGATTCTTCAAGAAATAGTTATGTGCAACCTCCCACGATGACATGATTATAGACTGGTTCAGTAGAGAAAACTTGTACAGAGTGTCACGTGTCATTGTTTTGACCTTCAGTCCTGAAATGGATACCCAAGAAATTAAATTTTGTCCTTGTTCTGTCACTTTTTTCTAAAGTTACATATAACATCTGAAAAGAAAGTTATGACCATTTTCCCTAGGTCACCTATTTGAGACAAAATTTTGGAGCCTGCAAAAACTGCAACTTCTTGATATCTTATCTCTGAAAATATAGAGAGACAAGATATCCAATAATTACACGAGGTTCAAAAATATTTTGGCTTGATGTGGTTTTAATTTCAGCTTTTGCATCTTTGTCGAAAAATGTTATAGAGAAAATTCCACGATAGTTTTTTTGAAGCAGTGAAACCATAGAATCCAAAGCTCTGATCCCAAATGTTATGTAACCAGGTCATAAAATAGAAGAAGGGATAGATCAATGATGTAAAAATTAGCCTCTTTGAGGGGGGATCCTCCTTTACATTACACAAATTAATAATTCTTGGATGATTCAAATGACAAAACCTCCTTTCTATATATAGGATTCTAAGGGGACATAATATAATAAGAGCTAACATAATAATAATAACGAAAGGGAACAAAAATAACAATAGTGGGATTCTATGGGGCACAATAATAATAATATAGGGACTACGTGGGTGCAACAATAACAATAAGGGGGCTACACTAACAATAAAAATGAGGGAATGCACTAGTATTATATGAACTTAACAATTTATATATATATGGGTTTGAATTCAACAACTATAAACTGATTGGGCTATGGAAAATTAAGCTATTATCAACTTAAAGAGAAGACAAATGAACTTTTAAGGAAATGAGGCCATCACAACTATGAGAAGGCCCTAGCTTAAGGACTCACAATTGGTTCTAATTGCACAAAACGACAGTTATGTGATATATGGTTTAAGAAAAAATTATAATATTATCAATGAATATATAATGATAGGATAAATAAATAATATATAAAATATAATTGTGCACTAAGCAAAGTAGGCCTCGAGGTCTGAACCAAGGCCACCTGCCCAACTAGCCAACCACATAATGGGTGGATCTTTGAAATGTTCAGGGAAATTTCATTTTAATACCATACCATTCCATGCAGTAGGGAACTGAAATAGTGCAAAAGAGGCTAAGTAGAACCTATCCAATAAAACATAGATTGGATTGAGCTTCGAATGCGTGGAACTGTGACAATAGTGCAACCTTAAGGTAGAACCTTGCCACACGTACTTATTTTAAACCATATTCTAGGGAATACTATGTAATAACATTCCTAGAATATTCCATTTGATGTTGTGAGGAATCTAATAGGTTCCTTGAGGGGCCACAATTGACAATGTCAGAATTGGGCCAAATTTATACTCATTTTAACCATAATTTCACAAGGATTGCAATGGTATAGTCAGTTTTTTACATATGAGCAATGGATTTCAAGGGTCATGGAAGAAACACACCTTCTTTAATTGATGGGAAAAAAGTTGAAGACAACAATGTGCCTTTCAAAACTAGGTCATGCTTATAGTCGAAAGTCCCAGGAGGACGAGATGGAACTGTAGGCATTGTGATTGTTTTGTTTTGAGAAGTAATTTTTCATGTTACTTTGAGAATTGGAGGTATAATGAAGTATTTTTCCATTTAATTACCTTTCTTTTTGTTGAGATGAATGGAGAAGCCTCCCCATTACTGAAACAAGTCCCAAAAATGTAGTCCACACTAGACGAACTTCATTATCAAATTTTTTTGTGCATTTTTCTTTATGGTATCTCATATGTTTCTTCTTCTTTAAGTGTTTTCATACATGGTTTTGATATGATATTTTATGAAATTCTACTAACATCAACCAAAGAAAAGATCTTCGATAATCTCAGTAAATCAGAGATTCTAGATAAGGTTTGGTATCAGGGAGATCTTCTTGCTGATGTGAATTTCATCTCTCAATGATAACCAGGGCTAAACTCAAATAGGGAGAAGGAAAAATTAAGTCATTTAACCAAAATATTGGATGTGCAACACAAATAAGGAAAATGGCAGATGATGATGTTCATACCGAGAATGAGCAATCTTTCTGTAAATATTTCTACGCCATGGAAAATAAGGTAGAGAAAACGTTTGTAGATTCTGAGAAGAAAGATAAAATAGAGGATAATGATTTGGCAAATCACAGGAATGGAGGAGAACATCCTGAGCCTCCATCTCCATCTTCTAGAATAATGTATTCTTGTTTATTATCTATTTCTCATCATTTTAATAGACAACATAGAAATGTTTCTAAAATAATTTTTTTTTAAGTTGGATGTAAAGTTTTATTTTCTTATGCTTAGCGAAGAATCTAATGTAAAAAAGCTAAAAAATTAGATCAAACAGAGTGAGTTGTATTACCAGATAAAACAGATCGAAGAAGATGAGGCAAAATCTAGTGAGCATCTTTTCAATTGGGAGGCATCGCTATCATATGGTGACATAGAAAAATTTATAAAGGTAGTAATCATGTGGGTAAACTCCTTTCCTCTTGGTATGAATTTGTTTATACTTCAAAATGTAAATTTTTATCCATTGGGATATCGACAAAAAACCATGATAGAATGGCAACATTTGCGACAAGGCAAAGTTCAATATGCTCAAAGTTTCATAGAAGAATTTAGGAAGCAAGATTTAGCATTGGGAATTTCTTTAGATTCACCTAATGCTATGAAGAAATATATTACTTCTTTGGATAATTACCCATCACACTCTTTGTGGTTGTCTGAACCCACTACTCTTGATGTGGCTAGTGTGAAAGCCATTCCCCTTAAAAGTAGGGGAAATATGAACAGGGAAACCATGTAAATAAGGAAGCGACAAGAAGCAAAAAGGAATAAAATTCCTCTTGCACTAATTTTGAGGAAGAAGGATATGATGAGGAGAATTGGTGGAAATTGCATCTAGAATTGAAGCCAAAGAGGAATGGTGGAAAAGGGAAGAATAAAATTGTTTCTATAGTGTAACATGACTTGGATTCCATTCAAATGATGGGATGAAGATCACATTTGTTGGGGTTGTAGGCGTTGGACCAATTGACCCGATTATAATTCAATCAATGAGATGAAGATCACAGATGTTGGGATTGCGGGTGATGGACCCATTGACTTGGGTTCTGATTTAGGTGATTAGACAAAGCTTGTGGTAGGTGTTGTACCAAAGATGAGAAGAGAACAAAATATTGCATGGCTCTAAGAACTTGAGGAGATCAACCAAAGACTTGAAGTAAAGAATGATAAAATAAGAAGACTTCTATGAGAATTAGAAGAAGAGAAGTAGTGTGACACCCCTCCGTTTCCTATATTAATTTTAACTATTTTTAGATACGGACTAGTTTAAGATTAGATGGTGAGGGAAGTCATGGTTCAACTTTTGTGATGATGTGATCGATTAAATTATTGTGATGTAATCGATTAATTATTATTAATAAATAAAATATGGAAATTACTCAAGGAAAGAGCACCAAGTTAGAATATTTCTTTTCGGTTGAAACAACTATTGATGGATAAATCCAAGATGAACCTTGCATAAATATATCCTAAACAAATGCCTAGGATAAAATACTAAATATATATATATATATTATATATATATATATATATATATATATATATAATATATATATATATTTACTATGATGGGAGATAAATATCATGCTAGATCACTTAGTTTGAGAAAGATACTAAGTTTGAGTGAAATAAAGCACCATGGGAGAAAAATGTAGGCTCTAAAGCAAAAGGAAAGAACATTTTTTGAAAATAGAAAAGGAAACAAAAGCGCTTAGGAAAATGGGTTGGCAGTCCTAAAGGTTGGACACTGCGAAAAATATGTTGGGAAGGAAAATTATAAAAGAAACCACCAAGGAATAAATGAGGTTGTTGATTTTGGTGGTAGGCGAATCTATGTTTGGGAGGAAGTGGTGGAGTCTATTCATGGTTGGGAGGAATGTGCTCCATCTCTAGTAATTTTCCTAACATAAGTTTGATTAGAATTCTGGTTATGCTCCATTAATTGTGATGAAAATTAATTGAAAATATTGTAAGCTTGTTTATTCTAGAGGATGAAGAAGTTTTGTAGAATAAAGTAGCAATAATAGAAGCTAAATAATTTTACAGTGGAATATAGTGTTGTAAGGTACATGCATTAGGCGTATATGTAAAACGACTGCAAATGAAACCTTTTGGACTTTATTAAACATATTTCTAGACAAGATTAAATCATCGTGCAATTGTGACTAATATTAGGTGTCAGAGAAAATATAATATATATATATATATATATATATATATATTCTGGTTGTAGATAACTAGGACAAGCGAATAGGAAGATGAGCTTTCCTGTGGTGACTATGAGTGACTGATTATATCCGGAATTGTAGTTATGAAATTGTATTTATTTACAGTAAAGCCGTTGAGAAATATGCACAAAATTAACACTATGAAAATATACCCAACATAGTGCTCACCAGGTGAGAACTAGAGAAATACACTTAGTGTCTGTAGCATGGAACGAAGAGTATGTATGTATATGAAATGTCTCAAAAAAAAGAATATGATGGAATCTATCGATTATTTGATTAAGTCAGAAGGAAATATATGTCTGCAATATATTTAAATAAACTAACCATAGGGATACCTTTAATGATAACACGATGCTAGTTTCATTGGCCCAAAAAATAAAAATTGAAAAATAAATGGTAGTAGTAACGCATTACCGACACAGAGAAGAAAATCGTTAAAGTATATAGATAGATATGAAAATTCAAGGTTTATTAAGAGCTCTAACTTTCATTGCCCCATATATTTCCCTATACCTCCTATGTTATACGTGGCTATGATACTCAATAGTTAGTATTTGCAGAGTTTATGCAATTTAGAGTATAACAATAATAATTGGCAAAACTAATACCAAGTCACTATAGGAATTATCGTGATTATGGATCTACAGTATGAAAGGGAAATATGCTAATCATAAAATCACCACTAAACACATTTAGATCATATTTCCATGACCAGACTATGAATTATTAATAATGATAGAAATTAACGTGAATGTGGTGCTTACAGTTGCTAGTAAAAGAGAAATACATAAAGGAAACAATATTCCCATTTGAAAATGAAATTAAAAAAATGCAAAATATATATCAATTGGGTTATGAGACCTTATGTTCATACATCCAAAATATATGATTAAGCATCATAGTTAGAATTGAATGAATATGAACAAGTAGTAGAAATAAAATTTATATACACAAAACATATTAACCAAATTCAGTTCTCAACACTGCATCCACTCGAGGATGGATTCACTATGTAACTAACTAGCAGTGGGTGAAGGAACCATTGAAATTAAAGGGAACCTTGATATGTCAGGCCGACCTTGAAAACGCATGCAAAGAAGGGAGGAATTACTTAAATATTGGATGGAGTAAGAAATCCCTTTAAAATTTACTTGATCTGACTTTTGCAACCAAAGTTTCATACTTGTAGAATGTAAATGAGGGTTATGGCTATGCCTTCAAGGAATTAACATGTTTATAGAGGAAATGGTGTATTTGTAAGGGTAGAAGGTATCTCATTACCTGGGTTTCATATTCCCTTGTTTTCTCTGAAGAATCTGTAACCCCAAAAGAAAAAAAGCGTCAGCAAATTCAATGCGAATTTCATAGATGAAGGTACAAATTAGATAGAAAATTTAAATGGATAGACTTGTAGGAACTCAAAATCACATAGTAGCACTGATTTGTAGTATTACAATAATCAATTATCCAGGAAATTAATTGAGTACACTCTATTTCCAGTGAAAATTTTGCCACATAGCTTTGTCAAAGAAATATTGGGAGTTTAATTCTACTAAGAGAAATTGGGATAAAATAAAACCCTATTTACTTTATGGGAGGGGGTGAAGCTGACACTTCAAACTAGAAGAGATATTGAAAAAATTAAAGTCGATACGCTGAAATAAATGACATGGGACATGCAGTTCTTCTGGTAACAAAAAATGAAACCCAAAATCTCAATAGGCAAAGATGTAATTTGTTAAGATTGAAAAAAAAGATAGTAAGTACCATAATTATAAGTTCCAAACCCCGTGAAAATATGAGTTAGGCCATAGTGGAATACAAGCTTTAAACAAGAAAAGGATTAAAACAGGGTCTAAAGAGTTCCTCCATTTGTCAAAGATAAATATGGTTCAATTTAACCGGAACCAAAGAGGATATTCCTAGAAAACCCTAGGCAACATCAAACCATACAAACCTAGGAAAAGAAAGAAAATAAAAACTAGTCAAGTGCAAGTGAAAGAAAGAAAAATAATGCACCCAAAAATAGTTATCTATGTCAGGGTACCAAGACATAAATTTTGTAAACTTAAATTGAAGGAAAGAACCCAGAATAGAGGAAAACCTCTAAATTCTATTTGAATGCGTCGGCATGATGCATCCTATGTATACCAAGTGTTGGAATGAGATTTCTCTAGGTGGTAGGGAAAGTAGATATCATTTGCAACACCCAACAAATGTGAAGAAACCTCCATCAGTATAGTGGCATTATACAATGAAACAGAGATTGAATAGAGGAAAATGAACTTCAAGTAATGAAAATTTAGGGTTAGATACAACCTAAGTTGATCTCATCCATTGGATAGAACTAGATCATATCAATAATTAGATAGAACCATGTGTGGAGGCATATGGCGATCACATGAATGCCAGAGGTAGTGCCAATTAAAATATATCGTGTCTACCCATAGTACTAGAATATGGACAATAATGAATATAACACATAAATAATCTGATATTTCTCTTTATTATCACTTGGGTGCTATGCATGAAGAGTTAATTCATGAACAATCTATATACTATGCAATAATGGAATTAAAACATAATTTATGGTTCTAAACCATATGTGATTAAATTAGTCATGTAGCTAGACATTATGTTAGGGGAAATGCATGACTATGGTGGTACCATACACATTGCAGATTCGATTAAAATACAGCTATTAAAGTGTATATATCTATCTATCGTATCTATATTATCTCTAATATATATATATATATATTTATATAATTATATAAATTTATACATATATTATATATAATATATAATATATAAATATATATACATATAAACCTAGGGAATGGTTGAATGGCATAAGGAAAAATTAAGTAATTCACAATCATTTCAATTACATAAATTACCCTCTATTGTATTTAAAAAAATGAAAAAAAGGGATATGACAAGTAGACATTCTAGCTTCAGCTATAAGCCCCCAAAAGAGGCATTTAGAAAATTGAAGAGCAATGAAGGCTTAGTAAAGCCATCATCACCTGCTTCAAAATCAACAAGTGAGGTAAATAATGTTAGTAATTATTCAATTTTATGCTCTCATTATGAGGGTGATTTTGATGCTTTTGAAAAGAACACTACACGCATTGGTTTGAAGCTAGTGAAGAAGATGGAGCACCAACAAAAGGGCCTAGGTGTTAGCGGCTAAGGCATTGTGAATCCCATGAAAATGGTGGAATTACCTTGATATGAAAGATTAGGCTATGTGGGAAAGGAAGATGGGAAATTATCCAATATCATCGATGAAAGAAACTTCACACCCATGAAGAGAGAAGAGTATTCAAGTGACAAGTCTATGAAAATGTAAGATGTTGAAAGAACATCACCAAATTCTAATTGCAGTGACCATTCCAAAGGAAGAGCTAAGGAAATCTCTACTTTCTAGAGTCACACCAAGGACAACCATTCAAGAAAGAAGGTTAAGAAAATTTGGAGGAAGAAGAACCATTGTAGCCATTACAATAAGAGTGGACGTCATAAATTGTAATCCATATGTTGGAAACTCCATCCAGAGCTACATCTAAATAAGAACCAAAATAATATGAAAATATCTACGAATGAACAGACTGATAAATTAGTTCAACAAGGAAGTTAGCTACATGAAAGCCCATTAGCCTAGTTAGGTAAGAGATGGGTAACCTTTTTAGGTAGATGAGCATGTCCACCATTGTAAATCACATGTTGCAAAAATGTTTCTAAAAGTGATGAAGTGTATAAAATCACTTATGGAAGCAACATAGTGATATTTTGGCCATTTATTTAGATAGCATGTAGTATGGTTTGTGTTGTAAAACTTTACCATGAGTGTGTTATAAACTCTTTAAAAGTATGTTCTTGCAAGTTGGACATGTATTTACAACTACAAATTTAAATATGGATAAAAGTGTTTGTTTCATCATTCCAATTTTTGATGTACAAAGTCGAAGGAACGGGAAGGTCATCTGTCAATGACATTTGTTATGTAGATCAATATTGCAGTACTATTTACAAAAATTACTTTAGTGGGGAGGAATGATCCAGGTGGGTTTGGAAATCCTCAAAAATAAAATTCTTTAAAATGTAGTGAAACCAAAACCAAGTTTTAGTTCTTGTCATTATGATTCTAGTGGTGCACATGACACTCAAATCTGAGTCCATATGACCAACTTATCGTAGTTCGAAGTTGAAAAAGCAAGGAGGAAAGGAAGGCCTACAACATTCTAGATGGGACCCATAGGCTTACATTGAAACCAATTATTAGCATACCAGTCATTGGTTCCTTGGGCCTTACAAGAAAACAAAAAATAAAAATAAAAAAATAACTATATGAAGCAAACCATTTTAAAAATATAAGGTATAGTTATTAATATAACCATATAAAAAAAGAATTATATTAATACAAATATTAAAAAAAATTAATAAACCTAAAATAACCATGTATAATAAAATATGGTTATATAAAAATCCAAATTGATTTTCAATTGTTGGTGTTGTTATATAAAGAGATTTATTATATAGTTTGTATATATATGGGTTGGAATTCAAAAATTGTTACAAAGCGATGGTTATATCATATATGGTTTGGGAAATTTTTTATAATACTGTGAGCGAATATAAAATGGTAGGTTTAAGGAATAGTTGTAAAATATATCTATGCACCAAATCGAGTAGGCCGCAGGGTTTGAATCGAGGCCACCCACCCAACCAACTACCTTATGTGTCATATTTCGGCCAACTAACTAATGGGCATATATTTGAAATTCACATCAACAATTTCATATTAAAACCATACCATTCCATGTAGGGAGAAGACAACACAATGCATAGGAGGTTGAGTAGAACCCAACTAGTTGAATGCAGATTGGATGGAACTGTGAGCATGTTGAATAATGATAGTAATGGAACCCTAAGGTAGAATATTGCTACATGAAGAGATTTCAAAATAGATTCCATAGAATATTCTATAAAATATTCCTAGAATATTCCATTTTGATATTGTGACCAATATGAAAACTTCCCTGAGGGGCCGGAATAAAAAGTGTCAAAATGGGGGCAAATTTGTACTCATTTTACCATAATTTTGTAAGGATTGCAATGGTGCAATCAATTTTTGCATCTAATAAGTGGATTTTAGGGATCATGGTAGAAATTCACCTTCTTCTTTAATTGTTGGGCATGAAGTTTTAGACAATAATGTGCCTTTTTGAAGTAGGTCATGTTTATAGTCAAGAGTCTCAAGAGGATGAGACAAACATGCTAGTGTTGTGATTTCTAAGTTTTGAGCAATCAAATTTCATGTCACCCTGGGATTGGAGGTGTAGTGATGTACTTTTCCATGTACTTTCTTTTCATTTTGATGATATGAATGAGAAACCACCCCACTATTGAAACATGGCCCAAAGATGTAGTCCACACTGGATGAAGTTCGTTATCAAATATTTCTATGCATTTGTATTTATGGTATCCTTTATGTTGCTTTTTCCTTAAGTGTTTGCATGCATGGTTTTTACATGCTATTTTATGCAATTTTGTTAACATCAACTAAAGAAAATATCTTGGGTGATCCCCGTAAATGAGAGATTCGGTATCATCGAATGCTGCATGTGTTCGAGAAGTATTTTATTTCATAGAGACCATTTATTTGTGCACAAATAATTTTAACTTAAGTAGAAGAACAATTTATGCTAGTAGTGAAGAAGACCCTAATTTCACTAACTCCCAAAGCCCTCAGATGGAAAATCAATCTATTATAATCAAATATGTGCTTAAAATTATTTGAATTAAATAGTTTTCTAGAGTCCCAAGGAAGTGGGATGATCATTATTTTAGAAGTCATTGTCGTAACTTCCTAATTTCCTTCTAATAACTTTGTTTTATATATTTATCTATTTAGACATTTGTTTAGGGATTTTTGTTTTCTCTATGGAGCTTGATGGGCCAAGAAACTACAACGAATGTCCTAAAATCGATTCTCTATCTTCTTTATTAGTCTTACAAGAAAATTGTTTATTTGATTAGGCTAATCTCATTTCCAATGAATTACGTTTTTAGTTAGTCATTTTTTATAGGAATAATAGATTCACTTTTATGGCATACATGATAAAAACCCTTATCTCAAGCCACGCCTTTCATATCTTACCCTATAAACCTAAACTTAATCCCAATAACGAACCAATGCAGGTATAGTATGCCATAATTTGGAAGGAGAAAGCTTCTTTAATCTTTTTTCTAATCCAAGATGTCTTTGCAAAGTATATCATTTACATAATATTTGGACAAGACCTCATCGAGTATCTGCAGAAAGCTAATTTTCCTATGGGGCAAAGAGGCGGATGTATAAAGAGAAAATAATATTATTATTTAAATTTATGATTTAAAGGTAAGTCATTGCTGCTAGCAAAATTTGTTATAGATAGGTATTTTGTTGCAAAAGCTTGCAATAAATCTTCTAACTAGATAGTTATATTTGAATGCAAAAATAAAATAATTTTTTTCTTTTCCATTTACTATTGGACAAGTCATGCTGAAGAATGCAACTCATGTTCCATATCTTGCAAAGCATTCAGATTCTTTTAACTTAAGAGAAGTTGAATCATATCAAGTCTTCGATCCAACAGGAATATTTATGACACGCCTAGGTACTGTTAAGTATAAACTCTAGTATACATGGATTACGAAGGAAAGAGAGGAGAGTCAGAGTGTTCCTACCAAAAATTAAGAATTGTTAATGGATACTGAAGAAACCAATGTTATCACAAAACAAAAATATAGGAAAGGATGCACAAATCCTATGCATCAATATCTAGTTTGCACACCTAGTACGGGCCTGACTTCATCCTCCAATTAAAGGAAGAGAAAGAATAATGCAAGTGGAAAACTAGTTCATGGTGAGCTATCACGTGAAAAAAAATATCAAGAGACTCCTAAGAGATTCATTCCTGATAGAGTGTACATGGTTAAATCAACCAAATCCAAAATTCCCCAAAAATTAGAAAGCATTGAACAAACTAGAGATGTGGAAGTTGAAAGGGCTAGACAACCTGACTGGGTTAGTTCTTATTTATTAAAAAATAAAAAAATAATGGAGAAAATTTCTGAAGAAGTGACTACTTTCTATGACCTCCCTGTCACATCACAAAATACAAATTATGACGAGGGAAGTAAAAAAATGAGAATTGAAAAAGTAAATGTTCATAATAAAAGTGTTATTAATCAAGTAGAAACAAATGATGATGTGTCTGGCATTGGAGCCATGATGCTCATGAAATTTCTTCAAGATACTCGTGAGGCACTTGTAGAGTCTATTAGTGAATAATAAGCAAAGAATCTGAGACTAGAAACAAGAATAAAAGAGCTAGAAGGTTCTATAAATCTAGGTCCTTTGTTAATGACTCCACCGGTAATACACGAACCACCATTGAGAATTTATACCCCTGTTGCATTCCATTAATATAATAAAGCAATTAATATTCTTAATACAGTGAAATCATATATTGTTACTAGCATATGCTAAATATTGGAATTATTTATCATGCATGAAAATCAACTTTCAATTTTCTACTTTTAGCATAAGAAATTAAATCATTTTTGAATATGGTTAAAAGTAGTCTTAAGGTAGATAGGAATTTCATTGATAATGGCTCACTTAGTTTTAGTTAAAGGCTTTGTATAATCTATGATTTAGAGAAAAAAAGACAAAGGACTACAAGATTCTAATGTAATGAAGCAAGTCAAATCTAGGTGGTATAAGAGAATTAAGACACTAGAGAACATAATTTTTGAATGTGAAAGCATTGACATTAGAATGGGCGATGCCTTTCTTAGGGTGGTAGAGATTTTCTAGGATCTAAAAAATCCATGCATCATATGTAGTTCTAAATTAATTTCAAGAGACATGTTAATGGATAAATTGGACAAGGTGAAATAGTAAAATGCAATAGAGTTTGATGACATAACTAATTTTAGTACAGAATAAATTAGTAAATGGCTAGTTACATTTGTTAATATTAATGAATCGATATATATCATGATTGCATAATTTCAGTAATAGGTTAGGAAAATTGAGAAGGAGATATTCAATGAACATGTAAAAATGGATATTATAGATCCTACAATCAAATATTTGATTAAAACTACGGTGGATGAATTTCTTCAAGAAATCATGAGTTTGAAAGACAACTAATAGCCAAACAGTCATGGTCTATGGCTTCAGATGCCATTAGTGTTATTAATTCTTGCATGATTAATTTTTATGTTTACTAGTATTTAATTATTCAACTTTATTGGTTGTGTTATAATGACCTAAGCTAATTCCTATAGAAATTTCTTGTTTTTATTTGCAGGTTTTGTTTTCGACATTATGATTTGTGGGAGTCAAATCCCAATCCCCATTAGGATGAAAGAATTTCCTTTTGCAATTAAGTATCAATATTTTCAATTCTGGTTCCAATTCTTATTACTTTATTCGAGTTTCGAATTTGTTCACCAATTTTGTGAAGAATCTTGAGATAATGTTTTGCTTAAGACCTTGTATATATTTGAATTTTGTGGCATTAGAAAAAAAATAATAATTGAACATAAGTTTTTGAGGACATGCTTTGAGATTTTTTATTATATCTAATCTTTTGTTATTGATCACATTGAAAATGAATGTTTGAAAATACTTTTTGATCTCATATACATTTTCCATATGTAGTGTTTATTTTAATCATAGCTATGATGATTAACATTATAATCTAGATATAATTCTTGTTAATGTAACTATGTTTCTTACTATTCAAGACTTCTCAAGCACAAAAGTTAATTATTGTGTTCAAATTTTAAGTATGTTTACTAATTTTGTGGAGAATTCTATGATAGTGTTTTGCATAAGTTTTCGAAGATATTCTTTGAGATTTTATATTACATATGATGAAATCTTCCTCCTTCATACATGATGATAGTTTGTAATTTTATGCATCAACGTTCCTATTGTTGGGTTAATTTATAATTTGGTGCAATGCTTTTCATGTAATTTGTCTCATGCTAAGCACATTTCACCAACCTTGGAATCCATATATTTGAAATTGGATTTTTGATTTTAAACAAATAGATGGGTTTTATCACATATATTATTACATTAATTCATTAAATCCTAGACCTATCTCGCTGTTTGCAAATATTACTCATGAGCGAATATCATAATTTCTTTTCAGTGACCCAAAATTTCTATTTGCATTGTGCTTCCTTCATACTCCACACAATTAAAGCTTCATCCACACCTCCTTAATGATGTCAACTAAAACACTCCATCTTAATGATATTTCAACTATATATTTTATAAACATTATATTCAATGTATTTCCATCAATATGACATCGACATGTATTCTCCAAAATTGGATTTCCTCAAGTTCACAATAGATGAAGTATTTCCTTTGTATAAAATCATTTTTCCATGGATAAACACAATCCATGATCTTATTATTTATTCTTCCCAACATATATCTAAGAATTAAAGAAAACATGCACAACAGTTTGATGAATGAAGCCCTAGAAATCTATTAAAAAGATCCATAATTTATATTCCACATCGATATTTAGACATATTTATTGTATAAATTTGGTTAGGGTTATAAAAAATAAATTTCATAAGAAATACAAAATATATTTCCTTCGAGTACTAAGGTGTCGAGGAAGCTTTCATTGTGCTTCTTATGCAATTTTTCACTCTCATACCTCTCCAATCTCTACAATGAAAACTTTCCCCACACCTTAGATACAAATCGATGTATTAATTTTGTGGGGACTTAAATTTCTATGAATGTACTTGATATATAATAATTTTGAGTGTTTTCTCACCTCCATTCTATTGGAAATGACATTTGTAATCATGACATTGTATACTTTGTAGAAAGAAAGAAAAAAGAAAAATACAATTTTTATTTTATGTAAATCATGGGTTTCATGCTTAATTCTAGTTCAAAAGCATGTTATTCATTCTTCTATATTTTTCAAGGTCTTTTGAGGACAACTAACAATATGTGTAATGTATTATAGTCCCATTTGGACTCATTGTGAAAAAGGAAAATATTTATTTTGTCGATAAAAACCATTTAGTCCTCCATGACCAAGTTTGACCTCATTCAAGAACGAGCCAACCTAAGGGAGGGCTATTAGACCCCTAAACAAGGCTATAAATACATGGAGCTTGACCTCATCTGTGACACACATCCAACACAAATTCGATATGCAATAGCGAAGGAAAAAAAGAGTTAGAAAGATGAAGAAAGGAAGAAAATAAGTTGAAATTTTTGGGGATTAGCTCTCTCTCCACACATTTGAAGTTAGGGTTTGTTGCTACCAAGTTAGAGGAG
Source organism: Pinus taeda (assembly GCA_000404065.3). NCBI lineage: Eukaryota > Viridiplantae > Streptophyta > Pinopsida > Pinales > Pinaceae > Pinus > Pinus taeda. The sequence goes on along the minus strand of APFE030952085.1, from coordinate 230,378 downwards.
GCCGAAAATTGCAAGGCCAAAATTCTAGAGCGAAGCTGTAGAGGGATGAAGTTTTGAAGCTCCCTTGAAGGGATCTTGTTGGGAGGGTTGACTTGTTCCTTGGGAGGATCTTTAGTTTTGGTATTTTGGTCTTGAAAGTCTCATTGTAAGAGGATTCTATAAGAAGAAAAACATTATTTTTGGCCTCTTTAACTTGCGGGTGTTTTTCCTTGGCTTGGAGCCTATATCTTGTGGACTTTGTCTTGTTGTGATGTTAAATGTTTTGGTAATTTCTTGATGAATAGGAAAAAATACATTTATGAAAGGACAACATATATCACAAGTAATTATGAAGTTAAGGAAAATCATTTACAATACATAAGTCTCCTGATTTTCTAACACATTCTACGTTTACTTGATAAAGTTCAAAAGAAGTTATATGTTTTAATATTTTATTTTTAATTGAGTTAATTTTGTTGTGCATAGTGGAGAGGTGTGGATGAAGCTTTCATTGTTCTTCCTCGACACTCCCACACTTTGAACAATGAAATATTCTACTATCATACGTGATGCAAATTTGTAATTTTGTTCCTTAATGTTCCTATTTTGGGGTAATTTAAACTTCGGTCTAATAATTTTCATGTAATGTGTCTCATGATAAGTGCATTTCACCATCCTTGGTATCCATAGGTTTGAAAGTCATTCAATCCTATACCTATTTGACTCTCTACAAATATTACTTGTGTGTCAATATTATAAGTACTTTTCATTGACCCATAAATTTTGCACGCCACACTTCCACACTCTACACAATGAAAGCTAGATCTTGAGATATGCATACTTTGCAATTATAACAACAACTACCCGGGATATCTGAAGATATAAAAAAATAGCCACGTATTATCTAAAATTCATGTTAAGTAGCTGACGTAGAAACATTTGATTGTGCGGAGTGCACATGTGCGAAGGAAGTTTTCATTATGCTTCTTCCACACCTCTGCACTAATAATAATGAAAGTTTCCTCCACATCTCAGAGTGAAATTGATATATTAATTTCGTTGGACTTAAATTTCTAAGTATGCATTTTCTTGAAATATATTATTGTTTAGCATTTTCCTTAGCTCCATTTAATTCAATTGCTTAATATGAATTTCAAATAAGACATGGAAAATTTCTCTATATCTTCAATGGTTCAAAGCAACTACATATCTTAGAGTTTAGATTCCATTGTGTGGAGTGTGGAGGAAGCTTTCATTGTGCTAGGTACGAAGGTGTGGAGAAAGCTTTCATTATGTAGAGTGCAGATGTGTGAAGGAAGTTTACATTGTGTGGAGTCTGGAGGTGTGGAGGAAACTTTCATTGTGCAAAGTGTGAAGATGCGCGAGTGTAGAGGTGTGAAAGAAGCTAATATATAATATTGTTGAGAGTTTGCCTTGCCTCCATTTAGTCCAACTTCTTAATATGAATTTTCAACTATGCACTTACTTGACAAATAATATTGTTGAGTGTTTTCCTTGCCATATAAGACATGGCCAATTACTTTGTATCTTCAATAGTTCGGAGAAATTGCTATAATGATTGCAAAGTGTGTATATCTAAAGGTTTAGCATTCATTATACAAAGTGCAATGATGAGATTTGTGAAAACACAACGTTCTCAAATAAAAAAATTATTATTATTTTTTTTTATGAGAAATTTTAATGTCATTGTAAAGTTCATCATTTTCTTATTGTAATTCTTATAATTTCATGTTTTATATTGAAAAATTTTTTTATAAGCTCTAATAATATTGTAAGTTCAAAAACTATGATTTATTATCTAGTCTAAAAATAATAATTTTATATTTTTATTTTATGTTTTACATAACATGTAGGTGGATAACTTTTTAAATAACATTTCAATTAGTTGAAGATGTCCATTTTCCACTTTAATTTTAATTTAGATACAACTTTTTTTAAATGACAATTCACTATAATCTTTGTAAAAATTTAGTATTCTTTAATAATATAATTCACATATTAATAATGATTTTTTGAAATAGTGAAATTAAGATGTTTGATAAATTTTTATTAATTTAAATTTATCTAAGAGTGCATATTGATTTTAATATTTATTAAATAATAAATATAAATTAAATAAAAAATTAAATAAATTTTGATAAATATATCTCTTTACACATACAATTATAGATTATTTTTTTTAAATTACATTATTTTTTATACATTTTTAATAAAATTAAAAAATATATATATAGATATTAACATTAATGTATCATTTAAAAAATATATAAATGAATATTACATTATTATCATTCTTTTTGAAAATATAATATATAAATTTAATGAAAAATTGAATGGGAAAACGAATACAAAATCGATAAATAAAAAAATACAAAATAAAACAAAACTCCTCGAGTCTTTTTCATTTAAAAAAATATGACATCTTTTCTATTCTATGTCCATAACCTACAAATATCTTTGACGGAGAAAGCTACTTTGGACTTAAAATATAAAATAACTATACTCATTATAAACTTTGTCAACCCCTTACCCACAATTATATTTAAAGAAAACAATTCTAACCCTACTCCCAAAAACCAACTTTATTTATCATGAATCCTGCCATACTTTTTGAGTGGATCCACAAGGTCACCATGGCAATTATTTGGGAGGTGTCCATAACGTCACGTATGTAAAGAGGTATAGGTGGAGGATCTGATACTGTAATGCTTAAAAAATTATAATTTATACAGTATTTCAAGTGCTTAGAATGTGAGAACCTCTCGGCAGTAAATTTTAAATTATAATGATTATAGCTACATTAGCTAATTTTTTGTGTTTGTACGTACAAGTACATGCTAATTTTATTATTTAGGTTGATTTCGACCGTCCTTGTATCGACATAAAGTAGTGCCCGCTGTCACTATAAATGAAAGAAAATGTGAAATCGATTTCTAATATGTGTGGTGCAGATTTTCGTAAGATATTGCGACATAATAACGTCAGTAGAAGTATCGTTTCTTGGTAGCCGGACGATGGTGAGCACTGAATTATTCTGCAACCCTAGTTATAAAGTTTTACATTGACTATTTGTTTTGACACCAAGACGCCTGACATTGGACATGGATGCATGCATAAGTGAAGTCAGCTATTGTTAATTGAGTCTGTTCAGGGACCACTTTCCGTTTAGTGGCTGGGGCCAAAGAGTCAATCTTTTTAGTGAACTCTCACATCAAGCTTAAATTATAACGTAGAATAATTATTATGGATAGAATAATGAAACCGCAATGAATCTACTTTTTAACATTTTCTGAGCTCTGCAATGTAGACTCTTTCTTTCAACGGTAGCGCTGTTATTCCAGAAAGGGACATACAGATTCACAGACACTATTTTCTGAGATAAGACAATTTATGATTATATTTCTACAATTATTGTTCGCAAGAGTTATTTGTGGTCACAAGAGTTATTTGTATGCACCAGGGATGGAATTTGACAGGTAAAATGCTAGTCCCAAGGTTTGCCAATCACAAAATGTTTTGTTTTTTAAATATATCAGAAATTTCTTCAATCCATCAACATTCTGATTAAAAATATCAAAACCCACATTAAAATTGCGAAAACTTTCCAATTTGAAAGATGCTTCATATTTGAAATTCCTACCTTGCTAAGCACTATAGCATATTATTGTCATTATACAATGTGCGCCAATAGTGTTCTCGATATGTGCAACTGTGACACCTCGCCCTTGCACTGCCACAAATCATCTATATATACGGCTTTGCATTTTCTCCTTTAATCATTTATTCATTCTCCAAGTTAGGTAAAGACAGGCATTTGCATTTTGCACTGCATGGCTTCCGAAAAGAGAATTCAGTGTTGGTTTTCGTTCTTGGTTTTTCTGTGTTTCATCGGATTCACAGAAGCAATCAGAAAGGCGCCCTGCGCTCCTCTATTACTAGGTATGCCGACTTAGGGTATCCTACATGCATAAATATACACAACAAAAAAATTAGTCTTGTGGGCTGCTTTTAAGAAAAACATTGTGCTGATGAAGGTATATTATTTTCTTTGTTTTGTTTGTTACAGAATCTCGCCCAGAAAACCCTAGCGCAACAGGAATATCTATGCAAGGCGTCGGCGTTGCCGAATCGGAGACAGTCGTAACGAAGGTGCAGACGCGTTGTTTGTTCGAGAACTTTATGCATAATTTATATTGCTTGAATATTTAGATTTTCTGAAATGAACAGGAATATATAAGTTTGTGTTTACTTGTTGCAGCAAGCTGCTGAGATAGAGGAGGAAGGAAGGATACTGTTGGAGGACGGCAACGGCGTAATAAGCAGCACAATGGACTACTCAGGTCCGAGTGCCAACCACGACCATGATCCGAAAGGCCACCGTGGAAATGGAAATTAATTACTGCCATCTTACGGGAAGAATGATTTCGTAACCATAGTTGTTATTTTTCAGAGCTATGTATCTTAGCTTCTCCCCACCTCACTCGCACTTATGAAATCTATCTGCCTAAAATCAATGGACGTAGTTCGGGGAATATTGTTGAAGAAGTATTTCCGTCGGTATTAAGTGATTTTTGCCTTTATAATTGAACGAAGATTTCCGTTTCTGTCATGACTTCTATGTGTGTTTTCAATGGTACTGGCCAGAAAGCTATTTTGGTTTTTGTTTTTAAGGTGTATGGGAAAAAAAATTGAACAATCGTATTCTATGTGAGCTGTGTAACATGTAAATATTCAAAGCTTCTCAAATTAAAATAGTTGAAACTTTTGTCAAAAGCTTTCATAAGATTAGCTACAAAATCTAATTTTCAACCTTTTCTTTCTATCGTGTCCATGACGGCTGCTCATTTAAGCGTGAACAAAACCTCGTTTACAATAATATAATATCAATTTTGTTTCAAAGACAGAAGTGATACTAACCCTAAAAGTTTCGCTCCTTTCTTATTGCTTCTGCTGACCTAGTAGCAAACAACAAGGGGGCTTTTATTATTAATAAGTAGAGAATATGTGGTGTTTTCTTTTTAATCCAGAAACGTTATATATGTAATGTACGTTGATTTTGTTCCATATGAAAAAAAAAAAAAAAAAAACATCTTTTTTAATTCTAAATATGAGTTTTATTTAAGACTATGGATTTAGAATTTTAATGTGAATGATTAAAGTTTTCCTTCATGCCAAGGAAAAACTGCAGCAATTCTTCTTTCTTTTTTTCTCTTTAATCAAAACGTTGTTTGCTGTAATCATTTTCATCTTTGGAAAAACTTTCTTCCGTCTCTTTCTTTATATTTTTTAATAAAATTTTCATTTTTTTTATAAGTTTCTACAGAAAAATGTTTTAATATGTGACGACTATATACATAAAAATAATAAAATAATTATTTACATTATAAATAAATAATTATTATAAATTAAAAGACTTTCAAACACAATGATCCATGCTAAAGAAGAGAAACCTTTTTTCTTAAAAGGGAGTGGCAAATTCACAACTCATTGGATCATAATGACCACTAACTCATATAAGATTAATAATATACATTAAGATACAAAATATAAAGCTAATTATGCTTCCCCACACATGAGGCATATGGATCATGTAGATTCAACTTATATGTAATCTTGGTGTTAAAGTAAGGAACAACCATGATAAAATTATTTTTTAAACAAATTACAAGAAATTATTGGAAATGAAAGCAATTTCATAACAATTCTTTGTTTTAGTGAATAGCTAAAATAATGGGATTATAATTTTCACAAGACACTCTCAAAATTAAATTCACATCCAAATAATAAGACAATATAAATACAATGAGCTATGTCTTGAGATAACTAATCTATCTTGGACATACAATCTCTTTGTTGAGTGAATATCTCAATGGCACATTAATATAAGAAGCTAACTAGTTGGAGAGAATATCTCAACCAACTAAACCTCAAAAAACTCCTAAACACTAGGAACAAACTAGTGTACATAGAAAATATCACAACTAGGACAAGTAGGAATTATATTTTCCAAGTCGCCCTATTGATGACTACATGTCTCAATCCCGATCAACAATATTTATATCTAGTCCAATCTAGCAATTACACCTTGTACCTTGTCCATGCATACATTGTCAAATTGTCAATGTCCGTAAAATGGAACAATTATGCACCGGAATGCGTGTACCTAACTACTTCAATGTCTAGTCTAGTAGGAAGTCCCTCACATACATGGTTCATCCAACTTCTTGATGAACTGTTTTTTATTTTGTCCTTTACATTCTTAGATTATTCCATCTCACAATTCCCCCACTTAATCGAAGACTCAATTCTTCTGTTACATATCAACCTTAGATATGAGTACACTTTCCACTCTTGTACCTACCGAGTGGTTTATTCCATAGCTTGATATCACTAGGGAACACATAACAAAAGGGTATGCATGCATATCTTTGTCTTACAACCATAAGACCTTTTTAATATGCTCCAAACTTAAACAGATACTAGGTACATAAAACATTTCAAAGACCACAACTTACCATTGCAAAGCAATATATGACATTTAGATTTGCTATAGTTACAATGTGCTACTCATAATTTATCAAGGTCATGGGCTTATTCTACAAACTCAAACAAACTTTCACTATGTTTCCCTTTGGATCCTTTTCCACTCATCTTGGATACACCGCACCATTCATAAGATGAAGCACACCATTTCTTTCTCACATGAATATCTCCATCATAATATTCAGTCATCATAGACTTTGTAATTTTAAATCTTTGGCATCTTCATTTTTAACTTTAACATATTGCTCTTGGATCTCTATATTTTACCTTTCATGAATTAGAGTCACAAATCCTAACAAAATGACTTCATATTGAGTTCGTTAATCCCACTATATATACAAACTTCCAAGACATATTCACTGCCCAAAGTGCAGAACGTGCGAACAACAATCAAGCTTTTGAACAAGCAATTCTCTGAAGATTTTTTATATAGACTTGTAGAACCTGTGACCTGGTAGAGCCCACTAGGCACATTGCTTCATGTCATCTCCACTCTAGCTATGGTTTTGGCATGGTTAGCTACACACTAACTGCTACGAGTTTTCTATGTGCAAGTTGTGAGTTTTGCTTCAAACTCTCCAATGTTTCTCCACAGTCCACATTTCAACCTTACTCCATCCTCACTTAGTTGTTCCAAGCCACACGACTGGTTTTTTTTCAAAAGTTAAGAAAGAAACACTTAGCTCTAGCTGTTTACATGCTCGCTGGCTCACTCTTGGCTTTATCACACGAGTGTTCATGTTAGCCACTCTACACACGTCTCCTCGCTCATTTTTGTATTTTTCTTCCATTGTTGGAGTCTCGTGCATTGAAAGTTTTCCATTATTCCAATCCACACACTCCAAAAATCTCAGCAGAGTACTAAAACACTCGCTATCCACAAATTTCAACCGAACAATTCCACGCGATGAACCCAAATGTTCTCCTCAATTCCAGAAGCAAGATGAAATCGATTATCCTTTGGTGTTGGTGGCATCTGTTATCCTCCAGTTCTGAATCTCCACGACCACTGTTTCATGCCTCTTCAACAGACTACTGTGCACAGACTTGAAAAGCTCCTGAACATGACTAGATGCACAGAACGAAACACTCGCAAATGTGGCAGAAATTTCATCACAACTACAATAATTCTAGACAATAATATACCACAAATCCATGCATCATTAGTGCTCAAATCATGCAATCCTGAAGGCTCTTCCCAATTCCACACGTAAGTTCTTTGTAGACAGCAGAAGGACCAAGCACATTTTATCCTCTACAGGTTTGTTGAGGACATGATCTGTATCAGCCTCCCATATTGTCTGTTGTACACAAGTACACATAGTGGTTATGGGTTTTGAATAAAAAAATCGCTTAACACACACAATACTATACTCTCTTATTTCCCTTAGGACGTAGAGGGGCCAAGGCCCATGCCCATATGGGTTGTGATACCAATTAAATTACCGTAAGACATTCTTAAAATTCAACTCACATTAAAATAATAATACAATATAAATAGATGCAGTTATGTTTTTGAGATAGCTAATTTATATTGGATTTGTAAGTTTTTGGTTGAGTGAATATCTCAACCATACACCAATCTAGGAAGCTAACTAATTGGAGAGAATCTCTCAACCAACTAAACTTCAACAAACTCTTAAACACTAGGAACATGCTCCTGTACATAGAAAACATCACAACTAAGATAAGTAGGAATTATATTTTCCAATTAAATGGTCTTGGTAACATGCTTGATCAAAAAACATATACATTGTCATGTGTGTTAGTAGTCTCACCCATAGAGTGGTAGCAACTTTTATGGTGTGCAATATCAACAATGGTGGTGGTGGGAGGTCAATAAGCCTCACTATGAAAGGAAGAAAGACACATTTTGGAATAAGAGGATCTTAATATTCAACCACAGTAGAGGTGGATATATATAATATTTTGTAGGCTCAACTAGTTTTGTATAGGTTGATGTATCCCATATTTTATATGGGATAGACCAAACTTTTGCATATCGGTGGAGCCAAGATTTTGTAAATAATTCACTAATTTTTTGGTCCACAGTGAGGGATGACGACATGTACCACTTTCTGTATATTTGACTTGAAATATATATATCATGTTTATTGAATTTGATGAGATATTTGTGACATACAAATTGGTATGTATATTTCATATTAATGTCACCTTTACATATTTTGGTTTTTATATTATGCTTTTTCATGTCATGCTATTTTTCTGATTGTTTGTTTTTTAAATGTATTATAAATACTTTAATGATTCACATTTTTTATGTTTTTATATTTTGAAAATAAATTTGAGAGGTCCATGTCATTTAAATTTAGAGTTGTTAAATGGTTTTCAATTTTCATTTTATAAAACAATTTTATTTTGATAGTGATTGTAAACATTTATATGCATTAAGATGAAATATTGTTTAACTCTTCTCCCATATCAATTGTTTATTATCCAAATAGATATAATATTTTTATTAAATATATTTACACACTTGATTAAATTATTTAATGAATGGTTTATAATTTAATTAATTTATGAAAAGGTTTATGTTTACATTATGCACAACCTAGTTCTATTTGAACTTTATAACTACATATGATATGTCAAAATATTATTGAGATGCTCTAGATAAGGAAATACCACTTACAACAATATTTTTCATGTTGAAATTTGTTATAGTTAGTCCAAATCTCTTTAGAATTTAATGCATCTTATATATTTGAATTATGTGACTAAGTTATGCTTAAAACGATATGCTAGAATCTATGATTACTTGGATATTTTTGTGCATATAATATTACATCACAAATATAACAAATTTGTTTAACAAAAAGCTTTGAATTCATACAAAATCCATAATAAGTGCATTTTACCTAATCTATTCAATTAATATCATTTACAAAATATCATAATGATAAATATTAAATATGTATATACTCATTCTCTTCCTATCAATAATTATTAATTATTATTTGTTGATGTTAACTCTACAAACTCTATTATGGATACTTTGATAAAAAACATTAAGATTACAAATATTTCATAATAAAAATTATCAACATCATAAAGTGCACATACGACAATATCATTCATAATAAATATTTAAAAAAAAAGATAATTTTTGAAAATGCATCTTTATTCATAGCCTATTTTATAATTTTAAACAATTTGATATCCACATTAATTTTACAAATCTTAATACAATTCTAAAAAAGATATAAAACAAATAAATAAAAAATAGTAATTATAAATTAAAAAAATTAATATAACATATAAATATTTAAAAACGTCTCTATAATTCTTTCATCTTTCCATATATATTTATTCTACTCAATTTATTTGGTTTAAAAAAAATAAAAAAATATCTTCAAATGTAAAAATAAAACATTTACACATCACTCTTCCTTCCATCACCATTAATTAATCTTAATTTCCTTCCATCACCATTCAATCATCTTAATTTCCTTACTTATTTTCTCTTCCAATAAAGCAACCCCGTGGTTGTGTTACCCCACATTAAAAGTAAGAACTATATTGACGAGGGCCAATTATTTCAAATTTTGCAAAATCAAAATTGAGACCATTTCATGTACATCTCAGATTCAATTCAAAAAGTTTAGTAACATATAAGGGATGATATAAATATTTCATATTTTTTCAAAACCGAACGAGGTTTCATATATATTTTGGTGAAAAAGTGAATGATATGGCCGCAGAGTATCATATTGCAGAAGAAAGAAATGTTTTTTCAAGGGCATTGTTTATTATCGAGAGTTTTAGAGGGTAAGGTTTCGTATATATTTGGGTGAAAAAAGTCAATGATATGGTAAAATATGATATAGCGAAAGAAAGAAATATTTTTTCAAGTGCATGTTCAATTATTGAAAATTTTAAATATGATATTGGGAAAGTAAGAAATATTTTTTCAAGTGAATTGTGAAGTATGGAAAATTTTTAAGGGTAATAGTAGCAAATGAGTTAATTTTGCGATTAAAAAAAAGAAATTCATTAGTTTTTAATTTTTAATGTCACCTCAAATTTTATGGGATAAAATTATCATACTTTAAAATAGTTAATTTTGATAGAGACTAGTCTAGGTCCATCTTAATCTCGGTCTATCAAGCACTGAGAGGGATCTAATCTCTCGAGGTGAAAACTTCTTTTCGGGTGCAAAACTTGGGGAAATGTTTTCACCTCCAAAGTTTTGATCCCTCTCGGTGCTTGATAGATCTCGGTTAAGATGGATCTAGGCTGTTTATATAATACGATATAATATCTATGTTTGTCTCTATGTGTCTCTTTCTTATTCCCTCTCTCTATCTCACCCTCAAACATACAAACTCTCTCTATCTCACCCCCAAACCTACACTCTCTCTCTCCATATCTATCTCGCTCTCTCTCCCTCCCTCTTATTGTCCCCTTCTCTCTCTTCCCCTCCTCTCTCTATCTCTCTCTCTCTCTCCTACTTCTCTCTTTCTCTCTCTCTCCCCCAGCTCTCTTCTCCCCTAACTCTATCTCCACCACTCCCTTGTCAATCCCTCTCTCTCTCTCTACCTTTCCCCCTCTATTTATTTCTTCTTACTTCCCTCTCTCTCTCTACCTTTCCCCTTCTATTTATTTCTTCTTTCTTCCCTTTCTCTCCCCATCCAACTGCATCTCTCTCTCCTTCTCTCTCTTCAGTCCTATCTCTCCCTTTACCTCCAACCTCCCTTTGTCTCTCCCCCCCATAACTCTTCTCTCTTTCTCCACTCTATCACTATATTCCTCCCTCTCCCCTTCTCTCTCTCCCCTCAATGTCTAATCCTCCCTCTATCTCTCTCTTTCTCTTCTCTCCCTGTATCTCTCCCTTCCTCTTCTCCTTCTTCCCTCCACTCCTCTCTCCCTCACTCTCTCTCAATATCTCCCTTGTCAGTCCGTCTCTCTCCACCTCTATCTCCCTATTTCTTTGTTCTTTCATCCCTCTCTCTCCCCCTCCAACTCCATCTCTCTCTCTCCCTCTCTCCTTTTCTCTCTTCCATCCCCTCTCTCTTCCTTCCTCTCTCTCCCACCTCCATCTCTCAATCTCCCACCATATTTGTCTCCGTCTCTCTCTCTCTCTCCCTCTCTCCAAATCTATCACTATCTTTCTCCCTCTCCCCTTTTCTCTCTCCCTACCATCTCTGCTCCTCCATTTATCTCTTTCTTGCCCTTTGTCATGTTTCCCTAATTCTTATATTTTTTTTCTTTTTTGTTTTACTAACATCAACACTTGTGGTTACTCATTAACTTTCTCTTATCTATTCAGCATGATGATAGCCATCTTATGTTTATTGAATGTAGGGTGATATTGAGGGAATATAAGATTCAGCCTAAGTTGAATATGTCATCCCTATTTTTCTGTCAATTAACAACATCCTATTCCTTACATGTCTCCCTTAAGCAATTTGTATGCATGGTTTTCACATGGCTTATGTTACTAAAGGTCTCATTATACTTGCATACCCCTTGACAGTGTTCCTAGGTCAATTTTACATATCCTTGGGAACCATGGTGTAGTCTTTGTTGACAATGATATATTGGGTATTGCTTGTTTCATCTTCCTTGGTCCCATTATGGATTCAATTTAGATATACAATGGTGTTACTTCAGATAGTGATAACATCCCTAATATGACAATACCATTAGAACACTACACCTAAATACCAACCTTAGATACCAACCTTACTGTATATGACTTCAACAAGTATTCATCGAAATTATTACTTCCAAATTTGAAATTCATTCAATGTTGGAAATGAAGTTTATTGAATGTTTACTACTCGACAATATATGTATGTTTCTATTATAACCCTCAATATTCTTGTGATTTACCTTACAGTGTACTTATTTTCTACATAACAAAGGTTACACCAACTCGTGAATTCTTTTTGTTCTGATATGCATCCCCATACTCCTACCTTTTGAGCTAGCACTCACTCGACACTTAGGAGACATGATTTAATTGTGCAGTTATTATATCTAGCATCTATGCAGGAGGGGAATGACCTTTTTATGACCTCCTCATACCATAAGTTACGGTTCATGAGGTACCAGTTCTTCGGTTTGATATATATTTATAGTTGTATTTTTTCACCCTCGTGATACTATATCATAACCTAAGGTTTATTTGGCATGTTGCCTACTATAAAATCTCATTGTATTTCATTTACATTTTACACATATGAGAGGCATTTAAGATCATTATATTCCTTCCCATGCCGACTATACCTTCATGCCCCTTCGAAGTTTAACCATGCGAGTCATGGTGAGCCACGTTAATGTCTATCGGATGGGGCCATGTGACCATTGTAATAGGTTTTGAATGGTTCGTATAAGCGAATGACATGAAAGGTTAAAATTTATTCACCCATCCCTAAATGGTTACGAACCTTAAACTCTTAAATAAAGTACCCTTCATGTTGTGGCATCCTCAGTCTGACAACAATTCCATGTTATTCCATTTATGCTTGGGATTTGGCCTTCAGTGGTCGCATAGGTCCCTTGGAAGATGACCGACTGCAAACCCTCATCATTTATATAGGTACATTTATTTATTTTTTGTTTTTTTAAAGATGATTCAATTTCCTTTTCCTGATGCTTAACTATGTAGGATATGTCTTTTCAATATATCTCACCAGGTTAACATTTTTTCCACGTTATAGTGCAACTGCTTGGTTCCACCCTCATGAGGCAACCTTCCTTCAGGATTGGTTTAAATGTTTCTTCTTGAGTCCTTTGATCCGACCCGGGTCTCCCATGGATGCAATTGATTTTTCTTTGCCTTCACTAAGAGGTGTCTTATCCGTGTTGGGTTTCATTCTTCACTGTCCACCAAGCATGACACTCCTTGACTCCATGTTTTAATTGAAATGCTCCATAGACTCTTGTCTATTGTCTCCTTTCTCTTTGCAGGTGCGCACTACCCCTCATGGAATTCCAAACTAGTGCATTCAACGACCTTCATTCAGTTTGGCTATGCCTGCCTTCTTCGTGGTGCGAGGTTAGCTTGAATTCCTTGGCTAAGGTTCAGATGTTACAACCTATGCAAAATTCCATGTATTTGTGACTCTATTCTCGATTTGTAATTTTGGCACCCACCTCCAGGTGAGGGATTTTCCTATAGTCCACACATACTCGATAAGGCTAGTTATGTATATATATTTTCTCCAGTATTCGTAAGGATGGAATTCATCTTAGGGTTGCAGAAATGATTATAGCATAGGAGCTCATACTCGTTGTGTTCATTGTAAAGGTACCGTGATTTACTCTGGATGCCTCTACATAGAAGAGAGGACACTCCCTTATGAATATTCTTCCAAGGAGAAGAACCATCCAGGCTCTAAGGATCCATGCAAGGTATAGTTTTTTGTTACGCATTATATACATTCCTAATTTTCTTTTCTTTTAGTGCTTAAATTTCATTTTCTGGTTTTTGACGTTTTCCCTTTTTGGCCACGATCATTGGACTGTTTTCGAGGATGTTGCAAGCTTGTGGGGTTAAGCCCTTGTTTCTGCACATAAATTCAACTTGAATTAAAGTCGAGATACTACTTCCTATTACGTGTATTTTGGTTTCCGTTACATAGGAGCTTCTTCCTTGTAATAAGATTAATACCCGCTCTTATTTTTGCGGGTATTGCAATTTTTCACCAAGCTTATGTTAAAATATGCATTCATGATTTCTAGACTACGTCTACGTTTGTTAGCTCATCTGCTAATTGCCCATCCTATGCTCCAAGTTGGTTACTCCAATTTCTCTCTTCTCTTCCTTGAGATAGGTGGAAAATCGAGTCTGTTTCCTTGATTCAATGATGGTTTCTTCGACTTCGACAGTTCCAGCTCTAGTTGTGTTATGTGAAAGTAAACTGGTGTTAAGACCCTCACAACCTTATGGGTTATTTATCTTTCTCCATGTCACAAAATTCGAATCATTTGCTATTGTCTGCCGTGATTAATGGCGATTTTGCATACAAGATGGAGTGTACACCTCCTCCCCCTCGAAATCTAGAACATGCTTTCTTATTAATGCTTTTATCCATATACTATTGCAATTTCAATTATTGTATATGAGGTTTCTTTTCCTCGGCATGTAACTACATTGGTCCTAATTAAATTCATGCTTGAAACTCCCTTACTTTCTTATTGTGTTGTGACTTCAGTAGCACAATACTTATCGTGTTGTGACATTAGTAGCATAATACTTCTAAATTTCAGTAATGTCCAATTCAAGATTCTCTCATATATTTAAGTGATTATATCACTTTATGCACCTGTAATTACTATGTATGTAATTCAATTTGTTTAAGTGTTAGGTTTGCCTGTATATCGAATGTAAGATCGATGCGTATGTGTATTCCTAGTAGATATAAAAGTGAATGGTTTAGTTGATTAATTGAGTAGTTAACAAGAAGTTGGTAATAGGTAAAATACCATGAATTTTGTTCTACTGCTTTGGAATACTTTTCTCAATGAAAAATGTGATTCTTCCTCTTATATATATATATATCATTTTACACTTGATCTGAGCCTATATTTTTTTTTTTTTTTAATTTTATAATTGACATGTTTATCTTGACATAATATGAGTGTTATCGATATTTTCATAATAATCATCACCTAAATCTAACTCTGGAAGAGATATTTCGGCCTTGCCCCACACTCGAAGGTATAGCGAATGAACTGGTGTCATCTTATATGCTCATAGTGCAACGAGATTATATGCCTGTTATAGCTTGTTAATTATATGTTAATCATTAGAACTCATATTCGAGCATTTTGATAAAAATATACTTTAGAATAATAGTTAGCTTTCGCTTCTTGTTTTTATAGATTTACTGGATGAGAGTCTCGTTTGCTGCAATTTAGTCTACTCCATTCTTGTTAATTGATAGATAAACATTTCTATTGTACTCATGATGGTATCCCACCCATGGGTGTAGTAGGATATAATTTTTGATCCTCTAATTACTTGTGGAATTAAAATTGTGACCTACTTCCTATGTGATATGTTTTTTTTTTTTTTTCAAAATATAACCATAGATCATCATATTCATTCATCTTATGATATTTGAGAATACAAATTATCCCACTCATAGACGAGTACTATTTGCATGCTTCAAAACGGTCAATTTATGTATTAAATTCAACAATACTCATAGTAATAGTATTGTTACAACAATTTAACACAAATACATTAGTAGTGTGTCATGTTTACTATACTAACATCAATATCATTTTTGCAAGAGTTTCAATTCAAATTTATCACTACATCCACAATGATAATATCTCTACAAAAAATATTAAAAATTAACAACTAATTAACATTTCATGAAACAATCAAATTAACAACACATAACACAATTAATTCAAACTAGGAACACACAATCACTTGGAAACTCGAACACCCCCGCCCAACCTAGAACTGATTTCCTTCTGACTTGAGAATGCTTGCTCTATGGATTAAACAACCCCCTTATTAAACCCTTTCACAAATATTTAATATCTTTCCTTGATGATAGAGTTTCTTTTATAGGTGCCCCCATTTTGCAGAATTCCTTATCCACTTGCCTAGATGTTTCTATAAAAACCTATCTTTTTGTCCCACAGAGCTTTTATGTTTTCCACATTTAGCATCTTTCTCCACTAAACAACTTAATGGATCTTTCTCTCCCATCCATTAACATTATCTAGGATTTCATCTAGAATCTTATCATGAAGGCATGGTAAGCATCTCATTTCTAAGCATCTCTATCCTAAGTACTTACATACTATTTATTTATTTGTAATTATCCTTTTACAAAACTATTCATATATATATATATATATATATATATATATATATATATATATATATATTATAATATATATATATTATATATATATATATATAGTTTTCCATAGATTTTCTTCCATAACCCAATCTAACCTAACAATACTATTACAAGGAGGGATATTACACCTTTCTCTACCTATTTCTCTCCCCTTCCATTCTCCCTCTTCCCTCCTCGCCTCTCTCCGTCTCTCTATCCAAATATCCCTTATTACTCCATCTCTCCCCACCTCAATATCTCTACGTATTTGTCCTTTCCTCTCTCTCCCTCCCCGTCAAACTCCATCTCTCTCTCCCACTCTATCCTTTTCTCCCTACCCTCCCCTCTCTCTTCCTTCCTTTCTCTCCCACCTCCATCTATCCATCTCCCAACATCTCTCTCTCTCTCCCAATTTATCACTATCTCCCTCCATATCTCCCCCTCCCCCTCTCCTCCCTTCACTTTGCTTGTTTTCATCCCTTGGATCCTTAGTTAAGATGGATATATCTTGGTTCTTACTAGTACTATTTGTATTATATAAATTTCAAACCTTTAAATATAAAAGTTTTCTCATTTTTAATATTATCAGAAACTAAATTTAGTTTATATGGGAATATTTTTAGTATGAGGGTTTATATATATCTCAAAAATAATAATATCATTTTCCCTTTCAACTTCAATTAGAAAAAATATATAAAATAAAATTAAGATAAAATAATTTTATTGTGAAATAAGTTATGGTTTTTGGGCAAGTGGTATTGATAATCCATTGATGCAAGAGCATCTAGACTTAGCGAGCAATGTGAAAGTCTGTTCACATGTTGTGGCTAAATAAGTTGAATTTCACTCACCTGAGTGGTCAAAAGTCAGTTTTTGATCGAAAGGGTTGGGTCTCTCAAGAAATGAGTTGTATTTCATTATTGTAATAGGTAGAAATTTTCTTATTTTAGATTCAAAGATAGGTTTTTAACATAGATGTGTGGTAGAGCTTGAAAATGGATATTGACTGTTAGAATGTTTAAAAATAGAGATTGAGTAGCTAGCGTGGGATTCGATTGATAAAAAGGAGAAAAATGTAATGTAGAGAGATGGGTAGAGATGAGAGAAGATTGAGCAAAGCAAGAGTAAAGTAATAGAGGATAGCTTTCCAGATTGAAACATAGGTCTTTTAAATCAATGTAATCGAGCCAAAGGGCCAAGACTGTGTAACATTGATAGTGTTGCATAATTGATGCATGTGTGATTATATATCAAATTGTGGAAACCCTTGTTTTTCCTCTGTTTATTTGTATTTAGGACAAAATCAAATATTTCTATGTTTTTATGCTTTATGTTATAAAATTAGAGTTCAACAGAGATCGTAGTCCTTAGTGTTAATAACAGTGTTGAAGCATGCTTAAATCCTAGCCGTTGATCTAAGCTCTAACCAATGGTGTGAAATCCCACCGATCCATTGGATCATCTCATATCACATCACAATATTTGTTTACAAAGGGGCAGACCTCAAGCCTGAAAGAATTGTGATGTATGATCATCGCAATATTACATCACAAACAAACAGTGGAGTGTGATTGGTCTATGGTCTTAAGACATTGCAAAGAGCAATTATGAAATATCGCATCACAATATTTCAATGGGAAAGGAAATGGGTCTCCAACCTTGTGAAGCTGTGATGTATAACATGCAATGCGATCGATGAATTTAATTGCATCGCAACGATTTAAAGAGGAAAGCACCAGGCCCTGGATCCTTGCAACTTGCGATAGCGATATAACACGGACTGTTGGATCAATTTTTTGCGTTATATGGTGTACCACCGAACGGATCTATTAAATAAAGGAAATATATATTGCGAGGCTTATTAAGGAAATCAGAGTAGCGCAGTGAAGGGTTGGACTAAAAAGGAGATAGGAAACGCAGGGGCTGATTGTTGATATTTATCAAAATAATTGATTCTTGTGTCATTTGTGGTATCAGAGCACAGAGAGATTAAGGTTGATTACAATAAACATGCCGCCAAGGAGAGGAGCTGGCATTGGTCGAGGAAGACTAGAAGAAAATGTAGTTCTGCTGGAAGAGATCCGAAGTCTGTGTACGAGGATGGAAACAATTGAGACTGCTCAGAGAAGAACACCTGATGAAGGGGATGACAATGCTAAAGGAGAATCTTTTGAGGAAGAAGAAGAGGAGGAAAATGAAAATACCAGAGTTATTAAGATGCTCATGAAAGTAGGAGGAAAATTGAAGGTGGAAATTCCTACGTATGAAGGGAGTCCCAATGCAGAAGAGCTAATGGATTGGATCAGGTCATTAGATAAATATTTTGACTATGAAGAGGAAGCTGACAATAAGAAGAAGGTGAAATTTGTAGTTACCAGATTGAAGGGTCATGCAACGATTTGGTTAGATGAACTACAAACATCCAAAATGAGGAAAGGAAAGTCCAAGATCAAGCAATGGGACAAAATGGTGAGTAAGATGAAAGCCAAACTTATGCCTAAAGCTTATCATTTAAATCTTTTTAAACAGGTGTAGAATTTAAGGCAAAAAGGAATGTCTGTTAAAGAATACAAAGAAGATTTTTATAGATTGAGTATTAGAGCAGGACATGTAGAGGATGACATGGAGAAGGTGGCTAGATATATCAATGGTTTATGATATGACATACAAGATGAGATCAACTTGTTAAGTCTGAAGACTATTGAAGATGCCTATCAAACAAGTTTGAAGGCGGAAGAGAAGATGTTGGGAAAATAGAATCATAGGAATAAAGCAAGAAGCTCAGTAAGAGGTAGAGGAACTACCAGACCAAGGGGACAACAACATTAGCATGAAGCATGTAATTCAAGTAGAAGACCACCACAAAGAGGGGATTTTAATAGAGGAATGTTTATGCCTAGAGGAAGGGGCCGAGGAAGAGATATTTGGTGCTACACATGTGGAGAATGGGGAAATGTTTCATGGGACCATCCTCATAATAATCCAACAAGTCAAAGGAGTGCAAATGTGGCTGAAGCAAAGCTAGAAACACCTCAACTTATGGAAAAGGAAGAACCCCCTGAAGTAGGATAATCCTTATTGTTGAGAAGGACATTTATTAAGACAGAGAAAGAGATTTAAGAACGAACACAAAGGAAGAATTTATTCGGAACTACCTGTAAATCAAAAGGTAAGTGTTGTAAAGTAATAATTGACAGTGGAAGCATTGATAACCTTGTTTCTATAAGCATGGCTGACAAGCTTGGATTAGCAAAGATAGTGCACCCTACTCCCTACAAAGTGTCATGGTTGCAGAAGGGACATCAGATTATTGTGACAAAATAATGCAAGGTTTAAATACAGATTGGTACGTATAAGGATGTAATATTATGCGATGTAATGCCAATGGATGTATGCCATGTCTTGTGGGGAAGACCGTGGTAGTTTGATCGGAAATCTATTCATGATGGGAGAAAAAACACTTATACTCCGAAGAAGAATGGACATAAGCATACATTGCTACCATTGAAGGATGAAGCTGACAAAGGAGCACCTAGAAATAATGTTATACTGATGAATGGAAAGGAGATGTTGCAAGAGATTGGAAAAGGTGAAGAAATGCATTTTCCTATCATAGGGAGACTGAAGGTAATTTTAACTTCCAAAAACTTAGATGATTCACCTGAAGAAATCAAAACTTTGTTAAATGATTTCAATGATATTATTGTGGATGAGTTTCCAAATGCATTGCCACTAATCAGGAGTATTAGTCATCATATTGATCTAATATCGGGAGCATCTAAACTTAGCTAGCAATGTGAAATTATGTTCACATGTTGTTGCTAAACAAGTTTAATTTCACTGACCTAATTGGTCAAAAGTCAGTTTTTACCAAGAGGGTTGGGTCTCTCAAAAAATGAGTTGTATTTCATTATTGTAATAAGTAGAAATTGTCTTATTTTAGATTCAAAGATAAGTTGTTAGCATAGGTGTGTGATAGAGCTTGAAAATAGAGATTGACTATTAGAATGTTTAAAAATAAAGATTGAGTAGTTAGAGTGGGATTCAATTGATAAAAAGGAGAAAAATGTAATGTAGAGAAAAGGGTAGAGTTGAGAGAAGATTGAGCGAAGCGAGAGTAAAGTAATAGAGCGTAGCTTTCCATATTGAAATGGAGGTCTTTTAAATCATTGTAATCTAGCCAAAGGGTCAAGACTCTGTAGCATTGATAGTATTGAATAATTGATGCATGTGTGATTATATATGAAATTTGTGGAAACTTTCGTTTTGCCTTTGTTTATTTGTATTCGGGATGAAATCAAATATTTCTCTGTTTTTATGCTTTATGTTATAAACTCAAAGTTCAATGGAGATCGTAGTTCTTAGTGTCAATAATAATGTTGAAGACCACTTAAATCCAAGTCATTGTTCTAAGTTCCAGCCAATGGTACGAAATCCCATCGATCCATTGGATCATCCCATATCGCATTGCAATATTTGTTTACAAGGGGGTGGACCTGAGGCCTTAAAGAATTGTGATGTGTGATCACCACAATATCGCAACGTAAACAAACAGTGGAGTGTGATCGGTCTGTGGTCTTAAGACATTGCGAAGAGTGATCGCGAAATATCACATCGCAATATTTCAATGGGAAAGGAAATGAGTCTCCAACCATGTGAAGCTATGATGTATAACATGTGATGTGATTCAATGAATTAAATCGCATTGCAATGATTTAAAGAGGAAAGCACGAGGTCCTGAATCCTTGCAACTTGTGATAGCGATATAACATGGACCATTGGATCAATGTGTTGCGATCTATGGTGTACCAACGAACGACTCTGTTAAATAAAGGAAAGATTTGTTGTTAGGCTTATATTAAGGAAATCAGAGTAGCACAATGAAGGGTTGGACTAAAAATAAGATAGCAAACGTGGGAAATGATTGTTGATATTTATCAAAACAATTTATTCTTGCGTTAGCCATGGTATTGGCCCATCGTATTGTAAAAAACATATTTACAAGTTAATAATATCCATCGAAAAGTGGAGATGAATAGCCATGGTTAAGAATCTTGTCATATTATTATAAAATATTTTGATTGTGAAATAAATTATTATTTTTTGGTATGTGGTATTCTTAAGCCACGATTTTATCAATGGAAAAATGGGAGTGAGTATCCATGATTAATAATCTCATCATATTGTTATAAAATATTTTTATTTTCAAACAAACTATGTTTTGTGGGCATGTGATCTTGATAAGCCATCTCTTCATGTGGTATATGTTTCCTCCTAAGAGGTCACAGGTTCAAAATGAGAGGGAATAGAGTATGTATGTCATTCTGACCTGATGGTATACACTGTGCAAATCCAACTTGGTGAAATAAACAACTTCCTTCAATTGATCTAAAAGATCATCTATGCAAGGAAGGGGATAACAATTTTTTATTGTTATCTTATTCAGTGCTTGGTAGTCAATGCACATTCTCCACGAGCCATCTTTCTTTCTCACCAAAACGATTGGTGACCCACATGGTGATGTGCCAGGCTTGATGAACCCCTTCTCAAGCAACTCCTACACCTGCTTCTTGATTTTAGCATTCTCTAAAGTAGACAACCTGTACATCCCAATGTTAGGCAATATAACATATTGTTGCAAAATAATATCATGTACTATTTCCTCTTTGGGTGACAGACCTTTAAGTTCTTGAAATAGGACATCATATTCTGAAACAATCTTTTCTATATCAACTTGCTATTGAGCATTATAGCCCTCAAATACATTGGTTTTATCAGGTTTCTTTTCCTTTACAATCATTAGTAAGAATTGTTTGCATGAATTTATCATTCTTTTCATCTGCCTAGAATTTATCAGAGTATAATTATTCTTGAGCTTATGAGCTCTTACAAAGTATTCGATTCCATCTTTAACAAGTAGATACCTATTCTCAGCTCTATAGAAAATAGCATTTCTATCATACAAGTAAGGACTTCCTAAAACAATTCCACATATATCCAAAGGAATTATGTCTAACTCAACCTCATCTACAAGCACTGACCCAAAAGAAAGCTTGAGTTTGCACTATCTAGTCACTTGTAGATGTGCTTTATCATTCAACCAACCTAATGGGTATGGTTTCCTATGAGGTGTAGTTGCTAATCCCAATTTCTTTGCAATTGCTTCAGAAATCAAATTTACTCATGAGCCACTATCAAACAAATTATCAATATTTTGATGTTTGGAAATAACTCGAATATGGAAAAGCTCATGTCTTTTTCTCTCATGTTCTTCATCAATAAAAGATTGAGTAGAATTGCTAGTAGATGCTTCAGAATTCTTACCTTTTATACCTATGGCTACAATGACTGTTTCATCTCTCGAGTCTGACTCCAAATCTTTCTGAATAGCGGCAGTAGTCTTCTTCTTCTTGCCCTTGGAATTCTTAGGTCTCATCTTTGGATGCAAAATCCAACAATGCTCATCATCATGCCCATCATCATGCCCATCCTTTTTATAGTGAGTGCATGAAGCTTTGCCTTTTTGTGTAGTGTTAGCCTTCGTTGCCTTCCACTTCTGCTTTCTCTTCTCCTTGCTCTTGCTTACAGTGGGTTGGGATGGTCCCCCAACTTCTAGATTTCCATTCTTTCCTCTAGCTTCTAGATGAGTAGCTTGTACATATACCTCATCTATAATAGTGGGATTAAACATGAGGATGGTATGCCTCATGCAGCTGTGTAGAACACCAATGTACTTCAAAAGAGTCTCTGGTGAGTCTAATGAGATCCATAGAATCAATGCTCTCTTTCTAAATTCTTGAGTATACCCTTGCACACTTTGCCCTTTCAACTATCGAAGAGTTTGCCAACTCATAATGGCCTATTGCATGTAGGCCAATGGATAGAAATACTTCTTGATTAAAAAGACAAAGTCACTCCAGATAGAGATAGTCTTCCCATGTCTTTTGATATCAGCTTAGGTTCTACCTTCCCACCAAACCAAGGCAGTGCCTCCCCAACATAGGCTTGCCAGCTGAATTTTTCTCTTGTTTGAGCCAATGTTTTGCACTGTACAATACACATCAGTTTGTCTAATACAATTGTCCAACTTTTCAGCATTTAGCTCTCCATCATATATAGGAAAATCAAATTTAACATCTAGCTTGATCAGAGAAGCTTCCTTATTATGCACAGGACTATTAGGAGGTGTGAGAAAGCTTTCCTCTTTCCCTCTTCTTTTTGAGTGGTCATGAGAATGAGACTCATCTTATTCTTTATCATTTTTAGAACCTGATGAATCTTCATCCTTATGCTTTCTAAAGTCCCTATACATTTCTTCTACCATGGACTTTATAGCTAGGAAACACTCTATGAATTGAGGGTCTGGCCACATAGAGCCTTCCTCTGACATTGTCTTCCAAGGATAGACTCTCCCAATTTCAGGATTATTTTTGACCAACCCTCCTTCTTCTAATTTGAGCTTTGATCTAGTGAGCATTCAACAGCTAACCAACACAAGCTTGTCTAACCTTACAGCCTAGGGCTCTGATACCACTTGATCTGATAATCACCCTATGAGTGATCTCAATTAAAGATTTATTAAATGAAGGTATTACAGACTTATATGTTGATGTGTGTGTCTATGTTATTTAAGCAACAGATCGATCAGATTGTCGATACACAAACAATTGGATGGAAAGACATAAGAGAAATACAGTAAGAAAATACAAGAACATAAGAATTTAATAAGGAGTTCACCCTATTCTCCAATGCTACATCTCCGGTCTAGCTTCAGTGGTGGCCTTATTTTATTGTGTTTCAAGCAGAGAATTACAACACATGGACTCAATGTGAGTTCTCCTGAAGTAGGTTTTGCTTGGCAGGGTGGTTCTTTGATTCCCCAAGCCACTGGAGTACACAAACTCTTCTTCTTCCTACCAGCTCTATGACCTTCAGGTCTACAGTGGAAAGAGCCAAATGTGGTGCTCAGTCTAGACAGATTCCTCTATGGGATGGCTTGAATCTCTCAAGTTGTCTAGTGCTTAAGGCTACCACTGGTCAGCTCGGCCCTCTGTCTCTTTCTGCTTTTGCTTAACTGCCTTCTTCTCTAGTTTCTATCTCTTATTGTTCAGTCCTCCTCTCAGGGTTCACTCTGACTGACTCCAACTACCTTGTATTCTATCTCTGTTCATGGATTTTAGCCATTCATTCCAATGCCTATTCGGTTCCTCTTTCGCCTCTATCAATTCACCTTCTGCAGCCGCACTTGGAGTTCCAGGTTTAGTGTCATCCTGAACGCTTAGGGAGTGGCCACATGTCCTCCTCTAAATGCTGCCAACCTGCTTCGTCGGTTCATTTCTTCAATTACGTCATGGGTGCATTCTTCCTCCATCATGGCAGTCAAAAAAATTCCAAATCCTTCTAAAACGTGGCATATTCCTTTGTTGATTCCACTTCCTCCATCGGGCACGATCTCAGCCATCCGATCTGGGTCCCCTAGATCCAATGTTATATGCACGTTGAACACAATTGACTTTCTCGATTGATAGCACACGATCAACAACATTTTCTCTCACCTCTACTTGCCATGCATTGATCGATGTATGGAGTTGCCCCACTCTCTTCCAAAACCTCTTACCATTTGTGAGCACCCTTATCAATACCACCGATTTTCCAGAGCATGGGTCTTGCCTTTATACATTAGTACTTTTCACTTTTCTGCCTATAGTTCTCTAGTTCCACCACATGACTGAGTGCTCAGGCTTTTCCTTCATGGCCCTGTTTGCCCAACAATCATGCATCAAATTCCACCTCCTTTTCCCCATCCGAGGCTCCCACGGGCTACTTTGACCTCCTCCGTAGTCTCCATGGGCCTCGGTCACTGTGCTTTGACCAAGGTCCTTGTCGTTCCATGCTGGTGACCATTGCCACTGGTTTAGGGGTGTTTTTGATCACTGCTTTGAATTTTTAGAAGTTTGTCCCGACCTGATACAATCATGGTTCTCTTTCATAGTTATTTAATGGATTCAATTTGGATCATTCATTTTTCAAATCCCTAATTTATGCTCAATGATAAATTATTATCATTTTAATTATATCATGATTCTTTTTCCTCTCCAAAGGAAAGGAACTCTCTTCTGTATATCTTTGATCTTCTATAAATAATTCTTTCGCCCAAGAGTTTGTAGGTTTGATACCTATCATGTGATGTTCCATCCAACAATGGTTTTGGGGTAAATTCAACCTCTCGTCTCTTTGAGTCAAAATTCTACATGGAAAGGTTAGCCACCTCACACTCCATGACACGTAGTGATATCATGCAAATTTTCTATTTCATGGTTTAGTCAACTCTCCTCCCTCTGCTACTAACCCTCTACCCTCTATGTAGGTTGAGCAACTTGTGCAAATTTTAACCACTGAGTGAGGATTTCAAGCAACTTATGCAAATGCTATCCACTAGGTGATGGGTTTTCTCTCGGGATGGTAAACCTAAAAATTTCTCACATTTATTAGCGTTTAGGTTATTTATTATTTTTATTTACATAATTCTATACATTTACCCCCATGAAATATTTGGATATTCTATTGAGGGTTTTCCTCTGTTGATCTTCTTATCTTGATATACAAAACTCGATGGTGTTTTCTCTAATTAAAATGTTCGGAAAATGTATTTTTAACATATAGGGTTTTTCATTCCATGATGCCTTCAGACCCTGTTTTTACCATTACATTGTTTTTAAATGTGTTTAGCTAGGTTACTATGGTTATGATTACAGGTAGGGGATGGCTGCACCCCTCCCTATCCTCCACATGTATTTTATTTTTATAATTTTCATTGGTTTAAATTCATCATTGAAGAAGTGGTAATTATTTTTATAGTTTTTTACAAAGTTCCATATGCCCTACTTCTTTGCAAGTACCCTTTGGTTACTATTTCTTACATCCTTTACGTTTACTTCAACTTCATATTTTGTTTCTTGGTGCAAATCTCTAACTATGTCTCATATCTTCTTCTTTTGTACAAATTAGACTTGTGATAACCATTGCTAGAATTGGTAAGCAGCCATATGCTCACCCTTGTCTCTTTGAACAAGGTTTTCTAGGGATTCCTATTTTTAATTTTTTCTTGACACTTCTTAACCTTTGGTGATTGTGTGGTTCTTATTCCATGTAGTAACAGTAAGCTTAATGTGTAGACATTCATTCAATTGTAATATAAATATTAGCTTTTGAACAAAATTATCTATTTGTTGATTTTATCAATTTTCCAATGAGATTCTCTATATGTTTTAATTTTATTCTCTTAAGTGGTTGGTTTCCAATTTAGAACACTTTGCCTTGTTATTATTCTGAGGCATATTTCTCCAATAAATTTTTTCTAATTTACCCACATATATTGGGTGCAAATTTCAATGAGCTAGAACAATTTTTAATAATTATAGCTTCACAATAGTAAAGGTGGCATTTCCTTTGACTATTTATTAATTTTAGTTATAATTTGCTATGAGTTCTATTTCACATAATAATTTCCTTGTTCATGGAATTATTCATTAGTTAACGTTTAATATGATAATTTTTTATCATTGGGCTAAACTAACCCTAACTCATAAGTAATTGGTTACTCCTTTTGTATTCATATTTTGAAGGATTTGTGTTACTCTTGATGGATTAATAAAGATAAAACAAGTTTTATCCTTTTGTATAATTTGATGAGTTAAAAATAGAGAAAATTCAAGTCCCGTTAACCCAGCCTTCCTGGTTAGTATACATATGGGCCTTAGCTAAGTTTTTCCACTATTGGTGCTTTATTAATCCTTTCACACTACAAAATTATGTCATAAATAGTATAAATTCATAATTTATCAACCCTTTTTTTTATTCCATGTCCTATACCCAATAAGACTCCTTAAGGTTTGAATTCAATTTGCAATCAGTAATTTATTTTAATAGAGTTCTTTTGCCTTCTAGATAGTTAACCTATATTCCATGTAAAATATTCTCTCTCAATCAATATGTAGGTTATGTATTGATTTTTTTAACTAAGGTTCCTATGGACTCAAAACTTAATGGTTGTTATCCTTTTTCTATGTATACCACTAAAATGGATTTCGTTAAACTCGCATAAAACTTTATGGAAATTATAAGTATGAATCTAGGTAATATTATAGAGTCTAATCTAGTAGACCATTCTAAGAGACTTGATACATGCAATCTCTTTATTGATGCTCCATACACAATGTTTGCTTTTAATTCTTCACTAATGCTCATGTATGTTGGGTGTGTGTTATATTCTTTCCATCTCTAGCCCCACGTTCCTTGGGAATTTTTTTTTGGACCCTATATTAGATGGGCAAACCTACCTATGGTTTTGTGCATAGGTTTCGCACATGGTTTTGGGCATGCTGGTTTTTCCCATGTTATCTTGTAGATTTGGCCAAGGGAACTACAATTGGTTCTAATCGAGGGTTAATCGATTGTGTTTTACGAATGCTTCAGCATCTATTTATACATGTTGTAACATTGAATGGAATATAATGAAAAATCAATCTTGTAGTCCCGGTTTTTGGATCCAAGGGAATATCTTTGTGTATATTTTTATTTATGTTTTATATTTTTTCCATTGTTTATTTTCTATCTTTTAAGATTATTTCCAGTATTTCCTAGAAGCTTAAAACTACAATCGATATATCTATATATATTATATATATATATATATAATATATTATATATATTATATATATAATCTACTATAACTTATTCCATTATACTAGTGTAAAATGACTACAATCTAGTGTCTAATTTTATTATAGTCTATTCATCTACAATTGATAGTACAAATCACTCAAAAACATCACTATACCAAGATTCAATAACAATTATCCATATATACTTCTATATGTAAGAAAACAAGCATCAATAGTATATGTCTCCTACATAATTTAACTCAAACATACTTTTCCCTTCCATCTGCACCCATTCAATGGTCAGTAATAACAAGAAAATCCTAATTATTTATTTTTAAACATACATATGAGACAATTAACCATATACATCCATCAATTCCATGCAATCTCAAACAATAACAATTTATCTAACTAGCAATAATTCATTTGGGAATGATATGAGGAAAGACATGTTCCTCCCAACCAATGAGTTGCACTACCAGTGGCTCTCCCTTGTAATGAGTCCATATACTAAAAATATATAATTCTACATAAATCCAAGCTATAAAAAAAATCAACACATAAAGATTCATGTAGCTAGAATATAATTTACAAGATCTGAGATGAAAGATGTAACTGTAAGTGCTGATGTTTCTTACTAGATAATTTAGAGTGGTTATGTTATTTTGCTCATGATGTCCACACCATGTTTTTGGGGATGACTCATCTCCCAACCGTGGGCTTATCTACACCAAATATTTCTACAGCTTTTCACCCCTGATCCCTTAGTCAAATACTACTACCTATGACACCCTTGCCTCTCAACATTCCCTTCCTGAAAGATTGAATTCCTCTCATCCCCTTTTCTGTCGTTAAATAGAACTAAGTATTCTAAAAAGGGTAAGGGGATTGTAAATGGATCCACATGTGCACAATCCATATTTCACCGTTCCATTAGTTTTCTTATTTTATACGCACATACACACACACGCATGCAATTATTGACTTTACTTTTACTAATCATATCTTATTTTTATGGCTATGTCTTCATAATTTCTATCTATTATTATATTTTTCTTTGTTATTTGTTATTTTACTATTGTTATCTTTTATTTTTTATTTTTTATTTTATTGTTATTATTATTATTATATGCTTATGCTTTATTATTATTATTATATTATTCTTTATTAATACAGGGCATTACGTACTTCCCCTATTTAAGGAACTTCATCCCAAAGTTAAGTTTATCCATTTATTATTTTAGTTATTTATTTATTACCCCATGGTTTCCCAACACCCTATGTTTCACTAATATATCTGCAGACAATGAAAGCTACATCACATTACTCAGGAAATCATGAGGAATCTGAGGCCTCTTTCCCAACATTCACAACGAAGCATATAGCCTCATTGATCTATATCGTAGCCTCAAGTCATACCCAAGACTTAGACCTCGTCTACCCCAAGGTAGGCACATGATCCCAATACTCAATGACTTTGGGCATCTCATAAGGTTGGCCCTATTAGAAACCAAGATAATATTGAGACGGGGGGTTGAATCGATATAGTAGGAATTTCAAAATTTTATTTTACTTGCAAAATATACTAGGGCACCAATAAATACTTCAACGATTAATTCATGTCAACATCACAAGTATCAATATAAGTAATACAAATAGTACACATGAATACCTCAAACTCATTTCTTCAATTTACTTCATAGAGGCAAGTTTCTACTTGTTGTTACAATGTTCTCTAGATACAACTAGAAGTAAGAAACTACTCCCTAATTTATCAGCTATAGCTGAAACGAGCTACAAACCCTGATTTTATTAGTTATCACTAGAAGGAGCTCTAACCCTGAACTTTTACCAACAACTATTGGAAGGAGCTACAACCCTTTATCTGCAAGCTACCACTTGTGTAACATCAATGATTCATTTTGCATTCCATTTTCAAACTCAAAGCATGAAGGCCACTTTTTTACATGAAACTAATTAAATTTTCACTTCAAACACTCAGAAAAACACTTTCAACAATTTCTAATAAGTAAATAACCCACCAAACACACTAGCAACATCAATTCAATAGACACACCAACATCATTCTTTTTACAAATTCAATTCTACATTTAAATAATTTGAATTGATATTTTTAGCTCTTTGACATTCAATTAAGTTGTAATTTTAATTCTTGCATGAATCTTTATTTTTACCTTTGTCCTAATTCAAAAATGTTTTTTGAATGTGCTCTTCAAGTCCTCAAACACTACTTAACTATCACTGCAATAAAATTTGAGTTAAACTGCTTAATTTTATTGCTCTGAAATTTGATCGAGTTTCAACAAACCTTTTCTAATTTTAGATAATCACCAAGTTTAGAAAAACTACTACATATTCCTCTTAAACTATCTATTTCGCCATCTAAGCTACTTACTCATTCATACCTTTTTTTATACAAATTTTCAAGCTTCTAGTTTGATGAATAAAACACCCAAATACATCTAAGTTTACATTGTCAACCAGTTTATGCATTAAGCTTCAATATATCACAAATCTCTTTTTACATAGCTGACTCATCCTACAAGGAACTCGAAGTGCTTAACCAAATGTTTTGAAGCTGGAAACATTTTCATGCTTTAGACTTCAAGCCTTTATTGTAAGCCCCAAAATAATTTAACACCACATATAACATTGTTGGGTCGGAGCACTTTTTATATAAAAAACTTCCCACATAACCTTTTGTGGAAATATTGTGCATTAAGCCCTAAAAATTGATTTAATATTGCAACCTTCCATGCCTTTTCTCACAATACCACATATAGTAAAGTCCCAATGGTCACTCTTAACTCTTAGATTTATATCCCTATATGCCTTTGGAAATTCTTCGGTGATGATGTTTTTGTAGAAATTCCCACCTGTAGATTATCTGATAATGCAATATAGTAAAGCAAAATACTTGATCTACTTCTACAACCAATTTAGCAAAAGTCGAATCGAACAAGAGAAACATCAATAAGAACACATATAACTAATATGGAGAAATCAGTCACACATAACGCAAAAGATATAACCAAGGGAAAGCACCAGCCTAAAACCCCATCTCTGTATTATCATACAAGTGGAAATATAACTAGTATTACAAAAAGAATAAGCTCAAAAGCTATCATGCTCTCTCTGTAATACCTCTACTGCTCATAGATAGACAAAGGCCTCTATCTAACATTTGGTCTACCCTCGAAGCCTCCTATTTCTTTGCAAAATTCTAATTGGGGTCTAGTTCAGCAATTTGTGTGAATTGGCCTCTTCACACACTCACCAACCTTTGATCCAACTATGCAATCCTGAAGGAGATAAATCCTCATCATGGATGACCTTCCTTTATAGGAAAAATATTCATCCAACTGATAATACATTGTCCCTTCTCTGATTTCAACTGGATCTCTATCTGAACTGACATGCATGATTTATTGATGAGATAATATTCAGTTATCTGAAGTGAAACAGTTATATGCAAGCATGCATTAACTAATTGAACTCACATTAATTTAAACAAACTGTTTAAATCAATCTATCTGGACTTGAATCTATTATCTGAGCCAACTAATTACAACTCAAATTATAACTCATCCTTATCTCTTTAACTGATGGATAAATTCCTCAATTAATGGATAAACTATTGCATGTCCTCACATAGACTTCAAGTTCATAATTCCTTAACTAATTAACTCAAACTGAATTAATTAATTAATTTACAAACTGCTGTTAATATCAAATTCAAATTTTGCTTCACTATTATAGTTTAAGGACTAACTAAAATAGGAATCCATCCTGAACTACTAAAAATAGAATGCTATTTTTAGCACTTCCATTTTTCATTCCCTGTTGCTCAATCCAGCACTGGTACCCAAACTACTATTTTTAGTAGCGTTATTTTTAGAACTTCTATTTTTAGCATTTCTTGTTGCCATTTCCAACACTTCCTCTCAACAAGAAAGGCTTCCTCTTGAACCTAATCCTATATGTTAGGAATGTTCTACATGCAACACTTCTACAAAGTGTGTTTTCTCCAGCAACTCAAAACAAAAAAAATCACCCAACTAACCTCTCTGTTGGGCTAGAAACATACTCTGATGTTGAAGCTCTACCTACTACTGACAAGTGTTCCCTCTCTAGCCTCTGCACTACTGCAACATCTCCATGCATCTTGCACCATTATACACCTCTCCATGCCATACTGCACTAGTACAACACACTTGTGCCTCTCGCATTGATGTAGCCTGCTAGCTCTGCACTATCTAGGGATTCCTGCACTATAGCTCTCTCTATTGCTCCATCTGCATCTATCTCTACCCACTTAGCTAGTCCTGCTACTCATCATCGAGGCTCTAGCAATAAATTTGAATCAAAGAGGTTGGGTACCTCAAGGATCCCACCCCCATATCAACCTTCGTGGGACAACCACTCCACGTTGCCCCACCTCCTACCTGGAGGTATCTCTGCATGTCATACCTCTGCCCACTTGGCTCAAAGTTTCTCCCTACTGGAGGACTCTGCATGAGTGGATGCCTCCACTCTGTCTCCTCTCAGCTTCCCTAGTTATGGCTACTCCACAACCTCCTGAAGTTGCTTCACCAATCATGGCTCCTCCACAATTGTCTGAGACTTCTTCTGGCGCTGCATGTTGAGAGGTAATTTACTCTCCCTCTCAACAACCAAGTATCTAACCTTTTCCTTGCTCCTCAATGCTTTGCATGCATCTTGTACCTCAAGTGCATACAGGTTCTTGGCGAGCACACCAATCCCTTTCCACTTTCCCACCATCACAAAATTTTCTAGAAGAAGAGCTGATTTCAAATCAACGATACCTCCCTCATCTAAAATCTAATTCAGCCGATTTGCTTTTTTATTTTGGGTATTTTTCTTTAAGGAATCAAAATATGCTATTTTTTCTAAAAAATTTGTATAGAAATTTTCATATCTTCTCTGCAAACTATCGCCCCAAAACTCAAAACTTTGAAATCTCCTCTCAGCGTATTGTTCTCTCCTTTGATCACCTTTCCTCCGACACCATGTATAATTTTTTCTACAAAACCTCACCCTGATACCATATAGAATTTTTCTACAAATCAACTAGCTCTGATACCATGTAGAAATTCCCACCTGTATATCACCTGATAATGCAATGTAATAAAGCAAAATACTTGATCTACTTCTACAACCAATTTATCAGAAGCTTAATCGAACATGAGCAACATCAATAAGAACACATATAATTGATATGGAGAAATCAATCACACAAAATACAAAATATATAACCAAGGGAAAGCACCAGCCTAAAACCCCATCCCTGTATTATCATACAAGTGGAAATATAATAAGTATTACAAAAAGAATAAGCTCAAAATCTATCTTGCTCTCTCTGCAATACCTCTGCTACTCATAGACAGTCAAAGGCCTCTATCTAACCTTTGGTCTACCCTCCAAGCCTCCTATTTCTTTGTGCAATTCTGATTGCGGTGCACTGCAGCCATTTGTGCTAATTGGTCTATTTACACACTCACCAACCCCTGATCCAACTACGTAGCCAGGAAGGAGATAAATCCTCATCATGGGTGAGCTTCCTTTATAGGAAAAATATTCATCCAATCGATAGTACACTATCCCTTCTTTGATGTCAACTGGGTCTCTACTTGAGTTGACATGTATGAAGTATTCATGAGAGAATATTCAATTATCTGAAGTGCGCGAGTTATATGCAAGCATGCATTAACTAACTAACTCACATTAATTTAAAGCAACTATTTAAATCAATATAACTAGACTTGACTCTATTAACTGAGCCAACTAAGTACAACTCAAATTAGAACTCATCCTTATCTCTTTAACTGATGGATAAATTCCTTAATTAATGGATAAACTATTGCATGTCCTCACATAGACTTCAAGTTCATAATTCCTTAACTAATTAACTCAAACTGAATTAATTAATTAATTTACAAACTACTGTTAATATCAAATTCAAATTTTACTTCACTATTTTAGTTTAGGGATAGACTAAAATAGGAATGCATCCTAAACTGCTAAAAATAGAATGCTCTTTTTAGCGCTTCCATTTTTCATTCCCTATTGCTCAATCCAGCACTGGTACCCAAACTGTTATTTTTAGGAGTGCTATTTGTAGCACTTCTTGGTGCCATTTCCAACAATTTCATGTTTGATTTTGTGAGTTCTCTCTGCTACCACTATGTACACCACCTATTCTCTAGTTTATCCCTATGCGTCATCAGGCTAGCCACACGTCTTTGTGTGCTCCTTATTTCCTTTCGAGGTAGCACCTCTAGGTTGATGTGCCCTAGTTCAGTTGGTCCTTTCCACATGCACATTTATTATTGGTTTGCAATTATGCCACTTGTACTTCAAGTTATCTTGAAGCCTAGTAATCACTAAAAATCCTCCTTTGTGCCTTTTGTTTCCTTCTGGGGTATCACCTTCTAGGTGATGTGTTCCAGTGGGGACATTGTTGAAAATTTCAACTAAACAATGACGAGTTGAGGTGAGTTTTTATGCCTTCTTATCTCGAATCCAAATCAACCCATAGATACCTACTTATGCAGCTTATAAATATTCCAAGGAAGCCCTTCTGAGGTGATGTGCCTAAATAATGTCATTCTTACATCATCCTTATGACGTGGTGCCTTCTGAGTAACGACACGTGTCACATAATTTTGGCCCACTAGCCCACCTAAAAATACCAAAAACAAATGCGACGTGTTTGATGTGCTCAAGCCATGTTTATTTCATCATGAGCTAATAAAAATCTACCATGTGTCATCATTTGATTTGTCCATGTTGTCAAAGGTATGAAGGCAAGAGGGTTCTTGGGCCTTGGTTTTTTTAGGTATTTATTCATTAAAATTTATAGTGGTCTGAGCCAATACTGCTTCTTCTTAATCCAATTTTCCTATCCATGCATCTTCCTTGACTCTCCTAAGTTTCAGTGTGCCTAGATCTTCCAAGGAATATTTCCTATGGTGAGTTTTTCCATAGGGACCTCCTGCTTTGAAAATCTACCAATAAATGCCATTACTACCTACTAACACCTCCTAGGCTTACATCATCCTAAGACCCAACACTTGCATGCCCCTTTGATCTTTCCAAGGAAACTATTAGGAAACTAGCTCAAAAAAAGATAGAAAGATAGATCAATGCCTTAGAATTCAGCTTCTTTGAGGGGGCAACCTCCTTTACATTACACAAATGAATAATTCTTGGATGATTCAAATGACTAAACCTCCCTCATAAATACAGGAGTCCAAGGGGTCATAATATAATCAAGCCGACATAATGGTAATAACATAAGGGAACCAAAATAACAATAGTGGGTTTCTATGGGGCATACTAAAAACAATATGGGAACAACAGGGGCACAATAATAACAATAAGGGGTACATTGACAATAGTAATGGGGGAATCAATAGTATTATAGGGGCCTAACATGCCCCTCTCCTTCCAAAAAGGATTGTCCTCAATAGTTGAGTAGTTCTGGATGCTTCTGTATAAAATTCTCATCCTCCCATATGGAATCTTCAGTAGGTAAGTTCTTCCACATGATGAGATACTCTGAGATTGATCGATTTCGTAGTTGTTGAGTTCTTGTTTCCATGACTACTTTCGGTTCCGATATGATATTTCCTTGTTTGTCAAGTTCTGGAAATATTTTTTGAATTGGGAGCTTGTCACCTATAACCTTCTTTAAGCATGAAATATGGAAATCTAGGTGCACTCGGGAAACTGCAGGAAGCTCCAATTTGTACGCCATAGTACCAATATTTTGTAACACCTTGTACATACTATAATACTTTGGCGATAATTTATTATCCTTGTTATCTTGCTTGAGGGACATTTTTTTATATGTTTATAGTCGTACGAATACCTAGTCACCTACATCAAAACTTCTTTCGTTGTGATGTTGATCTACTTGTTTCATTCTATTCTGCGCCAACGTGAGGTTATCCTTTAAGAGTTGGAGAACTTGTTGTTTATGCTCGATGTGATGTTCCACTGCTTGAACCTTAGAATTTTCTCTTAAATATGATGTGATGGATGGTGGATGACATCCATAAAATGCCATAAATGGGGTCATTTTTGCTACAGTATGGAAGGAAGTGTTATACCACCATTCAACCAGAGGCAACCATTTGACCCAGTGTGTTTGTTTATTAGAACAAAGTAATGAAGATATCCTTCCAAACATTTGTTTACTGTCTCTGTTTGCCCATCAAATTGAGGATGATAAGACGAGCTATGAGCTAATTGAGTACCGATACAAGAAAATATCTTTTTCCAAAAATTTCCAGTGAAAATGGGATCTCTGTCGCTTACAATAATCTTTGGGTTTATGTGTAGCTTTTGAATTGTTTCCATAAATTCAATAGAAACTGTACTAGCTTTAAATGGATGTGATAATGCACAAAAGTGTGCATACTTGGTAAGTCTGTCAACTACCACCATGATGACACTCTTTCCCTTGGACTTGGGTAAACCTGTTATCAAATCCATTGAAACCTCTTCCCAACGTTAGCTTGGAATGGATAAAGGTTGTAATAAACTTGGGGTTTTAATTGTTTCAAATTTATTTTGTTCGCAAACCAAAAATTTCGCCACAAACTTTTGAATATCTGATTTAAGGCCATCCCAAAAAAATTTCTTCTTAACCCTGTGGTAAGTTTTAAAAAATCCTAAGTGCCCTCCTAAGGGAGAAGTGTGAAATTCCATATGAATATTTTGTTTGAGTTGGGAATTCTTACATAGGTATAAGTGATCTTTGTAGCATAACGAATCATTTTTCCAGCTAAATGTATCAGATGAATTGGGATCTTGTTGTATCTTTCGAATGAGTGCCCACACTACTTCATCATTCTTCCATTCCTCCCTTGCTTCGTTTATCCAATCTAGTTGGATAACAAAAATGGCGCACAACAATGCTTCCACATCCTCATCCTTTCTTGAGAGTGCATCAACCACACCATCTTGCTTCCCTCTTTTGTAGATTATTTCAAAGTCATAACCCAATATATTTCTGGCCCAATTTTTTTGCTCTTTAGATGATAATATTTGTTTTGAAAGGTATTTAAGACTATCTTGATCCATTTTTACCTTGAAATGTCTTCCCGTTAGGTAGGGCTTCCATTTCTTAAGTGCATGTAGTATTGCCAACATTGCCTTCTCATAAATAGCTTTGTGTAAATACTTTCCCTTGATCAGTTGACTTTCGAAAGCAATGGGTCTTTCATCTTGAATTAAGACTGCACCAATTCCATTTCCTGAAGCATCACATTCCATAATAAAGGTTTTTGTGAAGTCCAGCATAGCTAGGACTGGTGCTTGGCACATTGCTTCTTTAAGATGTTCAAAGGCCTTTGTTGCTTCTGGAGTCCATGAAAATGCATCATTCTTCAATAATGTTGTTAGAGGTGCTACTATTCTCCCATAATTCTTAACAAACTTGTGATAATACCCTGTCAACCCGAGAAATCCTCGTAGATGCTTTATGGATGTGGGGATTTTCCATTCCTTAATGGCTTTAATTTTTCTAGGCTCTACCTTAAGACCTTCATGAGATACAATATGACCCATATATTCCACCTCTTGTACTCCAAAGAAACATATGGAGCTTTTTGCATATAATTGTTTCTCCCCCAATAGTTTGAGCACCCTGTAAACATGTTCAACATGATCCTTCCAAGACTTGTAGATTAGTATATCATCAAAAAATACTAACACAAATTTTCTAAGGAAGGGTTTGAAAATGGAATTCATCAAACCTTGAAATGTAAAAGGTTCATTGGTAAGGCCAAAAGGCATGACCAAAAATTCATAATGACCCTAATGAGTTGTAAATGATGTTTTCAGAATTTCTTCAGTCTTCATTCTAATTTGATGATATCCTGAATGAAGATGCAACTTGGTAAAGTAAAATTGATCCATGCAATTTCATCCAATAATTCATCAATGACAGGAATGAGAAATTTATCTTAATAGTGAGCTTGTGAGCTCGCCTTATAACTGGACACATGCACCATGATCCATCCTTCTTATGCACCAATACTACTGGAGCAGAGAAAGAACTTTGACTAGGTTGAATTATACCAGCCTCTAGCATTTTTGCAACCATACATTCAATTCCACTCTTTTGGCCATAGGGATATTTGTACAGCCTGATGTTTGGAGGAACACTTCCTGGAATCAAATGAATAGCATGATCATGATCAAGAATAGGTGGGAGACCTTTGGCAGTCTCAAATACCATGGAATGATTGTCCAAGACTTTTTGGAGATCTGGAGAAATAGATGATTTCAATGTGGGAACCTCTAGCGAACATAACTGTGCAATTACACCTTGTTGTTCCTTCTTCGGAAGCTTAGTCATATCGTCAGAGTTGGCTATATTTCATGGTTTCCCTATAATACCCCTTAATCCAACTTCCTTTCCTTCTACGCAAAATTTCATGAAAAATTCTTGAAATTTAAAAGATATTGTACCTAAGGATTGTAGCCATTGCACTACTAGTACAACATCAGCACCACCCATTGGATTATTTAATACATATTCCCCCATGGATAGCTTGATATTATGGCACTTTCCAGGGCAATTTATGGTTACTCCACTTGCAACCATCGCTTGACACTCTGGTGCTAGATATAGGAAGCAATTCAATTCATTTGCTATCTTACAATGGATAAAATTATGGGTACTTCCCGAATCAATCAACACTATTACATTTTTCTTCTTGATATGTCCTTCTATCTTGATAGTTTGAGGAGTGGTAATTCCAACCAATGCATTAGAAGATATGGTTGGATTCATTTCTTGTTTATCTAGGGTTTGTTCCTGTATTATATCCTATTATTTTGACATCTCTTGTTCCTTTCTTGTTCCTCTTCACAATCTATGTAGAATAATTTCTTCTCAGCACAATTATGACCTTTAATGTACTTGCTACCACAACTGTAACAAAGCCCTTTTGCTCTATTTTCTTCCAATTGTTGTGGTGTCAAACTTGTAGGTTGTGGAAGGCTAGGGGCAATAACACTTCCATCTTTATAGTTGTGAGTGGTAGGCTTCCTGGTTGCCATAATTTTTCTTTCCATTCTTCTTGCTAACTTGAATGCCTTCTCTAATGAATCAAGTTCCCAAAGGCGAACCTCATGTTGGATATTATCCTTTAAATTCCCTATGAACACATCAATCCTATGCTCCTTTGGAATATCTTTTATCCTTATGTTCAATTTTTGGAATTCCTCAATGTGCTCCATCATTGAACCCTTTTGTTTGAGTTCTATCAATTGGCTAAAAACAGTCTTGCTTTTTGTATCCTCATAATGTGGTATCATTTATTTCATAAAAATTGCCCAAGTGACAATTTGTTTATGAGAGAAAAGCAATCGATACCATACAAACTAACTTTGTTCCAAATATAAGGTTGTTATACTTTTGTGTGTTTTTCACATTATGGAGATCGAAAAATTCCTCTGTTTGTAGCATCCATGTTCCGGGATCCTTTCCATCAAACTTCCTCATATCAATTTTTGGAAAATGGTGGGTCTTCAATCGAACATTACAGTCTATGAAATCATGATTAACATTTCTTTTTTTCTCATCGTGAGCTTCCTTTACTACCCTTTCACCATTAGTGACCATTTCTTGTAGCAAATTATTCAAATTTATCTTCAATTCTTCCATCTTATCATCCATTCCATTCATCTTAGCATCCATGCCATTCATCATAGCTTCCATCCCATCCATCTTAGGTTCCATCTTAACATGCATGCAATTCATATTAGTTTCCATGTCATTCATCTTGGCTTCATTTACCTTTAGTGAGAATGAAATTTGTTGTACTTGGTCTTGTAATTTTGATATATCATCTTGCATTTCTTCCTCTTCTTCATGAGTCGTGCTAGAGATTTCAGGTTGCTTACTAGGTGTTTTCATTTTCTTTCTTCGGAGCATTATTTAATGCTAATAATTTTTCGCTATTCCCTTTCAATTCCTTCAAACTAATTTTTCAAACAAATCTTATGCAAAATTTTAAAAAACTACATATCTTTTTCGCTTTGTAAGAGCTCGATATTGAATCTGTTGTATCTTTGTAACTGTAGGTCTCAAATATCTAGAATTTCATCCTATAGTAGCCCTCTAAATCCTATTTCTAACCCTACAAGTCTGATCAATATTTTATTCTCCAAGGAAGAGTTATGCCAAATCTCCAATGGTGACCTGATTATAATCTAGTTTAGTAGAGCAAACTTGTACAATGTGCCACGTGTCACTGTTTCAACCTTAGTACTTGAAACTGATACAGAGAAAACTATGGGTTGTCCTCTTTTTGAAACTTCTTACGAAATTTCAATCTAATGCTCAAAGCCAAAGCTATGGCCATTTTCCCTAGGTGATCTGTTTGGAATGTAATTTGGGGGTTGGCAAAAACCCTAACTTCCTCAGACTATATCTCTGAAAATATAGCACAACAGGATCTAAAATTTGGAGCCGAGGTTCGAAACGATTTCTTCTCAAATGTGTTTTCTTTTTTAGCTTTTGAAACTTCATAGAAAAAGAGTTATAGTGAAAATCCCATGATGACCTATTTTAGTTTAAATTTCAGAGCTTGCAAAAGCCCTAACTTCTTTAGATCATATCTCTGAAAATATAGCGAGAAAAGCTCCAAAATTTGGACCCGAGGTTCAATGTGATTTCATCTCAAATGGGTTTTTTTTTTTTTTTTTTTTTTTTTACTTTTGAAATGTCATAGAAAAAATGTTATAGCAAAAATTCCATGATGACCTATTTGGATTAGCGAAACCCTTGAATCAAAAGCTCTAATACCAAATGTTAGGAAACCAACTCACAAAACAATAAAATGATAGATTAATGCCTTAGAATTCAACCTCTTCGAGGGGGAAACCTTCTTTACATTACACAAATGAACAATTCTTGGATGATTCAAATGACTAAAGCTACCTTCTATGTATAGGAGTCTAAGGGGTCATAATATAATCAAGTCGACATAACAATGATAACATAAGGACAGAAAAATAATAATAGTGGGTTTCTATGGGGCATACTAATAACAATATGGGGAAAAAGGGGCACAATAATAACAGTAATGGGTATAATGACAATAGTAATGGGGGAATCACTACTATTATAGGGGCCTAGCAGAAACTCTGTTAGGATTGCATGTTATGGGGTGTTCACCATTGACCAATAAAAGTTTGTTCCATCGCTTTAATCTCTTGCCACATCCACGTGACTCTATGGTTTAGTGGCTCTGCTAATGACTTGACCAAATTTAACCAAGTGTGATTTTTGACACCAATTTGACCAATATACCAAATTTAGTTGCAACTACTGACTTTTGTGGGTATTTCCCATCGATTGGAAATAGCTTATGATTCATGAGGCTATTTTTGGACTCCCATATGCCACTAGAAATCTCTTTCACAACTCTATCCATCTAATAACTTTCCTAGGGCACTTGATGTGATCACCAAAACTAGAATTAGCTCTAATGTCTCCATAAGTTAAAAAATATTTTCTTTTCCCATACATGAGTTGATTTCCAATATACTTGTAACCATATTTACTTTTTCCATCATCTCCTTTTCCTTTGTCATCAATGGCAACATATTTCTAGCATTTTCCCTATTTGGCATTGATGGCAACACCATAATCAAAAAAAACAACACCATAAAGTGTACTCCTTATTTCTCCTCTTTTTTCTCCTCCTTTGGTTATTTCTCCACCTATGATGCAATTCTCCTTTGTGTACTACTTCTCTGTGCATACTTCTCCTCTTCTGGTGTTTTCTCTCCCCCTTTCTTTTGTTTGTAATTCTTCTCCTTTCTTTATCTTTTCTTCATATTATCCTCCCCGTTTGAGAATAATGGAAAAGATACCAACATGCTCCCCCTGCCAACTATCTCCCCCTTTGTCTTGTTGATCTTCTGAACTTGGAAACTTCCATATTGAAATGATGAGTGTGTGTTGGATGCCCTTCTCCCTCTTAAGGAATGGCTAGTGGAGGGGTGAAAGAGGAATTACTCCAAATATTTACCTTAAATAGTCAAACTAATATCTTGGGAAAGGTTTGGTGAATATATCAGCTACCTACTCTTTTGTAGGTACATACTTCAACTTGACAATCTAATTTGCAAATTTCTTTCTTAATAAATGGTACTTGATCAGAATATGCTTTGTTGGTGAATGAAACAAGATTCTTGGACATGCTAATGGCACTCGTATTATCACATATAATAGGAATAGGTTGATCGTATAATAATTTTACATCATTTAAAGTTTTCTTCATCTATAAGAGATGAGTGCAATAAGAAGTTGTTGCTATGTATTCTGCTTCAAGAGTATCGAGAGAGATTGAAGCTTGCTTCTTGCTCAACCATGAAACTGGACACTCACCAAGAAAGAAAGCACCACCACTACTGCTTTTTCAATCATATACATCACCTGCCCAATCAACATCATTAAAAATAGTTAGTAAAAAATATTTACTCTAGGGTACCAAAGTCCATAGTGCATCATGGCTCTCAGATATCTAAGGATCACCTTGGCTACAAGTACATGAATCTATTTGTGGGCTACTTGAAATGTGCTAACAATACCAATAGCTTGAATGATGTGTAGTCATGAGGCTATGAAATATAAGAGGTTTCCAATAATATATTTGTATAAAGTCTAGCCCAGCTCTGATGATTAATCATTCTTGATCAGCTCTCATCGTGTAACCATTTGGGTAGTGACCAAAGAGTGCTCCTCCATACCAAATTTGTTTAATGCTTCCTTGAGATACTTTCTTTTTGAGATAAAAATTCCTTTGGAAGACTATACAATTCGTAAACTATGGAAATAAGAAAGGTATCCAAGCATTGATTTCTCATATAAAACTTTCATATTAGTTTCAAAGTGGAATGTTAGTTGACTTAAGTCACTAGCAAAAATAAGATCAACATAGGAAACCACCACTATTAATTTTCCATCATTAGATGTAACATATAAATTACCATCGAATGCGCCTATTTTGAAACTAGACTTGAGAAAATATTTTCCCAACATGGAATACCAATCTCGTGAAGCTTGCTAGAGACCATACAACATCTTCTTCAACTAATAAACATAATTAGGGTGATTTGGCAGTTGAAAACCATCTTCCCTGTCAATGTAAACTTCCTCTAGCAACTATCCACTTAGAAAGGAAAATTTGACATCCACCTAATATATCTTGAATTTCTTGCAAAGATAAAATGCCAAAAACATTTTAATCACCTCTAATAGAGAAACATGAGAAAAGTTTTAATCAAAATTTAGACCTTCAATTTGGGCATAGACTTTGCACACTAATATTTCCTTGTTTCTTACCACTTCACCACGCTCTTTTAATTTTTTTCTTGAAGACCCACTTCATGATAATAACACTTTGATTTGTTGGTCTAACAATAAGCTCTCAAGTTTGGTTTTTCTCAATCTAATAAAGCTATTCATGCATATACTTTTACCAATTATTATCTGGGATGACATTCAAAATATCGTTTGTTTCCATCATTGATAACAATGTTACATACACCTAAGTAGGGGGATTTAATAATCTTATTATTTATTGTACACCTGAATTTAAATCTCCAACAATTTGATCATCTAGGTGGTGTTTCTACACATACCTTGTAGGATTCCTGAATTGAGGACTGAGGGGTTATTCACTATCTTCATCTAGAAATGGATCATATTCCTTCTCATCATTGTTGAATGGATCATTGGAGCTCGTATTTACTGGTTGATATGCTTCAGATTCAATGTGGTCACCCACTTTGGCATCAATGCAATCAAATATCCTCTTTGTATTCTTGTTGTAGCATATGTAGTCTTCATTGTTCTAAGAATATCATAGAAAAATACCTTCATCATCCCTTGCATCAAACTTACAAAGCCTATCATCATTCCTTTTGATGTAGTAATTTCTTGCAAATACTTTGAAATGATTTACTGTTGTTGGTATGCCATACCAAAGCGGATATGGGGTTTCATCACTGTTTGGCCTAAAAGGAGATTTGTTCAGAATCACCATTGTTATTCTAATGGAGTCAACACAAAATCTATGTTTAATTTATTTTTTCTCCCATCATGGCTCTATCTAACTATTGAACTAATCTATTGGTTGTCTCTACTACATCATTTTATTTTGGAGTCTCTGGTATGGTAAAAAAAAATTTGATGTGTTGTTGCTTCAAATATGATGAAATTATTTTTAAGTAAACTCACCTCAATTATAAGACCTTATGCTCTTGATTTTACTGTTAGCCTCAT
The DNA here is from genome assembly GCA_000404065.3 of Pinus taeda. Classification (NCBI taxonomy): domain Eukaryota; kingdom Viridiplantae; phylum Streptophyta; class Pinopsida; order Pinales; family Pinaceae; genus Pinus; species Pinus taeda. The sequence goes on along the minus strand of APFE030952085.1, from coordinate 185,982 downwards.
TTTCAACTAGGAATTTAAAGTCTTTAAACTTTTCAAAGTCTTGTTATTTTTCTCTAAGGAATGCAATCCACACCATTCTACCAAAATAATCAGTAATAAGCATAAAATACAATTTACTTATGGGTGAATATGTTCTTGAATATGCACATTTGCCCATATGAACTAGTTGTAATGTATTTGTTGATGAATTCCCCTTAGACATGAATGTAATTCTAACTTTTCCAAGCGAAAAAACTTGCAAATAGAATTCTCAAGCTTTGGAAGGTTTGATAGACTTCATACAATGTTATTCTTGCCCAATTTCATTATCTAATAAAATTTCAAATGTATGAGTTTTCTATGCCACAACCAACTCTCATCAATCTTTGACACACACCATCTCTCCATCTTCTCTTTTATCACATAAATGTTGTCATATGTACTCAGAACTTCAACTACTATTTCTTTAGTGCCTAAAAACATGATTTGACATTTTTTTCTTGAAAATCACATAACAGCCTTGGTGATGTTATCACTCAGGTTGTTCCCTGGCTCCAAGAGGGAATACGGCTGAGGTAACCACTAACCAATCTTTTAGCTGTAGATCCTAGCCAATCTGCAACCAGAGAGGGCTCTCACTTTGTGATTTAGATTTGTTTGATTGGATATTAGGCTAGTTATTAGGTATAAGTTTTGTTTGGTGTTTGCAAGATGACATTCAGTAGAACAAGATAGTAAGTTGAGAGAAGTTGAGACCATTGGGTTGATGGAGTCTAATGGGAATGAACCTCTCGGATGGTTTCTTTGGCAATAAGACAACTATAGAGCAAGATAATTAAACACAGAACAACTTTGAAGCTGAAATAAGATGAAATGAAGTCAAGAAATGAAAGGCAATCAAGAATCTTTCATTATGTTAACAGAGGGAAATTGTATAAACATTATCAAGGAGCAGTTAAGAATTCCTTGATGATATTCAGGGTGAAAGAACTAGGGAGACAAGAGCAGTCAAGAATTTTTTCCTATGCTAGTCCTGTAGAAAACATAAAAACTTACAGGAATTGAACACAGAGTACAACAAAGTAAATTCTGGGTTATCCTTCTTTCCTGTAACTTAGAACATGATATTTAGATGATAGGTAAGACATGAATACAGTAAAATAAGAGTACAGAAGACTTATTGATCCATTTATTAACACATGAATTCTGCAACATATCCTTTTTCCATAGATCCCACAAAAGTAGGCTCACCAACAAAGCATCCCAACAATTTTTATTTATGAAGAGTTCTCCAAAACATACAGCGCAGTTCTAGAATGATATTCACCAGCCAACAATAATACATATTTTTAGCAAGCATTTATAGAAGTTTTACAAAATATATCATCGGGAAATATATGGACATAAACTTATCCATCTATTCCGACAGAAACAATAACTAATGTGGGAAAAAACTGCGCAACAATAACTGAAGAAATAAATGCGCTTTACTGGCTACTGTAGGTGCCCTGTTTGTTGTAGACTCTTTGACTCTAATAGTCGGCTATTGACCACTTTGCTGATGTGATGTCCTGATGTGCTATCCTTTGCCACCTATGTTTGAGCCTATTTATCTTGGCATGAATATTCTCCTCGGTTGATTTGATTTTCTGGTAGTAGAGCCATATAATGTAATTCGCTGGTTATGCAGACAATTTACAAGAAGAGAATCAAAACTACTTTAAGATCTCAAGCAGGCTTTGCCACCATTGATCTGTTGGTAATTGTTTTCTTAATTTAAATAATGTCTAATTAGCCTCAGTATATGTGTAATAATTTGGTGAGACTGGAAAGAGATGTGCTATCTCATGCTCAATGTAAAACAAGTCTTCCAGTTTATCATACAAACTTTGTCCAGAGGGAGGCATTGTCTCTTCTAAGCCACTTGATGATGCTGTAATCTGATTTTACACATAAGTATTCAGCTTGTATGCATACTGTTCCCATTTTAATAGCTTCCTAATGCTAGTGACCAGGCTGGGTAAACCTTTGCTCTGTAATACTGAAATTTTCTGTCTTAAGGCATTTACCTCTGTCTGCATTTCTTGACATTTTTTTTCTATAGTTTGAACAAAATTTCTCATGGTCAACACCTTCTTGACTCTTACAATAGTCTTTGTCATGTTCTGAATGTTTACAGTTGCTAGCTGCTCACCAGTACGAGTATTCAAAAAATGAATCAATTGATTGGCTTGCTCAAGCTTATCTGCCAATAATGCTCTAGCCTTCTCAGTTTCATATTGAGCTACACACATCAATTCTATTTGGTCAAAAATAGTTTGTATTGTTGTCCATTGTTCAGCAATAGCTTGGCCAATCTTATTCCACAAAATTGTTTTTATTTCAGACAGGGTTCTATGGAGAGTGAGGTCCTTCTCTAAGGCCTTTATCTTATTCTCTAAAGCCTTCACTTCCCAGGTTTTTTCAGCTACAGTCATCTTTGACTTGTCATAACTAGCCTCAATATTGGCTAGCTTTTCCTTGGTATCCTTCATTTCTGCCATTTGTAATTCCAAAGCCTTAATTTCTTTCATCATAGCTTCCATGCTCAAACTGGCCTCTTGCAATGCACTTGTTGTAGCTGCTGTTGAAGTTGAGGCACCTGCTATTGAAGTTGGATCCAGGGGAGGTGCTACTGTAGTGACTGTTGTAGGAGGAGCTGTGATTATTGGAGCTGTTTTGGATGGTTGAGGGGCCAACTTTGGCTGTTTCCCTTGTTGAGCCTCTTCCAATGCTTTTTCTGTGTCTAACAGCCTCTGGTTCATCCTCCTAAGCAGACTTACCACATCGTCTACATCCTGTTGTTGTGCCACCTCTGTAGTTTGAGGATGTATGGTAGCTGGCAGCTTTAATTGTCTTCTCAGGGCTCCTATGTCTTCCTCTTTTTTCCTGATTAAGGCCTGTGCACCTTTGGGATCTTTGGGATCATGTCCCAACTCTATAATGATCTTTTCCAAGGATTTTATCCTATTATCCTTGGCCAATGAGGAGGCTTTCTCTAGCTCTAGTTGTGCAGAAGTATTATATAAAGAATTATGCAATCTATGGGCCATTAGAGCCTTATCTACTAGGGTGGAGAATACCATTTCTCCAGCCTATTTATGCAACTCAATCTGGTCTATTGGATGGATGTCTTTGGCCAGGACCTCCACATTGGTTCTAATATAGTTTGCAACTAACTGTGGCTACTGTATGGTGGGTCTGAAATGACTAAGAGTCATCTTCCCTGCTTGCATGTCATAGGCTGGCATCAGCCTTTGTTGATTTGTTGGTGCCATTCTCATCGATTGATTGTAAAGCTAAAACCTTATTGGCTCATTTCTAGCTTTAATCTCAGTGAATGCTCGTTTGATATCTGAGCCCTGCCTGGTTTGTTGTTTGGAGGATGAAACCTCCCCACCTGGTTGTCTCTCTTGCTCCTGCTGAAAGGAGCTGGTTGATGTTTCCAAAATAGGAGGGATCTGCTATTGAGAATTTCTCTCACCTCTGATATTGCTTGTAGTTTCTTCAGTAATTTCCTCCTCAGAATAAGGGTTTAGCCTCTGTCTTTTCCCACCTTGCTGGATGCCCCTGTAGGTGTTTCTTTCGTTCTGTCCCTCTTTTTAGCTCTTTCCTCATTATGAGGGGTTTGCAATACAGGGATCTCTGCTACCTTTTGTTGTGTTGAAGGGCCTTGTTCTTGACCCTTTTCCTGATTTGTGGATGATTGCTCTTCCATTGTACTTTGCTGTTCTGAATGCTCAATTTATTTGCCTTTCCATGTAGGTGAAACAGCTTCTTTAGCTTGTTGTTGTGAAGGTGTAGCAGTTGATGTGCTTGCTCCAATATGTTGAGGTTGTGTGAAGGTGACCTGTGCAAAATATTCCAGGTCAATTCTTTTCTCATGTTCTTTCATATCTTTTTCTAATCTTTCTTCTTCAGTAAGCTCTTCATCATCTGATGTGCCCTGTACCCATTCTTGTAGATTAGCATATTGTTCAATGTGGGGGATTGGCTGGTGCACATATCCTGAAAGCCTGTGTTTGATTCTTCTAAGGCTTATGAAATGTTCAGGGTCATATGGAGCCCAAAAGAAGCTTTGTTTCAACATGACCTCTTCCCTTAGCATATTGTTTGCATCCTTCCAGGCTTCTTCCCTTTTATTGAAAACAAAGGGACCCAATTGATGTCTGATTTTAAGTTGTGCTTTCTTGTTTTTCCCATGGAAATGAGTCAAATCTGCACTACTGAACTGCCTGGAATATTCTATGGCAAAAAGTCTCATGGGGACATATCTTGGCAGTTTATAGGGAGGCATTGTCTCTTGTGAGCCACCTGATGATGCTGTAATCTGATTTTGCACATAAGTATTTAGCCTGTATGCATATTGTTCCTGTTTTAACAGCTTCCCAGTGCTAGTGACCAGGCTGGGTAAACCTTTGCTCTATAATACTGAAATTTTATGTCTGAAGGCATTTACCTTTGTCTGCATTTCTTGACATTTTCTTTCTATAGTTTGAACAAAATTTCTCATGGTCAGTACCTTCTTGACTCTTACAATAGTCTCTGTCTTGTTCTGAATGTTTAGAGCTACTAACTTCTCACTAGTACGAGTATTCAAAAAATGAATCAATTGATTAGCTTGCTCAGGCTTATCTGCCAATAATACTATGGCCTTCTGAGTTTCATATTGAGCTACCCCCATCAATTCTATCTGGTCAAAAACAGTTTGTATTACTGTCCATTTTTCAGCAATAGCTTGGCCAATCTTATTCCACAAAATTGTTTTTATTTCAGTCAGGGTTCTATGGAGAGTGAGGTCCTTCTCCAAGGCCTTTATCTTATTCTCTAAAGCCTTCACTTCCCTGGTTTTTTCAGCTACAATCATCTTTGACTTGTAATAACTAGCCTTAATCTTGGCTAGCTTTTCCTTGGTTTCCTTCATTTCTACAATTTGTAATTCCAAAGCCTTAATTTCTTTCATCATAGCTTCCATGCTCAAACTGGCCTCTTGCAATGCACTTGCTGTAGCTGTTTTTGAAGTTGAGGCGCCTACTGTTGAAGTTGGATCCAGCGGAGATGCTGCTGTAGTGACTGTTGTAGGAGGAGTTGTGATTATTGGAGCTGTTTGGGATGGTTGAGGGGCCAACTCTGGCTGTTTGCGTTGTTGAGCCTCTTCCAATGCTTTTTCAATAGCCTTTGGTTCATCCTCATAAGTAGGCTGACCACATCCTCTACTTCATGTTGTTGTGCCATCTCTATAGTTTGAGGATGTATGGTAGCTGGCAGCTTTAATTGTCTTTTCAGGGCTGCTATGTCTTCCTCCTTTTTCCTGATTAAGGCCTGTGCGCCTTTGGGATCTTTGGGATCATGTCCCAACTCTATAATGATCTCTTCCAAGGATTTTATCCTATTATCCTTGGCCAATGAGGAGGCTTTCTCCAGCTCTAGTTGGGCAGAAGTATTATATAAAGAATTCTGCAATCTATGGGCATTAGAGCCTTATCTGCTAAGGTGGAGTATACCATTTCTCCAGCCTATTTATGTAACTCAGTCTAATCTATTGGATGGATGTATTTGGCCAGGACCTCCAGATTGGTTCTAATATAGTCTGCAGCTGAATGTGGCTGCTGTATAGTGGGTCTGAAGTGATTAAGAGTCATCTTCCCTGCTTGCATGTCATAGGCTGCCATCAGCCTTTGTTGATTTGTTGGTGCCATTCTCATCAATTGATTGTAAAGCTGAAACCTTATTGGCTCGTTTCTAGCTTTGATATCAGTGAATACTCATTTGATATCCGAGCCCTGCCTGGTCTATTGTTTGGAGGATGAAACCTCCCCACCTGGTTGTCTCTCTTGCTCCTGCTGAAAGGAGTTGGCCGATGTTTCCAAAATAGGAGGGATTTGCTGTTGAGAATTTCCATCACCTCTGATATTGCCTATAGTTTCTTCAGTGATTTCCTCCTCGGAATAAGGGTTTAGCATCTGTCTCACCTTGCTGGTCTGTGGATTCCCCTGTAGGTGTTTCTTCCATTCTGTCCCTCTTTTTAGCTCTTTCCTCATTATGAGGGGTTTGCAATACAGGGATCTCTGCTACCTTTTGTTGCGTTGAAGGGCCTTGTTCTTGACCCTTTTCCTGATTTGTGGATGGTTTCTCTTCAATTGTACTTTGCTATTCTGAATTCTCAATTTCTTTGCCTTTCCGTGTAGGTGAAATGGCTTCTTTACCTTGCTATTGTGGAGGTGTAGCAGCTGATGTGCTTGCTCCAATATGTTGAGGCTATGTGAAGGTGACCTGTGCAAAATATTCCAGGTCAATTCTTTTCTCATGTTCTTTCATATCTTTTTCTAATCTTTCTTCTTCAGTAAGCTCTTCATCATCTAATGTGCCCTCTACCCATTCCTGTAGATTAGCATATTGTTCAATGTGGGGGATTGGCTGGTGCACATATCCTGAAAGCCTATGTTTGATTCTTCTAAGGCTTATGAAATTTTCAGGGTCATATGGTGCCCAAAAGAAGCTTTGTTTCAACATGAGCTTTTCCCTTAGCATATTGCCTACATCCTTCTAGGCTTCTTCCCTTTTATTGAAAACAAAGGGACCCAATTGATGTCTGATTTTAAGTTGTGATTTCTTGTTTTTCCCACGGAAATGAGTCAAATCTGCACTACTGAACTGCCTGAAATATTCTAAGGCAAAAAGTCTCATGGGGACATATCTTGGCAGTTTATAGGGAGGCAACTCACACCCATAAATTCTGATCACTATGTGGTTTTGGTAGAAGTACCAATCACCAATGTTGTAGCCCTTTGCAAGATGTAGAATTCTTTGCATTTCAGTAGTGAGCCTACCAGGAGGAGTCATCATCAATAGGCAAGTGGCTGGGTAGATGAACATGTCAACAAACTCACAATATGTGTAGGAAGAGAGGTGGACTTCATGGAAAACTGATGTCCAGAAGATAAAAAATCTTCTCTCTCCTTTTGAGTCTAGTCTCTTGAGAGGAACTTTGAAACTATCAGGGTGATAATACAGCAGTAGATGGTAAATGTACGAGGTATACTTAAATACTCTTTCTCTCTCCATCATCATGAATTGCTCATGTATTTTGTTTGCTATGAAGGTGGCATAGCCATACATGACAACAGGGGGTTGTCCTGGAGTGAACATGGTTAATAGCAGAAACACTGTTTCATCCACAAATTCTTCTGTCTTACATCCTAAAATGTAGGAAATCATATCTACTAGGAGTCTGCCTGTTTCATTAAATGAGACTTGATGGTAGGGTGGAGGATGATCACCCTGGCACTGTGGTTCCATAAGAAACTGACCTACCCTTGATATTTCTGAACTAAAGAGCTTTTCACCCTCATCAAGCAAGTGCTTAATTGTAAGAGGAACCAGAGGCAGAGGTGGCTCAAAGTTTAGCTTTTCATTTATGGATTGAGGAGTGATGTACAACAGCACAGACCCATCTGGAGTGAGGATTGCTCTCTGAGTGGGGTCATAGTTTGCATGACACGTATGAATGAAGTCAAGTAGCACATTGACTGATGGGAGGTAGTAGATGGGCATACTAGATTGCCAAATTCCCAGGATATCAGTGTTATTCCTGTGACTGTTTCTGAAGTGACACACAGTTTTAAGGTGAGACCTAAGGCCCATCATATCCTTGGTCTGGAAGAGCTTGTCTGCCAAACGTAACCACTCTAAATCCTTGTGTGGGGCATTCAAGGGAGCAATGTTGAGAGCCGCTGGAGCCTCCATCTTTCAACTGCTTGTATTGTGATTGTAATTTAGGTGTATGCAGCAACTGGTGACAGGACTTAGGCTATGAGGCTATTCTCAGAAGTATGGAGACTGATTTTTATATCAAACTGATCTCACTGTGTATAGTTTATGGTAAATCAGTGAATTAGCAGAATCTAGACAGGTTTTTTGAATGAGTTCGCTGAAGTGCAAGCTCTATGGGTAAAATGCAGAGGCAACGAGATTGATCTTTTAAGCCACAAAAGCGAAGTTTGCAAAGGATTTTGACAAAGGGACTGAATGCATGAGCAGTTTAGAGAATTTGTCGGCAGAAACAAACTTAAAATGCGTTTTAATGGTGAAATTGGAGGGGAGGAAAAGTTGTCGGGTTACTTCTTGAACAAGGGGTCAATAATTGAGTTTGCAAGTGGAATTTCGGGGCTAGAGTGCAATTTAGTTTAAATTCGAGCTCCTTAGTCAAATTTAATGGCGAAATTCCTAAAAAAACAAGTTTTATGGGTCAATTGTGGGTAAATACTTGTTTAATAGCATAGAGGATAGATAGCAGGGGTCCCTCGAGCTGTGGAGTGGAACTATGGAGCCAAATTCGGAAGGTGATGGACTGTGCAAGTTAGCAGCTGATTTGAATGTAAAATCGCATGCAAGCGTCTCCATAGGTGAAACAATAGAAATAAACAAAAATAGTCATTTTCACGACTTTTTAAACAAATTTTGGACATTTTAGCGCTTTCGGTGCTTTTCGGGGATGAAGTCATCATGACGTATTTTTTGTCACATAGCAGGTACGGAGGATGACGTGGAAGTTGACGTGGATGATGATGTGGCACATGACACGGTGGCGGGGTAGTCATGTCAGCAGATGATGTGGTGCAGGTGCAGGGTAGTGGCGGGTGACGTGGATGCAATGTCACGCGGTGATGTAGGTGGAAGGACGGAGAGGTAAGCGGTTTCCATTGGACTGCCTTTGGTACCCGGGCGGTAACTATCAAAGGTAGCCCAATGCAATTAGATGGCGACAAGTGTCCATGTGTACGATGGTGAAACTATCAACCATCAGGTACTAACGTACCATCATCGGGGCGCGTCTAATATGGATCAGGACCGTCGGATCTGGAGGGGGCGATCCGACGGTGGACGGGAGGGTGATGTGATCGGGCTTTAGCAGAAAAGCGTGTACGATAAACCTTAATTTTTCAAAGGTTTCGGACGAGTTTTGAACTTTGTTTATGGGTTTAATGTATGTTCGCGCGAGGGTTATGGTTATTCGTTTAACCAAATATCAAACGAAACCCAAGTAGAATGTATGCACGGGGTTAATGCGGTATGGTTTGTGTGTGGGGGGGGGTAAGATAGTTATTAATCTAACCAAATGTTATATTAGTCCCGAATATTTTGGATGCAGAAGGGCTAATACCAAGGCCCCAAATGGACCTAGTATTCCCCTAACTTCGTATTATATGGCCATAATGCCAAGGGGTGGGGATATTTATATTTTTGGGTTATTTATATAGTTTTTGTGTAATAGGGATGGGTAAATGATTAAGGGAGCTAAATAATAGTGTTAGGGGTTAATATGAGTTTATGGATTGAAACTGAATGGATGAATTCTAAGTTTATAGAATGAAAACTTAGGCATAGGGAAGTGAAAGGAGTGTGGAATGATCATTTTTACACAAGAAATGTGGCTTCTTTCCACTAAGTAAACTCAGAGATCAACTTGGCATTTCACATAAAATGGAGTGAAACTGGACTTATTGGGCAAATCCCAAGGTCCTTGAGAGGATGTTAGTAAGTGATCTTTGGGGGAATGAAGGGGAATTAGTCATGCTTCCATTGTTCTGCAGTCCAACCACTGCCATGGTACCAATGTCATTGATGAGATGAGTCTTTCTTGACAAGACAAAAAATAATTATGACCTTGCTTCTGCAACCTCAAACTACCTACTCAGCCTAATACACCTAACATTTTTTCTTCCTTTTGATTGGGTGCATTTGGACTAGCAAACCCTACTTTTCTTTCTTTTCTTTTGACTGCCCTCCTATCTAAATGTACCCTTATCTCTTTCAAGGGCCCAGATTAAGAAGTTGGGTTCCTTTATTTCTCTACCTATCTACTCATCTGCCAAGCTTGAAATGTTTGGATAGATATTCATCCTCTATTCTACAACAACAAATTTAAATATGGAGTGGTCCAAATTGAACTGTTGCGCCATCCATCAAGTGTGATAAGCAGCAGTGTCTTCACATTGTGAACTTACAAAATAAGATGGCAGTGGCATTTTGACTGGCCACTTTCTTGGTCCTTTGGTTTGGGGTTCATTTTTGCTATTTTTTCCGACCAAAACATTTTCATGCCTTTTGATTATTCTTTTAAGGCATACTCTCTTTACATTTTTTAATTTCCTTTGTCTGCATACAAAATATGGAACCTCTGCAGCATGCAAAGATGAACATATTTGGCACTTCCATAGTCAATCATGAAAAATGAAACCTATTGGTATAGGAACCTAACAGTGGCTCCACTTGGGGATGGCTTTTCCTGATGAAAAGCCAAGAACAGTAGGTCAGATGGCCTTATTCTTAGATGGTTGTTGTAATTCAAAAGTTCTCTCTCTTGGAAACCAATGATCTGAATATTTGCAGCATGTATGCAGTCTTTATGAGCTGATCTGTGCAAAATTATAGCTGTCTTTTATGGTTTCTCTGAGTGCTTATTACCATCTTTGTACTTCCCAAGTTTTCCTTTTGATTTCTTATGGTGAATTCAAAATATATACCAAATTTTGTGTAATTCCTTGACTTTTTCCTCAAAATCTATTGCATCTTGTTCCTTACTTAATTGCTGTAAATGAAAACTGTTGGAAATACAAATATTTATGTACAATATACAGTTGTGTTATGTTTATCAAAGGAAATCGAAATAGTGCTTGAGTATTCACCCATTGACTGGGCCTTCCTCAATGCCTGTGCCATCTAAACTCTTCAAAAAATAGGTGTTGTTAACTTGTACAACCTGAATAACAAATGGCCCCTTCTAAAGAAAATAAAATTTCCCATGTTTCCCTTTATCTTCCCTCTTGGAGTCCCATTTCAGCACTTCGTTTCCTATGAAAAAATCTTCAGCTTTTGTTCTTATCAAAGATCTTCTTGAGTTTATGTTGTAGTACCTAGGTTCTATGATATACTTCTTCTGTTGTCTGCTGCAAGTGAATAGTTTGATTGATCCTTCTTTGAATATCATTAGGCTCTGCTTGTATTTCTTGCAACAACTTGATCACATGGATTCCTAAAGACGAGGGGAAAACAACCTCTAGACCATACACCAATTCATATGGACTTGTTCTAATGGATCTTTTTGTGGTCAATCTGTCCGCCCATAGTGCATTCACAAGTTTTTTGTGTCAATTATTTTTATTCTCTTCCAGGACCTTTTTGATGATGTTGATGAGGCTTTTGTTCGAGGATTTAGCAAGACCATTACCTTCAGGGTAATAGGTTGTTGAGTGACCCAAGGTAATGTGATATTTGTGGCAAAAACTGATCATTCTTTTGGATTTAAAGGCAACTACATTGTCTGTAATGATCTTTTCTGGACAACCAAATTTAGATAGGATATTTCTCTCTAGGAATTGGATGATGATTGAGTCATTGGCTTGCCTACAAGGGATGGCCTCTATCCACTTGTTAAAGTAATCTATGGCTATCAAAATCCATCTATGCTAGCCGGAAGAGAAGGGTGGATCTCCCCAATGAAGTCTAAACCCCATTGTTGAAATGGCCTTTCAATTGAAATGGGTTTGCGGGGCAAGGGCAACAGTTTTTTCTTGCCTTCAAATATTTGGCATTTATGGCAACACATTAGAAATTTTTTCACATCAGCAAACATGGAGGGCTAATCAAATCCAGCCCTTAGGGTTTTATCAGCTGTTGATTTCCAATACCAGTGTCCACCACAATCTCCTGCATGAAATTCCTTGAGGATTTTGTCAGTTTCATCCAATGTTAGGGAATTAAGCAGGATATCTTCATGATTTTTCCAAAACAACACATCATCTATGATACAAAACTTTGAAGCTTTCATTTTTAAGAATCTCTTTTTGGTTCTAGATAACCCTCAAGGAGCTTGCAAGTTTAACAATACAAAACATATGTCAGCATACCAAGGTGATTGTAAAAAGGCTGGATTGATCTGTGGAGTCACCATCTCCTGTTCGTTATCCAGATCATTGATGTCTAGGGCTTGAAAGTTGGTTTTAGTCATTAATTTGGCTAGCCCTTCTCCTTTTATGAGTTTTGTTGGCTTGATTTCAATGTCATACTCTAGAATGTTGGCTATCCATTTGCCCCTTTTACCTCCAATTCCTTCTTGAGTAATAATATCTTTGACCACTACATTTGGAACATAGGCAATTATGTGAGAGTATAGGATATAAATTCTAAAATCCTTTATGGCATTCACAAGGGCATATGCCTGCTTCTCCATGATTTGGTATTTGAGTGGAGCATCTCTGAGTTCTTTGCTGAAAAAATCAATGGGTTCCTCACATCCTAAGTCATCTTTTTGTAATAGGACAGCAACAATACTATGCTCAGATGCAAAGGAAAATATTATAAAGTCTTTATCAAACCTAGGACTTGTAAGAACAGGTGTTCTTGTCAAAGCTATTTTAATTTCCTCAAAGGCTTGCTTAGCTTCTATTGTCCATTTGACATTAAAGTCTTTCCTCAACATATTATTCAACAATCTAATCAGTTTGGCTAGATTGGGAATGAATCTTCTTAGGAAATTGATCTTCCCTAGAAAGGCTTATAATTCTTTGATGTTTCTTGGGTGAGGGACTTGAAGGATAGCCTGTATTCTGTCTGGATCTATTCTTATTCCATCTTTAAAAATTATGTGGCCTAGGAGTTTGCCTTCTTCTAGGCCAAACAATGATTTCTTTGGGTTCAATGATATGCCATATTTTCTGCAGATTAGGAACACTTGTCAGAGATGTTCTAAATGTTCTTGGAATGATTTTGAAAAAGCAGTAAGATCATCAAGGTATACTACTAAAAAGTCATGGATCTCTTTAGCAAAGGCTATTTCCATTGCTCTCTGAAATGTGGCTCCTGCATTTTGACATATTTAAAGGTTACCCAAGGTGTTGTAAAGGAAATTTTGTCTTCATCATCTAGGTGAACAAGAATCTGATTAAATCCTGAGAAGCCATCTAATAATGAAATCCTTGAAGCACCCACTACCCTTTGTATGATATGATCCGTTTTTCGTAAAGGGTAATGATCTTTGAGAGAGACTTTATTCAAAGTTCTTAGGTCAACACAAAGCCTTATCTCTCCAGTTTTCTTTCTAGTGGGTACTAGATTTGAAATCCATTTGGAGAATCTAATGGGTGCAATTATTCCAGCTTGATACATTCTTATGACCTCTTTTTCAATAAGGGGAAGGAGGACTGGATTAATCCTCCTCAGCTTTTGTTCAAAAGGTTTCTGGTTTTCTTTCAAGGGTATTGTATGTTGGATAACCGATGTGTCATAGGATTTGAGGTCCTCATAGCTCCATGCAAAGACATCTTGGAGCTCTTTAAACAACTCAATGTATTTTAGTTTTTTGTTAGGAGGCAAAGTTTTGGATAGTTTTACCATTCTGGGATTTTCTATAGTTCCTATATTGCAGTCGTCAATTTTTGCATTCAGTGGTTGCATTTTTGGTTTTCTTGGAATGTCATTTGAATCAAATATATCTTCTAAGGGAGTTAGGCCTATGGATAGGACATTTTCTTTCAGCTCAATTACTTCAGTTTCTTCCTCAATCATCTCATCAAAGTTCATTTGTTTCAGTTCTTGCAGCTTCATGTGATTAAAAGTTGTTGGATTTAAAATCAAATTTGCTGCTTCAGCTAATATATTTGGCTCAACTTTGTCAATTTTGTTGTTGATCATCAATAGTGCTTGTGTCTTTGTTTATGCTTGCAAATTCTTCTCTTAAAGTGAGGAAGTTATTGATTTGGGTGTCATTTTCAAATACCTGCCAATTTTTCACATTGTCTGGGACAGCAGGTCTATGTTTGATCTCAACAGTGAAATGATGATTGGGCTCAAAAGGCAGTTTACAAGTGCTGGAAAAGGTTGCCAAACTATGTGCATGTAGGTTGTGTGTTCTTGGAATTTTAGTGAGTTGTGATTCCCGTAAGGTGTTTAATATTTCCATATCTGCACCTCTATAAGCCCTTAGCCTAGGATCATTTATGACAAAGTTTCCCTTTATCTTTTGTATTATCAAATCTGAGTCTCCTAGAATTGAGATCTTGGTGACCCCTAGACTTCCAATTAGTTTGAGCCCCAGCAAAAGGGCTTCATATTCAGCCACATTGTTTGTGCATTTGAACTTTAGCCTATATGCATGATGCTAAGCATGGTCATTTTGTATGTTGTGTATCCAAACCCCTGCACCTACTCCCAATTTGTTTACTGATCCATCAAACTCCAACTACCATAAAATTTCTTGATCAATACTTATCTCAGCAGTTTCGGGGACTCGGTTAATGGGTAGTGAGTTCAAACTTTGTAGCTAGTTTGGTATGTCAGTTTCACTTGTTACTTCAATCTCATCAACAATTTTTTGGTGCTGGTCACTAGATTGTTCATTCATGTTTATTGTTGGTATTGTTTCTACGAGTTTGGCCTCAGCTTTGGAGCACATGTCAGCATTGTATAAGATAAATGAATCCATGTTAGAGTGTATGGAATAGATGGGGAAGTTTTGGGGTTTCTCTTGACTGCTAACCACATATTACATCAATGTTTCCCGGTACAATCTCTTTGGATGGCCAAATATTGACATGGTGGCATATGACATATCTAGTTGCAAAGATCCTTGAAGTTTTGCACCCCAAGACCTAGATAATAGCATACCATATTTAGGTGGGATATCAGCTACCACCACATCCATCAAGATTGTTTTGGTTGGATATTGGACTAAGGATACACAAAGATCTTTGATTAGGCCTAGACACCTGACCTGACTGGAATCAAATCCATCCACTATCTTGCCATTGACTTCACGACCAAAAAAATAGTTCTAGTTGATCATTTAGGACATTGACTGCATCGCCAGTTTCAGATATTTGAAGTGATCTGTTAATTTGTTCCCTGTAGACTTCATGTTTGGTCAGTTCTAACAATGACATGGCTATTTTTATCTTACCTATCTCTATTTCTAAGTTGAAAGGTTTCTCTATCTAAATTTTTACATTATGGACAACAGATTTTTCACTTTGAGCTGAATTTTGAGTAATCTTCTCTTGATTATGAGTGTTGTTATAAGGTACATCTGATTTGAAATTATTTTCAAGAGGGTGATTCAAATTTTCTTTTGAACAATGGGAGGTGTATGACTGGTTTCTTGAAGGCTGTAGGTCTGGTACATCTTCCACAGTGACTTCCTTTGGGTCTGTTTTATCAAAGGGTTATGTCCGGACAACGTTTTCTGTTTTTTTCTTCAGCTGCTTGATATCCTTCAGCTTGATAGGCTGAGGCACATCTATGGTTCTACTTCTCAATTTGTACTGTTTATGGACCTCATAGGCTACTGCATCATACCCTTCCCTAAAATCAAATGACTCTCCAGACTTTGTTTGGAATTGATTAATGTTATGGGCTTCTTGGTCATCTTGTGTTAGGAAGATTTGTTGTTCGCTATCTAAACCCATTAAGTTGATGTGAGGGTCCTCTGTTGGTTCACTAGAGGTTGAGGCCTCTGCATAACTCTCTTGAAATGGGGGTCTAATGTTCTGATCAGGGCCAGTCCTTCCAGTAGTAGGGTTTTGATTTTTTCTAAAATTTGGATTCCTGGTTGTGTTACTTGTTTCACCCTCCCAAGATGATTTTCTCTCAATGGTATCTACCCTATCTCCCAATCTATCCATCCCTTAGATGATCGCATCCAGTTTCTACTCAAATGATGAAGGTTCTTCTTTGAATGTTGTTCTTCTTTCAGTTCTAGCCCGATTTCGTTTGGCAATCAAGTTTGCTTCTACACTGACAGCTACATTCTGCATGTCTGCTAGGCTTAATGGGGCTCTTTCCCTCAGCTGATATGCCATATCTGAATCAAATCCATCAGGGAATTTGATCAAGGCTAAGTCAGGAGGAGGTCTAAGGTTCTGAGGAATGGCACTATAGACATTATTGAAACTTGCACAATAGTCTTGAACGATTTCTTGTGGGACCCTTTTTAAATCGTCATATTCAGTTAAGATGTGTAAAGGGTCTTTCTTCTTTTCCCATCTGTTCAAAAAAACTTGATATAGGGCCTCAGGGTTGGCTATAGAGTTTGCAGCAAGTGTCCTAAAATAGGTCCTCACATCACTAGTTAAGCTTCGGACAAAGATTTTCATTCTCACATCATCATCATCAATTTCATAATATTCAAAATAATCCTGCATTTTCTTGGTGTGCTGTTGAGCTGTATAGGAACTAGTACCATCAAAGTAGGTGATTTTGCTTTGATAATCCTGGGGCATAGCCCCTAGATTGGTAGGCAACTACAAAGGGGCATAACAGTTGGCCATATTTACAGGGATGAATGGGGCAGCAAGAATAAATAAGAGGGTTGGAACAAGGGGATAGGAGTGGAAATATGGGTAGTAGATGGGGGAGTGAAAAGTATGCTTTGAGGTGGGGATGAAGAACTTGGAGAAGCTGTAGTATTGAAAGAAGGAACAGAGACTCTTCCAGGAGAAGGTTCAGATTGTGTAAGTTTTTGATGAAGTATATCAAGGTCTGAGTCAGCAGTTTGCAAGCTTTCCTGTCCCTTAAGGGTTTTAGGGATTAGGTTAGGGTTTTCAAATATTGCTAAGGGATTAGGATCTGGATTGGATCTGGTGTAATGATTTTTCTTCTTTGGAGCCAACTTCTAAGTCTGTTTTTAATATTTTTGCTTGAATATGTTTAAAGTAGGGAAGCTAACCTTTTCTTGATTCAGAAGTCCCCAATGGAGTCGCCAATGATGTTATCACTCAGGTTGTTCCCTGGCTCCAGGAGGGAATACGGCCGAGGTAACCATGAACAAATATTTTAGCTGCAGAGCCTAGCCAATCTACAACCAGAGAGGGCTCTCTCTTTGTGATTTAGATTTGTTTGATTGGATACTAGGCTAGTTATTAGGTACAAGTTTTGTTTGGTGTTTGGAAGATGACATTCAGTAGAACAAGACAGTAAGTTGAGCGAAGTTCAGACCATTGGGTTGATGGAGTCGAATGGGAATGAACCTCTGGGATGGTTTCTTTCGCAATAAGACAACTACAGAGCAAGATGATTAAACACAGAACAACTTTGAAGCTGAAATAAGATGAAATGAAGTCAAGAAATGAAAGACAATCAAGAATCTTTCATTATGTTAACATAGGGAAATTGTATAAACATTATCAGGGAGCAGTTAAGAATTCCTTGATGATATTTAGGGTGAAAGAATCAGGGAGACAAGAGCAATCAAGAATTCTTGCCTATGCTAGTCCTGTAGAAAAGATAAAAACTTACAGGAATTGAACACAGAGTACAACAAAGTAAATTCTGGGTTATCCTTCTTTCCTGTAACTTAGAACATGATATTTAGATGATAGGTAAGACATGAATACAGTAAAATAAGAGTATAGAAGACTTATTGATCCATGTATTAACACGTGAATTCTACAACATATCCTTTTGCCATCGATCCCAGAACAGTAGGCTCACCAACAAAGTATCCCAACAATTTTTATTTCTGAAGAGTTCGCAAGTCCAGAATGATATTTACCAGCCAACAATAATACATATTTTTAGTAAGTATTTATAGAATTTTTACAAAATATCTCATAGGGAAATATATGGACATAAAGTTATCCATCTATTCTGACAGAAACAATAACTAATGTGGGAAAAAACTGTGCAGCAATAACTGAGGAAATAAATGCGCTTTACTAGCTACTGTAGGTGTCTTGTTCGTTGTTGACTCTTTGACTTTGACAGTAGGTTGCTGACCACTTTGCTAATGTGTTGTCCTGCTTTGTTGTGCTTTGGCACCTGTGTTTGAGCCTATTTATCTTGGCGCGAATCTTCTCCTCGGCTGATTTCATTTTCCGGTAGCAGAGCCATATAATGCAATTCGCTGGTTATGCAGACAATTTACAAGAAGAGAATCAAAACTACTTTAAGATCTCAAGAAGGCTTTGCCACCACTGATCTGTTGGTAATTGATGTTTTCTTAATTCAAATAATGTCTCATCAGCCTCAATGTATGTGTAATAATTTGGCGATACTGGAAAGGGATGTGATATCTCATGCTCAATGTAAAACAAGTCTTCCAATTTATCATACAAACTTTGTCTAGAGGGAGGCATTGTCTCTTCTGAGTCACTTGATGATGCTGTCATCTGACTTTGCACATAAGTATTCAGCCTGTATGCATACTATTCAGGTTTTAATAGCTACCCAGTGCTAGTGACCAGGCTAGGTAAACCATTGCTCTGTAATACTGAAATTTTCTATCTGAAGGCATTTACCTCTATCTACATTTCTTGACATTTTCTCTCTATAGTTTGAACAAAATTTCTCATGGTCAGTACCTTCTTAACTCTTACAATAGTCTTTGTCCTATTCTGAATGTTCAGAGCTGCTAGCTGCTCACCAGTAGGAGTATTCAAAAAATGAATCAATTGATTGGCTTGCTCAGGCTTATCTGCCAATAATGCTTTGTCCTTCTGAGTTTCATATTGAGCTACCCCCATCAATTCTATTTGGTCAAAAATAGTTTGTATTACTATCCATTGTTCAGCAATAGCTTGGCCAATCTTATTCCACAAAATTGTTTTTATTTCTGCCAGGGTTCTATGGAGAGTGAGGTCCTTCTCCAAGGCCTTTACCTTATTCTCTAGAGCCTTCACTTCCCTGGTTTTTTCAGCTACAGTCGTCTTTTACTTGCCATAACTAGCCTCAATATTGGCTAGCTTTTCCTTGGTTTCCTTCATTTCTGCCATTTGTAGTTCCAAAGCCTTAATTTCTTTCATCATAGCTTCCATGCTCAAACTAGCCTCTTGCAATGCACTTGCTGTAGCTGCTGTTAAAGTTGAGGCACCTACTGTTGAAGTTGGATCCAGGGGAGGTGTTGCTGTAGTGACTGTTGTAGGAGGAGTTGTGATTATTGGAGCTATTTGGGATGTTTGAGGGGCCAACTCTGGATGTTTCCCTTGTTGAGCCTCTTCCAATGCTTTCTCTATGTCCAACAGCCTTTGGTTCATCCTCATAAGCAGGCTGACCACATCCTCTACTTCCTGTTGTTGTGTCACCTCTATAATTTGAGGATGTATGGTAGCTGGCAGCTTTAATTGTCTTCTCAGGGCTGCTATGTCTTCCTCCTTCTTCCTGATTAAGGCCTGTGCACCTTTGGGATCTTTGGGATCATGTCCCAACTCTATAATGATCTCTTCCAAGGATTTTATCCTATTATCCTTGGGAAGAAGTATTATATAAAGAATTCTGCAATCTATGGGCCATTAGAGCCTTATCTGCTAGGGTGGAGTATACCATTTTTCCAGCCTATTTATGCAACTCTGTTTGGTCTATTGGATGGATGTCTTTGGCCAGGACCTCTAGATTGGTTCTAATATAGTTTGCAGCTGACTGTGGCTACTGCATAGTGGGTCTGAGGTGACTAAGAGTCATCTTCCCTGAAACCTTATAAAGCTTAAACCTTATTGGCTCATTTCTAGCTTTGATCTCAGTGAATTCTCATTTGATATCCGAGCAGTGCCTCGTCTGTTGTTTGGAGGATGAAACCTCCCACCTGATTGTCTCTCTTGCTCTTGCTAAAAGGAGCTAGCCGATGTTTCCAAAATAGGAGGGATCTGCTGTTGAGAATTTCCCTCACCTTTGATATTGCCTGTGGTTTCTTCAGTAATTTCCTCCTCGGAATAAGGGTTTAGCCTCTGTTTTTTCTCACCTTACTTGTCTGTGGATGCCCCTATAGGTGTTTCTTCGGTTCTGTCCCTCTTTTTAGCTCTTTCCTCATTATGAGGGGTTTGCAATATAGGGATCTCTGCTACCTTTTGTTGCGTTGAAGGGCCTTGTTCTTGACCCTTTTCCTAATTTGTGGATGATTTCTCTTCCATTGTACTTTGCTATTCTGAATGCTCAATTTCTTTTCCTTTCCCTATAGGTGAAACAACTTATTTAGCTTGTTGTTGTGGAGGTGTAGCAGCTGATGTGCTTCCTCCAATATGTTGAGGTTGTGCGAAGGTGACCTGTGCAAAATATTCCAGGTCAATTATTTTCTCATGTTCTTTTGTATCTTTTTCTAATATTTCTTCTTGAGTAAGCTCTTCATCATCTAATGTGCCCTCTACCCATTCTTGTATATTAGCATATTGTTCAATGTGGGGGATTGGCTGGTGCACATATCCTGAAGCCTATCTTTGATTCTTCTAAGGCTTATGAAATGTTCAGGGTCATATGGTGCCCAAAAGAAGCTTTGTTTCAACATGAGCTCTTTCGTTAGCATATTGTTTGCATCCTTCCAGGCTTCTTCCCTTTTATTGAAAACAAAGGGACCCAATTGATGCCTAATTTTAAGTTGTGCTTTCTTGTTTTTCTCATGGAAATGAGTCAAATCTGCACTACTGAACTGCCTGAAATATTCTAAGGAAAAAAGTCTCATGGGGACATATCTTAGCAGTTTATAGGGAGGCAACTCACACCCATAAATTCTAATCACTATGTGTTTTTGGTAGAAGTACCAATCACCAATGTTGTAGCCCTTTGAAAGATGTAGAATTCTTTGCATTTCAGCAGTGAGCCTACCAGGAGGAGTCATCATCAATAGGCAAGTTGCTGGGTAGATGAACATGTCAACAAACTCACAATATGTGTACGAAGAGAGGTGGACTTCATGGAAAACTGATGTCCAGAAGATAACAGATCTTCTCTCTCCTTTTGAGTCCAGTCCATTGAGAGGAGCTTTGAAACTATCAGGGTGATAGTACAGCAACAGATGGTAAATGTAGGAGGTATACTTAAATACTCTTTCTCTCTCCATCATGATGAATTGCTCATGTATTTTGTTTGCTATGAAGGTGGCATAATCATACATGACAACAGGGGGTTGTCCTGGAGTGAACATGGTTAATAGCAGAAACACAGTTTCATCCACAAATTCTTCTGTCTTGTGTCCTAAAATGTAGGAAATCATATCTACCAGGAGTCTGCCTGTTTCATTAAATGAGACTTGATGGTAGGTTGGAGGATGATCGCCCTGGCACTGTGGTTCCATAAACAACTGACCTACCCTTGATATTTCTGAACTAGAGAGCTTTGCACCCTCATTAAGCGAGTGCTTCATTGTAAGAGGAACTAGAGGCTGAGGTGGCTCAAAGTTCAGCATTTCATTTATGGATTGAGGAGTGATGTACAACAGCACAGACTCATCTAGAGTGGGGATTGCTCTCTGAGTTGGGTCATAGTTTGCATGACACAGATGAATGAAGTCAGGCAGCACATTGACGGATGGTAGGTAGTAGATGGGCATACTAGATTACCAGATTCCCATGATACCAGTGTTGTTCCTGTGATTGTTTCTGAAGTGACACACAGTTTTAAGGTGAGACCTTAGGCGCATCATATCCTTGATCTGGAAGTCCCTGTCTGCCAAAGCTAACCACTCTAAATCCATGTGTGGAGCATTCAAAGGAGCAATGTTGAGAGCCACTGGAGCATCCATCTTTCAACTGTTTGTATTGTAATTGTAATCTAGGTGTACACAGCAATTGGTGACACGACTCAGGCTATGAGGCTATTCTCAGAAGTATGGAGACTAATTTTTATATCAAACGGATCTCACTGTGTATAGTTTATGGTAAAGCAGCGAATTAGCAGAATCTAGACAGGTTTTTTGAATGAGTTCATTGAAGTGCAAGCTCTGTGGGTAAACTGCAGAGGGAACGGGATTGATTTTTTAAGCCACAAAAGTGGAATTTGCAGAGGATTTTGACAAAGGGAGTGAATGCAAGAGAAGTTTAGAGAATTTCTCGGTAGAAACAAACTTAAAATGCATTTTAATGGTGAATTTGCAGGGGAGGGCAAGTTGTCAGGTTACTTCTTGAACAGGGCATCAATAATTGAGTTTGCAGGTGGAATTTCAGGGCTAGAGTGAAATTTAGTTTAAATTCGAGCTCCTTAGTCAAATTTAATGGCGAAATTCCTAAAAAACAAGATTTATGGCTCAAATGTGGGTAAATACCTATTTAATAGCAGAGAGGATAGCTAGCAGGGGTGTCTCGAGTTGTGGAGTGGAGCTACGGAGCCAAATTCAGAAGGTGATGGACTGTGTTGGTTGGCAGCCGATTTGAACATAAAATCGCATGCAAGCAGCTTCACAGGTGCAACAATAGAAATAAACAAAAATAGTCATTTTCAAGATTTTTTAAACAAATTTTGGACATTTTAGCACTTTTGGCGCTTTTCGGGGATGACATCATCACGACGTATTTTTTGTCATGTAGCGGGTACAGAGGATGTTGTGGCAGCTTACGTGGATGATGACATGGCACATGACATGGTGGCAGGGTGGTGACGTCAATGGATGATGTGGTGCAGGTGCAGGGCAGTGGCGGGTGACGTGGATGCAACGTCACGCGGTGACGCAGGTGGAAGGACGGAGCGGTAAGCGGTTTCCATCAGACCACCTTTGTTACGGGGGCGGTAACTGTCAGAGGTGCTCGATGCGATCAGATGGCGACAGGTGTCCCTGTGTACGACAGTGAAACTGTCGAACATCGGGTACTAACGTACCATCGTCGGGGCGCATCCAATATGGATCAGGACCGTCGGATCTGTGGGGGGCGATCCGATGGTAGATGGGAGGGTGATGTGACCGCACTTTAGCAGAAAAGCGCGTATGATAAACCTTAATTTTTCAAAGGTTACAGGCGGGTTTTGAACTTTGGTTATGGGTTTAATGTATGTTCGTGCCAGGGTTATGGTTATTCGTTTAACCAAATATCAAACGAAACCCAAGTAGAATGTATGCGTGGGGTTAATGCGGTATGGTTTGTGTGTGGGGGGGGGGGGGGGGGGGTAAGATAGTTATTAATCTAACCAAATGTTAGATTAATCTTGAATATTTTCGACATGGAAGGGCTAATACCAAGGCCCCAAATGGACCTAGTATTCCCCTAACTTCGTATTGTATGGCTATAATGCCAAGGGGTGGGGATATTTATATTTTTTGGTTATTTATATAGTTTTTGTGTAATAAGGATGGGTAAATGATTAAGGGAGCTAAATAATAGAGTTAGGGGTTAATATGAGTTTATGGATTGAAATTGAATGGATGAATGCTAAGTTTATAGAATGAAAACTTAGGCATAGGGAAGTGAAAGGAGTGTGGAATGACCATTTTTACACAAGAAATGTGGCTTCTTTCCACTAAGTAAACTCAGATATCAGCTTGGCATTTCACATAAAATGGAGTGAAACTAGAGTTACTGGGAAAATCCCAAGGTCCTTGAGAGGATGTTAGTAAGTGATCTTTCGGGGAATGAAGGAGAATTAGTCATGCTTCAATTGTTTTGCAGTCCAACCACTGGATGGTACCAATGTCATTGATGAGATGACTCTTTCTTGACAAGACAAAAAGTAATTATGACCTTGCTTCTGCAACCTCAAACTACTTACTCAGCCTAATACACCTAACATTTTTTCTTCCTTTTGATTGGGTGCATTTGGACTAGAAAACCCTACTTTTCTTTCTTTTCTTTTGACTGCCCTCCTATCTAAATGTACCCTTATCTCTTTCAAGGGCCCAGATTAAGCAGTTGGGTTCCTTAATTTCTCTACCTATCTACTCATCTGCCAAGCTTGAACTGTTTGGACAAATATTCATCCTCTATTCTACAACAACAAATTTAAATATGGAGTTGTCCAAATTGAACTGTTGGGCCATCCATCAAGTGTGATAAGTAGCAGCGTCTTCACATTGTGAACTTACAAAATAAGATAGAAGTGGCATTTTCACTGGCCACTTTCTTGGTGCTTTGGTTTGGGGTTCATTTTTGCTATTTTTTCTAACCAAAACATTTTCTTGCCTTTTGATTATTCTTTTAAGGCATACCCTCTTCACATTTTTTAATTTTCTTTGTCTGTATACAAAATATGGAATCTCTGTAGCATGAAAAGATGAACATATTTGGCACTTCCATAGTCAATCATGAAAAATGAAACCTATTGTTATAGGAACCTAATAGTGGCTCCACTTGGGGATGGCTTTTCCTGGTGAAAAGCCAAGAACAGCAGGTCAGATGGCCTTATTCTTAGATGGCTATTGTAATTCAAAAGTTCTCTCTCCTGGAAACCAATGATCTGAATCTTTGTAGCCTGTATGCAGTCCTTATGAGCTGATCTGTGCAAAATTACAGCTGGCTTTGTTGGTTTCTCTGAGTGCTTATTACCATCTTTGTACTTCCCAAGTTTTCCTTTTGATTTCTTGTGGTGAATTCAAAATATATACCAAATTTGGTGTAATTCCTTCACCTTTTCCTCAAAATCCGCTGCATCTTATTCCTTACTTAATTGTTGTAAATGAAAACTGTTGGAAATACAAATATTTATGTACAATTTACAGTTGTGTTATGTTGATAAAAGGGAATCAAAATAGTGCTTGAGCATTCTCCCATTAACTGGGCTTTCCTCAGTGTCTGTGCCATCTAAACTCTTCAAAAAATAGGTGCTTTTACCTTATACAGCCTGAATAACAAATGGCCCCGTCTAGAGAAAATCAAATTTCCCAAGTTTCCCTTTATCTTCCCTCCTGGAGTCCCATTTCAGGACTTTGTTTCCTATGAAAAAATCTTCAACTTTTGTTCTTTTATCAAAGATATTCTTGATTTTATCTTGTAGTACCTGGGTTCTGTGATATACTTCTTCTCTTGTCTGCTACAAGTGAATAGTTTGATTGATCCTTCTCTAAATATCATTAGGCTCTACTTGTATTTCTTGCAGCAACTTGATCACAAGGATTCCTAAAGAGGAGGGGAAAACAGCCTCTAGACCATACACCAATTCATATGGACTTGTTCCAATGGATCTTTTTGTGGTCAATCTGTCTGCCCATAGTGCATTCACAAGTTCTTTGTGCCAATTCTTTTTATTCTCTTCCAGGACCTTTTTGATGATGTTGATGAGGCTTTTGTTGGAGGATTCAGCAAGACCATTACCTTGAGGGTAATACGTTGTGGAGTGACCCAAGGTAATGTGATATTTGTGGCAAAAACTAATCATTCTTTTGGATTTAAAGGCAACTATATTGTCTGTAATGATCTTTTCTAGACAACCAAATCTAGATAGGATATTGGTCTCTACGAATTGGATGATGATTGAGTCATTGGCTTGCCTACAAGGGATGGCCTCTATCCACTTGGTAAAGTAATCTGTGGCTATCAAAATCCATCTATGCTGGCCGGAAGAGAAGTGTGGATCTCCCAAATGAAGTCTAAACCCCATTGTTGAAATGGCCTTTCAGTTGAAATGGGTTTGAGGGGCAAGGGCAACAGTTTTTTCTTGCCTTCAAATGTTTGGCATTTATGGCATGACATTACAAATTTTTTCACATCAGAAAACAGGGAGGGCCAATAAAATCCAGCCCTTAGGATTTTATCAGTTGTTGATTTCCAATACAAGTGTCCACCACAATCTCCTGCATGAAATTCCTTGAGGATTTTGTCAGTTTCATCCAATGTTAGGGAATTAAGCAGGATACCTTCATGATTTTTTGAAAAGAACACATCATCTATGATACAAAACTTTGAAGCTTTCATTTTTAAGAATCTCTTTTTGGTTCTAGATAACCCTGGAGGAGCTTGCAGGTTTAACAATACAAAACATATGTCAGCATACGAAGGTGATTTTAAAAAGGCTTGATTGATCTGTGGAGTCTCCATCTACTATTCGTTATCTAGATCGTTAATGTCTAGGGCTTGAAAGTTGGTTTCGGTCATTAATTTGGCTAGCCCTTCTCCTTTTATGAGTTTTCTTGGCTTGATTTCAATGTCATACTCTAGAATTTTGGCTATCCATTTGCCCCTTTTACCTTCAATTCCTTCTTGAGTAAGAATATCTTTGACCACTGCATTTGGAACATAGGCAATAATGTGAGAGTATAAGATGTAAATTTTGAAACCCTTTATGGCCTTCACAAGGGAATATGCTTGCTTCTCCATGATTTGGTATTTGAGTGGAGCATCTCTGAGTGCTTTGCTAAAAAAAGCAATGGGTTTCTCACATACCAAGTCATCGTTTTGTAATACGACAGTAGCAATAGTATGCTCATATGCAAAGGAAAAGATTATAAAGTCTTTATCAAACCTGCTACTTATAAGAACAGGTGTTCTTGGCAAAGCTATTTAAATTTCCTCAAAGGCTTGCTTAGCTTCTATTGTCCATTTGACTTTAGATTCTTTCCTCAGCATATTATTCAACAGTCTAATCAGTTCGGCCAGATTGGGAATGAATATTCTCAGGAAATTGATTTTCCCAAGAAAGAATTGTAATTCTTTGATGTTTCTTGGGTGAGGGACTTGAAGGATAGCCTGTATTCTATCTGGACCTATTCTTATTCCATCTTTAGAAATTATGTGGCCTAGGAGTTTGCCTTCTTCTAGGCCAAACAGTGATTTCTTTGGGTTCAATGATATGCCATATTTTCTGCAGATTGGGAACACTTGTCTGAGATGTTCTAAATGTTCTTGGTCTGATTTTGAAAAAGCAGTAAGATCATCAAGGTATACTACTAAAAAGTCATGGATCTCTTTAGCAAAGGCTATGTCCATTGCTCTCTGAAATGTGGCTCCTGCATTTTTTAGTCCAAAAGGCATTTTGACATATTTAAAGGTTCCCCAAGGTGTTGAAAAGGCAGTTTTGTCCTGATCATCTGGGTGAACAAGAATCTGATTAAATCCTGAGAAGCCATCTAATAATGAAATCCTTGAAGCACCCACTACCCTTTGTAGGATATGATCCATTTTTGGAAAAGGGTTGTGATCTTTGAGAGAGACTTTATTCAAATTTCTTAGGTCAACAAAAGTGTTATCTCTCCAGTTTTCTTTCTAGTGGGTACTAGATTTGAAATCCATTCGGAGAATCTAATCGGTGCAATTATTCCAGCTTGATACATTCTTATGACCTCTTTTTCAATAAGGGGAAGGAGGAATAGATTAATCCTCCTCAGCTTTTGTTTAAAAGGTTTCTAGTTTTCTTTCAAGGGTATTGTATGTTCAATAACCGATGTGTCATAGGATTTGAGGTCCTCATAGCTCCATGCAAAGACATCTCGGAACTCTTTAAACAACTCAATTTATTTTAGTTTTTTATTAGGAGGCAAAGTTTTGGACAGTTTTACCATTTTGGGATTTTCTGTAGTCTCTATATTGCAGTCCTCAATTTCTGCGTTCAGTGGTTGCATTTTTGGTTTTCTTGGAATGTCATTTGAATCAAATATATATTCTAAGGGAGTTAGGCCTATGGGTAGGACATTGTCTTTCAGCTCAATTACTTCGGTTTCTTCCTCAATCATCTCATCAAAGTTCATTTGTTTCAGTTCTTGTAGCTTCCTATGATTAAAAGTTGTTGGATTTAAAATCAAATTTGATGCTTCAGCTGATATATTTGGCTCAACTTTGTCAATTTGTTGTTGATCATCAACAGTGCTTGTGTCTATGTTTATGCTTGCAAATTCTTCTTTTAAAGTGAGGAAGTTATTGATTTGGGTGTCATTTTCAAATACCTGCCAATTTTTCACATTGTCTGGGACAGCAGGTCTGTGTTTGATCTCAGCAGTGAAATGATGATTGGGCTCAAAAGGCAGTTTACAAGTTCTGGCAAAGGTTGCCAAACTATGTGCATGTAGGTTGTGTGTTCTTGGAATTTTAGTGAGTTGTGATTCCCAGAAGCTGTTTAGTATTTCCATAGCTGCACCTCTATAAGCCCTTAGCCTAGGATCATTTGTGACAAAGTTTCCCTTTATCTATTGTATTATCAAATCTGAGTCTCCTAGAATTGAGATCTTGGTGAACCCTAGACTTTTAATTATTTTGAGCCGCAACAAAAAGGCTTCATATTCGGCCACATTGTTTGTGCATTTGAAGTTTAGCCTATATGCATGACCCTGAGCATGGTCATTTTGTATGTTTTGTATCCAAACCCCTGCCCGTGCTCCCAATTTGTTTACTGATCCATCAAACTCCAAGTACCATAAAATTTCTTGATCAATACTTGTCTCAGCAGTTTCAGGGACTCACTTAATGGGCAGTGAGTTCGAACTTTGTAGCTGGTTTGATATGTCAGTTTCACTTGTTACTTCAAACTCATCAACAATTTTTGGGTGCTGGTCACTAGATTGTTCGTTCATGTTTATTGTTGGTATTGTTTCTAGGAGTTTGGCCTCGGATTTGGAGCACATGTTAGCATTGTATAAGATAAATGAATCCATGTCAGACTGTATGGAATAGATGAGGAAGTTTTGGGACTTCTCTTGAGTGCTAACCACATATTTCATCAATGTTTC
This sequence comes from Pinus taeda, assembly GCA_000404065.3. Classification (NCBI taxonomy): domain Eukaryota; kingdom Viridiplantae; phylum Streptophyta; class Pinopsida; order Pinales; family Pinaceae; genus Pinus; species Pinus taeda. The sequence goes on along the minus strand of APFE030952085.1, from coordinate 157,628 downwards.
CTGGTACAATCTCTTTGAATGGCCAAATACTGAAATGGTGGCATATGACATATTTAGTTGCAATGATCCTTGAAGTTTTGCACCCAAAGACCTAGATAATAGCATACCATATTTAGGTGGGATATCAGCTACCACCACATCCATCAAGATTGTTTTGGCTAGATATTGGACTAAGGATACACAAAGATCTTTGATTAGGCCTAGACACCTAACCTGACTGGAATCAAATGAAAAAAGATCCTTATATGGCCTTGTGATATCTAGGTCTAACTTTTCCATCACTAACTTGGGCATTAGATTATGGGAAGCACCTGAGTCAAACATTGCATTATGTAATACTTTGTCATGAATGTTTAAGCTCACATAAAATGGAGTAACTCCGCCATCCACTGTCCGGCCATTGACTTCAGGACCAAAAAACGGTTCTGGTTGATCATTTAGGACATTGACTGCATCCCTGGTTTCAGATATTTGAAGTGATCTATTAATTTTTTCCCTGTAGACTTCATGTTTGGCCAATTCTCACAACGGCATGGCTATTTTTATCTTACTTATTTCTGTTTTTAAGTTGAAAGGTTTTTCTATCTAATTTTTTACATTATGGACAACAAATTTTTCATTTTGAGCTGAATTTTGAGTAATCTTCTCTTGATTATGAGTGTTGTTATAAGGTACATCTGATTTGAAATTATTTTCAAGAGGGTGATTCAAATTTTCTTTTGAAGAATGGGAGGTGTATGACTGGTTGCTTGAAGGCTGTAGGTCTGATACATCTTCCATAGTGACTTCCTTTGGGTCTATTTTATTAGAGGTTTCTGCCCAGACAGCTTTTTTTGTTGTTTTCTTCAGCTGCTTGGTATCTTTCAGCTTGGTAGGCTGAGACACATCTATGGTTCTGCTTCTCAATTTGTATTGTTTATGGACCTCATATGCTGCTGCATCATACCCTTCCCTAAAATCAAATGACTCTTCGGACTTGGTTTGGAATTAATTAATGTTATGGGCTTCTTGGTCGTCTTGTGTTAGGAAGATTTGTTGTTCGCTATCTAAACCCATTAAGTTGATGTGAGGGTCCTCTGTCAGTTCACTAGAGGTTGAGGCCTCTGCATAATTCTCTTGAAATGGGGGTCTAATGTTCTGATCAGGGCTAGTCGTTCCAGTCGTAGGGTTTTGATTTTTTCTAAAATTTGGATTCATGGCTGTGTTACCTGTTTGACCCTCCCAATATGATTTTCTCTCAATGGTATCTACCCTATCTCCCAATCTATCCATCCCTTTGATGATGGCATCTAGTTTCTGCTCAAATGCTGAAGGTTCTTCTTTGAATGTTGTTCTTCTTTCAGTTCTAGCCCAGTTTCGTTTGGCAATCAAGTTTGCTTCTACACTAACAGCTACATTCTGCATGTCTGCTAGGCTTAATGGGGCTCTTTCCCTCAGCTCATATGCCATATCTGAATCAAATCCATCAGGGAATTTGATCAAGGCTAAGTCAAGAGGAGGTCTAAGGTTATGAGGAATGGCACTGTAGACATTATTGAACCTTGTACAATAGCCTTGAATGGTTTCTTGTCGGCCCCTTTTTAAATTGTCATATTCAGTTAAGATGTGTAAAGGGTCTTTCTTCTTTTCCCATCTGTTCAAAAAAACTTGATATAGGGCCTCAGGGTTGGCTATGGAGTTTGCAGCAAGTGTCCTAAACCAAGTCCTCACATCAATAGTTAGGCTTCGGACAAAGATTTTCATTCTCACATCATCATCATCAATTTCATAATTTTCACAATAATCCTGCATTTTCTTGGTGTGTTGTTGAGCTGTATAGGAACTAGTACCATCAAGGTAGGTGATTTTTCTTTGATAATCCTGGGGCATAGCCCGTGGATTGGTAGGCAACTGCAAAGGGGCATAACGGTTGGCCATATTTACAGGGATGAATGGGGCAGCAGGAAGAAATAAGAGGGTTGGAACAAGGGGGATAGGAGTGGAAATATGGGTAGCAGATGGGGGAGTGAAAAGTATGCTTTGAGGTGGGGATGAAGAACTTGGAGAAGCTGTAGTATTCACAGAAGGAACAGAGACTGTTCCAGGAGAAGGTTCGAATTGTGTAAGGTCTTGATGAAGTATATCAAGGTCTGAGTCAGTAGTTTGTAAGCTTTCCTGTCTCTTAACGGTTTTAGGGATTAGGTTAGGGTTTTCAAAGATAGCTAGGGGATTATGATTTGGATTGGATCTAGTGTAACGAGTTTTCTTCTTTGGAGCCAGCTTCTAAGTCTATTTTTGATATTTTTGCTTGAATATGTTTAAAGCAAGACAAATAACCTTTTCTTGATTCAGAAGTCCCCAGTGGAGTCGACAATGATGTTATCACTCAGGTTGTTCCCTAGCTCCAGGAGGGAATACGGCCAAGGTAACTAACCAATCTTTTAGTCGTAGATCCTAGCCAATCTACAACTAGAGAGGGCTCACTCTTTGTGATTTAGATTTGTTTGATTGGATATTAGGCTAGTTATTAGGTACAAATTTTGTTTGGTGTTTGGAAGATGACATTCAGTATAACAAGGCAGTGAGTTGAGAGAAGTTCAGACCATTGGGTTGATGGAGTCTAATGGGAATGAACCTTTGGAATGATTTCTTTGGCAATAAGACAACTACAAAGCAAGATAATTAAACACAGAACAACTTTGAAGCTGAAATAAGATGAAATGAAGTCAAGAAATGAAAGGCAATCAATAATCTTTGATTATGTTAATAGAGGGAGATTGTATAAACATTATCAGGGAGCAGTTAAGAATTCCTTGATGATATTCAGGGTGGAAGAACCAGGGAGACAAGAGAAATCAAGAATTCTTGCCTATGCTAGTCCTATAGAAAACGTAGAAAACATAAAAACTTACAGGAATTGAACACAGAGTACAACAAAGTAAATTTTGGGTTATCCTTCTTTCCTGTAACTTAGAACATGATATTTAGATGATAGGTAAGACACGAATATAGTAAAATAAGAGTATAGAAGACTTATTAATCCATGTATTAACACATGAATTCTGCAACATATCCTTTTGCCATCAATCCCACAACAGTAGGCTCACCAACAAAGCATCCCAGCAATTTTTATTTTTGAAGAGTTCTCCAAAAAATACAATGCAGGTCAAGAATGATATTCACCAGCCAACAATAATACATATTTTTAGCAAGTAATTATAGAAGTTTTACAAAATATCTCATAGGGAAATATCTGGACCTAAAGTTATCCATCTATACTGACAGAAACAATAACTAATGTGGGAAAAAACTGTGCAACAATAACTAAGGAAATAAATGTGCTTTACTGGCTGCTGTAGGTGTCCTATTTGTTGTTGACTCTTTGACTCTAATAGTCGGTTGCTGACCACTTTGCTGATGTGTTGTCCTGCTGTGTTGTGATTTTCCACCTGTGTTTCAGCCTGTTTATCTTGGCGTGAATCTTCTCCTCGGCTGATTTCATTCTCCAGTAGCAGAGCCATATAATGCAATTCGATGGTTATGCGGACAATTTACAAGAAGAGAATCAAAACTACTTTAAGATCTCAAGTAGGCTTTGCCACCACTGATCTGTTGGTAATTGATGTTTTCTTAATTTAAATAATGTCTCATCAGCCTCGGTGTATGTGTAATAATTTGGCCATACTCGAAAGAGATGTGCTATCTCATGCTCAATGTAAAACAAGTCTTCCAGTTTATCATACAAACTTTGTCCAGAGGGAGGCATTGTCTCTTCTGAGCCACTTGATGATGTTGTAATCTGATTTTGCACATAAGTATTCAACCTGTATGCATACTGTTCCCGTTTTAACAGCTTCCCAGTGCTACTGACCAGGCTGGGTAAACCTTTGCTCTATAATATTGAAATTTTCTGTCTGAATGCATCTACATTTTTCTACATTTATTGACATTTTCTTTCTATAGTTTGAACAAAATTTCTCACGGTCAGCACCTTCTTGACTCTTACAATAGTCTTTGTCCTATTCTGAATGTTTAGAGCTGCTAGCTGCTCACTAGTACGAGTATTCAAAAAATGAATCAATTGATTAGCTTGCTCAAGCTTATCTGCCAATAATGCTCTGGCCTTCTGAGTTTCATATTGAGCTACCCCCATCAATTATATCTGGTAAAAAATAGTTTGTATTGCTGTCCATTGTTCAGTAATAGCTTGGCCAATCTTATTCCAAATTTTTTTTTATTTCAGTCGGGGTTCTATGGAGAGTGAGGTCCTTCTCCAAGGCCTTTATCTTATTTTCCAAAGCCTTCACTTCCCTGATTTTTTCAGCTATAGTCATCTTTGACTTGTCATAACTAGCCTTAATCTTGGCTAGCTTTTCCTTGGTTTCCTTCATTTCTGCCATTTGTAATTCCAAAGCCTTAATTTCTTTCATCATAGCTTCCATGCTCAAACTGGCCTCTTGCAATGCACTTGAGGCACCTACTGTTGAAGTTGGATCTAGGGGAGGTGTTGCTGTAGTGACTGTTGTAGGAGGAGCTATGATTATTGGAGTTGTTTCGGATGGTTGAGGGGCCAACTTTGGTTATTTCCCCTGTTGAGCCTCTTCCAATGCTTTTTCTGTGTCCAACAGCCTTTGGTTCATCCTCATAAGTAGGCTGACCACATCCTCTACTTCCTGTTGTTGTGCCACCTCTGTAGTTTGAGGATTGATGGTAGATGGCAGCTTTAATTGTCTTCTCAGGGTTGCTATGTCTTCGTCCTTTTTCCTGATTAAGGCATGTGTGCCTTTGGGATATTCGGGATCATGTCCCAACTCTATAATGATCTCTTCCAAGGATTTTATCCTATTATCCTTGGCCAATGAGGAGGCTTTCTCTAGCTCTAGTTGGGCAGAAATATTATATAAAGAATTCTGTAATCTATGGGCCATTAGAGCCATATCTGCTAGGGTGGAGTATACCATTTCTCCAGCCTGTTTATGCAACTCAGTATGGTTTATTGGATGGATGTCTTTGGTCAGGACCTCCAGATTGGTTCTAATATAGTCTGCAGCTGACTGTGGCTGCTATATAGTGGGTCTGAAGTGACTAAGAGTCATATTCCCTGCTTGCATGTCAGAGGTTGCCATCAACCTTTATTGATTTGTTGGTGTCATTCTCATCAATTGATTATAAAGCTGAAACCTTATTGGCTCATTTCTAGCTTTGATCTCAGTGAATGCTCATTTGATATCTGAGCCTTGCCTGATTTGTTGTTTGGAGGATTGAACCTCCCCACTTGGTTGTCTCTCTTGCTCCTGCTGAAAGGAGTTGGCTGACGTTTCCAAAATAGGAGGGATCTGCTGTTGAGAATTTCCCTCACCTCTGATATTGCCTGTGGTTTCCTCAGTAATTTCCTCCTCGGAATAAGGGTTTAGCCTCTATTTTTTCTCACCTTGCTGGTCTGTGGATGCCCATGTAGGTGTTTCTTCCATTCTATCCCTCTTTTTAGCTCTTTCCTCATTATGAGGGGTTTGCAATACAGGGATCTCTGCTACCTTTTGTTGTGTTGAAGGGCCTTGTTCTTGACCCTTTTCCTGATTTGTGGATGGTTGCTCTTCCATTGTACTTTGCTATTCTGAATGCTCAATTTCTTTGCCTTTCCCTATAGGTGAAATGGCTTCTTTACCTTGCTATTGTGGAGGTGTAGAAGCTGATGTGCTTGCTCCAATATGTTGAGGCTATGTGAAGGTGACCTGTGCAAAATATTCCAGGTCAATTCTTTTCTCATGTTCTTTCATATCTTTTTCTAATCTTTCTTCTTCAGTAAGCTCTTCATCATCTAATGTGCCATCTACCCATTCTTGTAGATTAGCATATTGTTCAAAGTGGGGGATTGGCTGGTGCACATATCCTGAAAGCCTGTGTTTGATTCTTCTAAGGCTTATAAAATTTTCAGGGTCATATGGTGCCCAAAAGAAGCTTTGTTTCAACATGAGCTCTTCCCTTAGCATATTGCCTACATCCTTCCAGGCTTCTTCCCTTTTATTGAAAACAAAGGGATCCAATTGATGTCTGATTTTAAGTTGTGCTTTCTTATTTTTCCCATGGAAATAAGTCAAATATGCACTACTGAACTGCCTGAAATATTCTAAGGAAAAAAGTCTCATGGGGACATATCTTGGCAGTTTATAGGAAGGCAACTCACACCCATAAATTATGATCACTGTGTTGTTTTGGTAGAAGTACCAATCACAAATGTTGTAGCCCTTTGAAAGATGTAGAATTCTTTGCATTTCAGCAGTGAGCCTACAAGGAGGAGTCATCATCAATAGGCAAGTGGCTGGGTAGATGAACATGTCAACAAACTCACAATATGTGTAGGAAGAGAGGTGGACTTCATGGAAAACTGAGGTCTAGAAGATAACAGATCTTCTCTCTCCTTTTGAGTCCAGTCTCTTGAGAGGAACTTTGAAACTATCAGGGTGATAGTACAGCAGCAGATGGTAAATGTAGGAGGTATACTTAAATACTCTTTCTCTCTCCATCATCATGAATTGCTCATGCATTTTGTTTGCTATGAAGGTGGCATAGTCATACATGACAACAGGGGGTTGTCCTGGAGTGAACATGGTTAATAGAAGAAACATAATTTCATCCACAAATTCTCCTATCTTGCATCCTAAGATGTAGGAAATCATATCTACCAGGGGTCTACTTGTTTCATTAAATGAGACTTGATGGTAGGGTGGAGGATGATCGCCCTGGCACAGTGGTTCCATAAACAACTGACCTACCCTTAATATTTCTAAACTAGAGAGCTTTGCACCCTCATCAAGCAAGTGCTTCATTGTAAGAGGAACTAGAGGCTGAGGTGGCTCAAAGTTCAGCATTTCATTTATGGATTGAGGAGTGATGTAGAATAGCACAGACCGATCTAGAATGAGGATTTCTCTCTGAGTGGGGTCATGGTTTGCATGACACAGATGAATGAAGTTAGGCAACACATTGACTGATGGGAGGCAGTAGATGGGCATACTAGATTTCCAGATTCCCAAGATATCAGTGTTGTTCCTGTGATTGTTTCTGAAATGACACACAGTTTTAAGGTGAGACCTGGGGCCCATCATATCCTTGATCTGGAAGTCCCTGTCTACCAAAGGTAACCACTCTAAATCCATGTGTGGGGCATTTGAAGGAGCAATGTTGAGAGCCACTGGAGCCTCCATCTTTCAACTGTTTGTATTGTGATTGTAATCTAGGTGTATGCAGCAACTGGTGATAGGACTCAGGCTATGAGGCTATTCTCAGAAGTATGGAGACTGATTTTTATATCAAATTGATCTCACTGTGTATAGTTTATGGTAAAGGAACGAATTAGCAGAATCTAGACAAGTTTTTTGAATGAGTTCGCTGAAGTGCAAGCTTTGTGCGTAAACTGCAGAGATAACGGGATTGACTTTTTAAGCCACAGAAGTGGAATTTGCAGAGGATTTTGACAAAGGGACTGAATGCATGAGAAGTTTAGAGAATCTGTCGGCAGAAACAAACTTAAAATTCATTTTAATTGTCGTGCCCATAATTTATGCATGAAAAACAATATCTAAGAAAAATTCCTTCGTGTCTTGGAAAGAATTAATTTTCAAAGCTTCCCTAGGGTGTCCTCTATGTATTTCAATTTTCTTCTCCATCATTGTTTATCTTATGCAAAGTGAAATTCCTCCTTTTTTTCTTCCTTTTTTGTATCTTGCTACATATTGGAATGCACACTTACTTTTTCCCCTTGTCATGACATTAATATTGTGATATCACCTTTTTTGTTGGGATTATGGCTTTCATAGTTGCATCTAGCTAGTGCTTGGATTGTTTTCTTGGTTGCAACTAGCTTGGGTTGGCATTGATGTCAACCATGTGATAACCTAGTTGAGACATTGATGTCAACCTTGTAGCATGTGTTACAACTGAGTGTGTTGGAATTGATTTCAAATTTTTTTAGACCTAATGATGCATTGATTTAACCTCATTATGTAGATGATGGCATTGATATGGTATATCTCATTATTTCTATGCAAATATATAGGCGTTGGTGATTTTCTCAAGTTCTGGTGATGTCTATGGTGATGAGATTGGAAGATTATCTCTTCATGATTAGGTCTCCATGTTGGGCCCATGCTCATGACTTGTCGTAGTGGAGTGTTTTCTTATGATGATGTAGTGGAAGTGCTACAGACTTGTGCATATGTTTTGTAGCTTGTGTAGGTCTCAACAGAGAGTATATCACATGTTGGAACTCATGTCAACCCTTGTTTGTTGATTGTTAGGTTAACTTGGTAGTGGAACTTTGTATAGATGTTTGGTCCACTTGTAGAGGTATAATAGATCTTGGGAGAGATTTTCAGGCATGAATAAGAGCGATGAAGATGAGCAAGTAGATGAAAGAGGCCTTGAGCTAAAGGTTTATGGTTTTCACTTAAACTCTTCCCTAACTACTAGGAAGGAGGCTTATGCATGTGGGTGAAATGATTCAACAGAAATTATTCAGTCAAGTGTGCGCAACTATAGCTGATATCTAGTAGTTTTTTGTGTGTGATCAAGGCTCTTCACCAAAGTTTCTTCCCATTCCTCATACACATAAGGTGAGTTTCGACATGGTTATTTGTAGAAGCTTCTAAATTAATGGGATAAGGTTGAAATTTCTTAATTCCATCCTGCAATGGGTGTGAACACCTTTAGTGAAAAAGTAGTGATGGATATGGTTGGATTTAATTAACTTTTTGCACCTTTGATCCTAGTCCAAAAATGGAATTCTCCGAACATATTATATATAATCCATTGAGGGTTTGAGATCTGGTTGGTTTTAGTGATATTGTGAGTGAGATAAGGCTATAAAGAGGAGGAATGCTTTAGACCTAGTTGTGAGTAGAGATACTGTAATTCATGAGTGTAAAAGGTAGTGTAGTGAGAAGACCTAAAGTATGTAGCAGAGTACTAGAGAAAAGATCAAATTTTCAGATACGATTTGTGGTTTTTGTAGTACAGATTCAAGATTAATGGTAGATATGGAGATCTTTTTGTAGCTCCATGATTTTGAGACTGATATATTTGTTGTCTATGGTTGTTGGTGAATATGGAAGGATTCCATATTTTTTATGTTGCATATATATTGGGTTTTGTTATGTTATGGTTGAGTGAGAGCAATGTTTTGTTGCTAGATAGTTTGATGTTGTTGAATATTTGATGGTTGCATGGGAGCCACTATTTTACTTCAGTAGAAAGCATATGTTTGTGTTGTTTTTGTGTGATTTCATTGATGGTGTCCTTCTACTGAGATTTGGATTGCAAAGTTGAGGCTAGTTAAGCATAGCATCTTGGATCCATCTTGAAAATGAATGAAATGAAGGTCTTCATAGAGTAGAGGATCAATAGCCTTCTCAAAATGGGTGTTTATCAATTGGAGCAGTTATTCCATGGTGACATTATATTGGGAGCATTTTTTCCATCCAATCGTAGCTAGATAGTTTAGTGGTGACTAGGCAAGGCACATTGGATGTGGTAGATTCAAGTGGATGGGTCTCTGTAGAGTTTTGTGAGAAGAGACTTCATATATGTTCATTGGGATTGAGTGCCTCAACTAATGGGTATTAGCTAATTGTATATGAGGCCGAGTCTCATGGATGATGAGTGTCAACTAATATATGTAAAAGATATTTTCTTAACATACTAGAGATTCAAAGAAATAAAGCATTACCAAGGGTGGCTTTTCTTTCTAGATGGATTTTGCACTAGATATCTTATGTGTCATGCGTGATGACGCGATCTTCTCTCATGGTTCCTTTGGTTTAACTTCTTAGATGGTTATGATTATGTGATAATCTACTAATGTGATGCTAGTTAATTTATGCATGATTTAATAGAGAAGTTTAAATTGGTAAAAATCAGTAATAAGACTATTGATTCAGCCCCCCTCTCTTAGTAGTGCTCATGGTTTCTAATATTCTTGGTTTCTTGTACAAAGATAATCAAATCTTTCCATTCAGTTCTACTACTGAACTAGACTTGACCTTGAATCCAAGGCCAATTCAATTAGTTGAGACTCTCTGTTCTTCTAGAAGAATATTTATATTCTCAGTCCACTTTCCAAACTTCTAATTAAAGCTCAAGTGATTTTTTCCTTTTTATGGATCCTTCATTAGCAAATTTGTTTTTCCTTCTAGCATCTCACATGCTTTTTTCTTCTTATTGAGCTACCGATTTAAAGTCTCTTGATTCTTCTTGACTTATTCAATTGGTATGAGAAAACGTTCAACATATTTAGCTTTTTCCTTAATAAGAAAATATTTTTGGGTTTTAATTTCTTCTTGATACTTTCAATATCTTCAAGAGTAATGGCTAATTCTCCTTCTAAGTCAACTTCAAGCTCTTCACCATCAAAATTAATAGCTTCGAATTCTAGATTTTCTATGGCCGTGAGAATAAATTCCTTTTGACCTTCATCATCTATGTTCTCATTTGAAGATTAGATTCCTTCACTTTTAGAGGAGATAAAATTTTATGTGTAGAATCTCTAGTTCTTAACCATCTTTCCTTCCTTTTAAATTTTATTGAACTTTTGTCTATGATCATATTACTTCTTCTTATTTTTATAACACATGGAATCATGGTGATCAATTTTAGAGAAGTTAAAGAAGTTAAAATGTAGCTTACCTTTACATTTTCATGATCCTCTCTTTACGAACTTGGCTTTCTCTTCCTCTGATTCAGAACATGAATCATCATGCTCTTCCTTGGGATTATTATATTCTTTTAGAGTTGACTCCTTTGTTGTAGGATTTTTGGATATTCTCATCTCATAAGTAGTGAGAGTACAAAGTAGTTCATTGAGAGTGAGAGTCTTCAACTTAGTTATTTCCTCAATGGTTGAAACCTTGAGACTAAATCTCTCAGGGAGAGATCCCAACACCTTTTGAACTACTACAATATCTTCCAATTTATCATCAAGATATCTTATAGTGTTAACAAATTAATTAACTTTTAAGAAGTGCTTTTAAATATCTTCATCACCATGCATATTCAAAGACTCAAATTCCATTCTAAAACCTTGAAGCCTAGCTTAATTGACGTTGTTGTCACCTTGGTAGAAACTTCTCATCTTACCAAAAATTGTCTTTGCAATAGTGAAATCAATAGTCGTGACTAGTTTAGATTTAGGTAGGTTGGCAAGTAGGTTATTCATAGCTTTATCATTACATGTAAACTCCAACTTTTAATATTTAGTAATAATTACTAAACGATTTTTATATTATTCTTCAATTACATGCCATACATCAACTCCGAGTGATTGAATATAGGTCTTCATTCTTACATTCCAAAACACATAGTTTGTTCCATTGAATGTAGGTTCCCTATTGGTGTCTCCTCCTTCCTATTTTTCCATGGTCCCTAATATTTCTGCAAGCTATTAAAATGATATGAAGTAACATGTTTTTACCTAAAATGAATTGTTATAAACTAGGATAATACTAAGAGGGGGGTGATTAAGTGTTGTAGGAATTTAAAATGTTTATTTTACTTGAAAAATATATTAGGACACCAATGAATACTTCAACAATTAATTCATATGAGCATCACATGTATCAGTATAAGTATCAAAAATAGTGTGCATGAATACTTCAAACTTATTTCTTCTATTTAATTGACAAAGGCAAGTTGCTGTTGTTACAATTTCTTTGGCTACAACTATAAGAGAGAAGCTACTACTTAATTTATTAGCTAGAACTAAACTGATGTACAAGTCATAAGTTTATCAAGTACCACTGAAATGAGTTCCAACTGCTAACTTTTACAAAAAACTATTATAAGGAGCTACAACCGCTAATCTGCAAGCTACCACTTCCATGACCTCAATAACTCATCTTTCATTCCTTTTTCAAACTCAAATCATGAAGGCCATATCCTTACATAAAAGGATACAATTTTCACTTCAAGTGTTTATCACAAACACCTTCAGCAATTTCTAATCACTAAACAAAACACCAAACAAACTAATAACGTTAATCCACAATGAATTATTATTAATGTTTATGCAGTTATAACAGTAAATAAAAGAAGGTTGTGATTAAAAAACATCATTGAACCCATGTAGGTAAACATAATACATGGTACATGCATGAATAATGATAGTTTAGAAGACAGTACGTAATAAAGGATGGACCTCTGTTACGTATACCCTAGCCGCTACATTGACCGTGGGTAACTATAGCCTGCAATCGTAGCAGTCCCCATCATTCAGCCTATAGCACGCCAGTCCTCGCCTACTCAACCAACCCATCTTTCTTTTTCAATGGATAGCATGGAGGGCATGGAGCTTGATTATGTGGACTGCTCACTAGATCCCTTCTTGGAACAAGTCATTTTCTCCAACCCTAACCCTAAAATGGCTACTGTCACTATTGCTTTGTTCTCCCTGATACTGGTGCCGGTTATCTCCCTTCCTGGGAAAAGGGACACCACCCTTCGCACTGACTCCCTCCCCATCGACTTGCCTCCACTCAACTATCCACCCTTGTCTCCCACTACCCTCAACCTTCTTGCTTCATGCTCATCTCTGCTCTTTGATCCTACACCTCTTACTGACCTTTGCTTCTCCCGGAACCCTATTCCCCACCCTGGACCTACTTTAGAAGTAGCGGCTCAACCTCATCTACCATCTCAACTCCCTAGATCTAGTCAAAAAGATTAGGATCCTGCACACCCATCAGGCTGTTTTGATGCCCCTATTATTAGGGTTAGGTCGGCGGAGCCTCCCTCAGCATCAAAAAATCCCCCAAATCCATTATGGGACCATCCCACTACACCACGGACCGAGAAGAAGAAACCTAAGGGCAATATGGCATCCAAAAAAGATTTCATTACTAATTTTAGCGAAGGTCTCACCATGGGTGATGTCACCGATAGAGCAAGAAAAGTATTGGTGGGGAGGGTTCATGTCAAAACCTACACAGTGGATCGATTAGGGCAATGGGTGAAAGAGATTTGGGGGCAGATCTTTCTTCATCTTTCGAAGGTTCAAACTCTACCTTGTGGGTGGTTCACGCTACACTTTGCCCTTAAAGAATAGATGAACTTAGCTCTGGCTCGATTTTGTCACATAGAGATGGCACCAGCTTTGCTCAAAAGATGGAGCTTTCTATTTGATCCTGAAAGAGAATAGATTGGAGCAAGGCCTCTTGAGGTGAGGCTGGTAGGATTACCTCTATAGTACTAGTTGGAAGACGTGTTTATAAAGATAGGGAATATCCTAGGTACTTTTCTAGACTATGATAAATCGATTGTTCAATCCAGAAACCGAACATTAGCCCACATTATAGTGCACCTGGACACTCGAGAGGGTCTGGAAGAAAGGATAACCGTACAATGGAAAAATTTCACTAGCGTATAGATCTTGGACTATGAGGGAGTGTCATTTAGATGCAGAAGGTGTCATATGGTTGGGCATCTATACAAACAATGCCCTCTAGTTGCGAAAATGTAGGAAACGCCATCACGAAAAGAAGTTGGCGTCGATAAAGGAACCATTGTCATTAATAGGAAGCATCCAGAGGTGGCCCTTGATCCACCCAGAAAGGTGACCTCATCTAGGCCAGTGTAGCAGGACTCAGGAACACCTTCAGGGCTGCCATCCCCTCCTCTGACTCAAGCCAAGGTAGCTACTAAAGTGACTCGTATAATGGGTATTCTTCTTCTCTCATCCCCTAATCTATCTTATGTAAATGCATCTTTTGCTCAACATATGCATATTGCATCGAACTTGCATTGTTTCATCTTCCCTACCTCCATCACCTGCACACTCCTCCCCCACCATTTGGTAGATTCCACCACCTCCCCCATTACACACCTAGAGAATCCCCCCTCACTCCCACAATCTCCCTCGACAACCCCACATTCCTCTAATCTTCGATTATGAACTTCCATTGGGGACACTCACCTATTGAACTCAGGCCTTGGCCTAACTCTCCCCTCATCTTCCATTAAACCTCTTCGAGGGCACAAATCATACCTCTTGCATGCTATCCTCCACGCAAGGGCTGAGGTGATCTCGAACAAAAATGCTCTTTAGACCGGGTTCTTAGAGAAAAGAAAACCCTAGATATGGTTCCCCGATGAAATGCCTCTCCTTTAATTGTAGGGAGTTGGCCAGTTCCCCCCAAAAAGTAGCCCTCTGTAGACTATTCACTGTTGAACCAGTCGATTTAATCCTCCTACAAGAAACCATATGGGAAGCACAACATACTACTGCGATTCTGCAGGCTGTATGACTTGAGTGGGTATTCATTGCCCCAGATTCTATGGGCCGATCAGGTGGCCTAGCCTTGGGATACAATCCCTGTTCTGTAAATCCCAAATCGACCTAGGGAGGAAAGCAATACATTGGGTTCAAGTTTTTCTCAATGGAATTGGGAATGGACTTCTAGGTCATGAATTTTTATGGGTCGTGCTAAGGGAGGGAGGCCTTCTAGAACCACCTCCTTAATCTCTCTTTGTCCTCTACTGACCACCTCATTTGGGAATGGGATCTTAACTTTTCCATTGGTTACACTGAGTCTTGGGGATCGTCAACTCAAATTGATCCACTATCATATAGCATGGAAAACCTCCCTGAGCAGGCCCAGCTTACAGATGTTCCTATGAATAAGCCTCTGCCTACATGGAGGAATAGAAGGTTTGGGGAGGCCACCCTCGTTAGAAGACTAGATCTCTTTGTCATTAAAAATATTTTGTTGCACCATTTATCTCATTATAGGAAGTGGGTTGGGTCAGGAGGCATATCTGACCACTCACCTATTTACCTGGAAGTATTTGGTCTGCCAATCAAACAAATGGCCCCTTTAAAGTTCAAATCTATTTGGATCTGGTATCCCTTCTTCATCGAGTTGGTCACTAATCACTGGAAACAAAACCCACCCTCTCATTATCATACATGGGCTGAAGTTTTTTGTCAAAACCTTCTTCAGCTCAAGAAGATCACTATCAAGTGGGCTAAGGATAAACAACAGAAGGATAACCATATCCTATCCTCTTTGGAAGCAGCCTTGGCAGACCTTAGCGATGACAATAACATGGGATTCATGAGTCTTGAAGCCAAATCCAACTTGATTGAACTTGAAAACAAAAAAGAAAAAATCCTGAAGGATCGGGAGGAAACTTGGAGACTCAAGAGCCATGCTATCTGGCTTAATGCAGGGGATGAGAACACTAGGTACTTCCAAAGCTTTTCCAAAGGAAGGAAAGCCTCCAATACTATCTGGTAATTGCCCACTCCTAATGAAGGAACTGCGAAAACCTTCCACCAGCTCTCACAGATGGGCATATCACACTTTCAATAGCTCTTCAAGGAACCTCCTGTTTCAAAACTTGTTAAGATTATTTGAGTAGCAGGGCATTTCCCAAGATTTGTCAACCAAGATACAGCTGATGAGATCACTACACCTATCACCAGAGATGAACTTGAAGGGACTCTAAAATGGTTCTAGAAAGATAAATGCCCTGGGCCAGATGGTTGGCTTATTGAATTTTACCAAGCATTATTTGAAATCATTAGGAATGACCTCCTTAATGTGGTCGAACAGTGTAGGAAATCTGGAAGAATCTATGAATCCATCAATACCACTTCCATTGCTCTCATCCTGAAATAGGACTCCCCTACATCTTTCAATCATATATGTCCCATCAAACTCCAATACAATATACAAAATCATTTCTAAGATCATTGCAAACCGGCGTCGTCACTTTCTATCCCACCACATCTCCCCTGAGCAATTTGATTTCCTCGATAACAGGTAGGTCCAGGAAGCCATAGGCATAACCTAGGAAGCCATTCACTCTATCAAATCAAAGAATCTGAAAAGCATAATTCTTATGATTGATCTCACTAAGGATTTTGACCTAGTAAGCTGGCTCTTCATAAAGATGATCTTGATCCACTTAGGATTCCCTATAGATTTCACTAACTAGATTATCTGCTACATAAACTCAACCTCCTTTAGCATTCTGATTAATAGCTTGGAATCCCATTTCTTTCATGCAGAACAAGGGCTGAGGTAGGGGTGTCGTCTGTCACCTCTATTGTTCCTCTTAGTGATGGAAGGTCTTAGTAGGCTCACCACTTCTACAAAAAGGGAGGGCAGACTAAAATATTTGAGAATGAACGAGCTCTACCACCTCACACACCTGCCCTTTGTTGATGATTTCTTGATTTTCCTAGATGGCAGTATTAGGAACTCAACCTCCTTCCATGAGATTCTCACCCTCTTTGAAAATGCTACAGGAATGGCTGCAAATCAGTCAAAATCCACAATTACTCTGACCCATACTACCCGACAAGAGGTCAGAGCTACCTAAATGTACTTTCATTACATTCCTCACAACCTCTTGGAGGGTCTGAAATACTTGGGGTTCCGGATAAAACTACACAGCTATCAAATTGCTGACTGGATCTGGTTAGTGATAAATCTGGAGAAAAGGTTGAAAATTTGGAATCATAGATTACTCTCTAGAGCAGGGAGACTTGTCCTAATTAAATTTGTTTTGGAAGCCACCTCGGTATACTGGATGTCTCTTGCCTGGATCCCTTGGGGAATCCTTAGCCATATATAATAGATATGTTGTCGATATCTATGAATGGCCATAAGGAAGGTAAAACATTTGCTTGGGTAAGCTAGAAGAACATTTCCCTACCAAAGAAATGGGTGGGGGTGGGGGTTAAAAGATCTGTCTAATTTTGCTCAAGCTCTAGTAGCCAAGATGAGTTGGTCTCTTCTCACGACATAAAACCTTTGGAAGATTGTGACATACCACAAATACATTTGGCCTCAGCAAATTCTGGACTAGGTCAGTCATCAAAACTGGCCTCGTGGGGGAATATCCATTGTATAGAAAGAAATATTACAAACAATGCCTTTTATCAGAGCTAGATTGGCATCAACAATGGCTCCTCTGTGCGACTTGGCATTGATCCTTAGATAGGTGGGGGTAATAGATACTTCCTAACCTCGGACCTCTTACATCATCTTGATCATCGAAATATCATGATGATCGCTAAGATTGTCGATCAAGAGCATAACTCCAGTTTTAGTCATCACTGTCGATTTGCTCAAGAACTAAACATTCCTATACAATGGTAGGACACATGGGATTTATACCTCGGGGCTCTGTTTGAAGCACATATAACCCTCAATTAGGACCCTGATGTTTTAGTATGGACACCATCTGATCACGGGAAATACAATCCCAAACATGGCTATATCCATCTTCTATAGTCCCATAGGCCTATCCATACTATCGAATGGTGGTAGCAGTTATGGAGACTAAAAGCACCCTCACGGGCCTGTCTCTTCATGTGGTGCATATTAAGTAACAAAGCTCCCATAGGAGAAGCGATTATGCGTAGATCCATATTCGGGCCACGTTGGTGTGTGCTTTGCAAACAATCAACTGAAACAAATGAGCAACTATTCTTGCTCCACCCATTCGCCACTCAATTCCAACAAGCTGTAAAAAAAAAATAATAATAATAATAAAATAATAATAATTAAATAAAGAAATAAAAATTATATAGAATATTAAAACATGGAAATTATCCTAACTATAAAAACTTTTTATACTACATAAATCTCCATAGTAACTTAAAAAAAAAAAAAGAATTAATCTATATATATATATATATATATATATATATATATATATATATATATATTTATATATATTTATATATATATATTATATAATATATATAAAATTAAAACTATTAAAATAATCAAAATAATCAAAAAAGAATGAATAATATATAATAATATAAATAAATAAATAAAAACAAAAATCATTTAAAAAATTAATAATAATAATAATAATAATTAGAATTATCTTTGTATAATAAATAATTATATCAAAAATTATTAAAATATTATAAACTAGTTTATTCATATCAGAAATTATAAATATTATAAAACTAGTTAATTCAAATTAGTAAGGTGTCGACTCACATACTTGACATCTGAACCCTAAACCCTATTTATCTCTTCTCCCTCTCTCCTTTGTAAATCAAGTCCTGATGAGGAGTCTGGGTCTAGACTCGAAACGTCGACAAAGAAAAAATGAAAACTGTGGAATATCCCAGTGTAAATTCTAAAAAAGCTGTAACACAGACCCTCAATGAGAAATGCATGGCAGGGTTCTACAATTCTTCAAGCTTGGAACAAATTGATTATAGTGCACCAGAGACAAAAAGCTCAATGTTTACCCCTAATTATTTGTTGGACCTTATGGCTCACTCAAAACCACCTTATATTTCAGAATGAGTCTGTTTGTTGGCATCTTCTCATCACCAAGGCAGCAACAATCTTCCATGACATCCCTAATGAGGAACCATCACACACCAATAAAATCATAGGACCTAGTATCATTGAAAAATCTCAGCTGTGGTCTTTCTCGACGGGCTGCTCAACCTCAAGGTAGTTGGGGGCTCGGGGGGGGTGGTGGGGGTGGGGGTTTCTGTTTATACCTCTTAGATCAGCATTACTGCAAATTCAAATTAGGACTTGGGGAATGAAGCAATAACTATGTTGAACTTATCACTCTCAAACATTTGCTCCACTTTGCACTTGCACATAATTGCACGTCCTTACAGATCTTCGGAGACTCACAAATAATCATCAATTGGTTCAATTTAATAAATCACTATCATGCTATATCTCTTCAAAACATTTTGAATAAAGTATTCAATCTCAAAGCAGGATTTAATATGGTCTCTTGTCAACATATATACAGGGAACACAATGAAGATGCTAACAAGCATTCCAAGGAGAGCTCGCTACTTCCTGAAGGCATGTGGATAATCGTTGAGTAGTAGGACTTAGAGGCCTATCAATATCATCACAAGCCATATATACCAGGATTACTATATTGTGGAAAGACCCTAAGTTATATCAGCTTTTCTCTGTCTTTATTTGAGTATTCATAGCTATAACAATATGTATATATTTATATTTTCTGCTAAAAAATGAGACAAAGTGCTTTTATGTTCTGGAAATCGCAAGGCCATATTTTTGTTACAACTAATTATTGTACAAAGGTCTATATGATCATTTGATACAGCATATGCCAACAGGCATCTACTACATGTAATTTTTCCTCATAATGAAAGATTACAATTTTTTCTTTGGAAGAAAACATCAATCCACAATGCACACCAATGCCATACTTCTTACAAATTTTACTATTCTTTTAAATAATTTGAATTGATATTTTTAGTTATTTGATCTTTAGTTATGTCGTACTTTTAATTATTGTGTGAATATTTATTTGTGCCATTGTCTTATTTCAAAAATGTCATATGAATGTTGTCTTCAAGTCTTCAAACACTATTGACCTGTCATCACAAGAATATTTGAGTTATGTTGCTTAACTTTATTACTCTGGAATTTTATGAGGCTTTAGCACAACTTTTATAAGTTTGAAGCATCACCAAGTTTAGCAAAAATCCTAAATCTGTCTTCTAAACTACCTATTTCACCCTCTGAGCTTCCATCTCATTCATACCTTTTTTTGGTATCATTTTTAGTGCCCCTAGTTTGGCGGACTAAACACCCAAATATGCCTAAGTTTATGTTGCTGTCCTATTTATGAATTGAACTTCAATATATCCCCAATATGTTTTTACACTATTGGCTAATACCAGCCATGTGCTTGAAGTGCTTAACCAAAAGTTTCCAAGTTGTAAATGCTTTCATTCTTTAGGATTCAAGCCTCTTTTATAAGCCCCATAATGCTTAAACACCACATATAACACTATTACTCCTAAGAACCTTTTATATAAAAATCATGTCACATAATCGTTCATTAACCTATTGTGCTTTAAGCTATGATATCTTATTTAACATTGAAACCTTCCATTCCTTTGGTTATAATGCTACATATAATGAATTCCTAGTGATCACTCTTAGCTCCCAACCTTATATCCATGTGTGCCTTTCAAAATGTTCCCAAGATGATGTTTTCCCTCCAATTTTATGATTTATCTTTGTCGCATATATGTATGCCACCTATGGTCTAACTTGTTCTGGTACCTCATCAACCCAATAATACCTCTTTTTCCACTCTTTATTTCCTTTCAGTACAACATCTCTAGGGTGATGAGTCTCAGTGGGACAACCACTTTCCACATGTACCTTTATGTTTGGACTACAATATTTCCACCTATTCCACCTATACTTTAGGCTATCCCAAAGCCTAGCCATCTCATTACTTCCTCCTTTTCACATTTTATTTCGTTTTAGGGTGGTGCCTCTAGGGTAATGCATCGCAGTGGGACCACTACTACACATTTGAACCAATTAACAACTAGTTCAGGTGACTTATTACTCCTTTATGTATGCCACCTTTTCCTAGATCCTAGTTAGCCCATAGATACCTTGTTTTGGGCAATATAAATCTTCTCGGGAAGCCCTTTTGGGGTGACATGTTGACATGACATCATGCTTATTTCATACTTGCCATGTGGTGCATTATGAGTGGTAACATGTGTGACCCTTTTTTCGCACAATAGGCCACCTAAAACTGTCAAAAATAGATGCCATGTGTCCCTTATGATGACATCGTGCTGATGTCATTACAATCCAATAAAATGTTTCCATGCATCATAATTTAGTACATCCATGCTTTCAAAGGTACAGACATGGGAGGGGTCTTGGGCCTTAACTTTGAAATGCATTTCTTCATTAAAATTTATAAGGTTCTGAGCCAATACTACTACTTTTTTTCTCTATGTTTCTTGTCCATATGTCACACTGGGCTCTCATAAGATTCATTATTCCTAGCTCTTCTAGAAAAGATCTTCCTGGGTGCATTGCGACATGGGTATGTCCCACTCTAAAATTCCACCAATCAATTCTATTTCCACCGGTTGAATCCTCCTAGGTTTACTTCATCAGAAACCTCAACACTTGCATGCACCTAATTTGATCCTTTTAGTGAAACTTAACCGTGATTATGTGTTATGAGAGCTACACCATCATCCAATGAAAATTCATTATGTTGCTCTATTGCTTGGCCAAATCCACCTATCTATTTAGTTTAGAGGCTCTTCTAATGACTCTATCAACCCTTCCCAACTATTAATTAGGTCACCAATTTGATCCTTCTACTAACTTTAGCTACAACTAATAACTTTTGAGGATATTGAAGTTTGACTAGAAATAACTTATGTTTTAGGAGGCCATTTTTGGACTTCCATACACCACTAGAATTCTCTTTCAGATCTGTATCCATCTAAGCACTTTCCTAAATAACTTGAAGTGATCACCTATACTAGAATTGGCTCAGAGCCAAAGTCTCTGTGCCTTAATAATATTTTACTTTTTCCACACATGAAATGATATCCATTCTTCTTGTAATCATCTCTACTTTTAAAATCATCATCTCTTCCTTTTTCATAAATGAAAACACATTTATAATAGGACCAAGTGCCTCCATAACCAACTATGGTACACATCCCTATGCATCGAAGTCCTCACAACACTTTTTGACCTTGGCATCCCAATACAATATCACAATCTCAACCTCCTTAATATGGTCTCATAAATCCTCAAGAGCTATCAATTAAGATTTACACAAGGAAAAATAAACACTAACATATGTAGTGTTTATTGAGTCTCTCCCTAACCCATATGGTATTACATATTATCCCTCATAGGTATGGACTCTCATAAGATCCTCAAATAAAATGGCTCTCCCAACCCATTTGTGGATTTCTTATCTATCACCACATATCAACATGTAACCAATGCTTTAGGCATAACATCATAATATAATAGAAAATAATCCACATGCCAACTTTTTCATACCATCATGAAAGCATAACATCATTATTATCATAATATTCTCAATAGTAAATAATTGCATACTCATACATGTCATAAAATTTGCATGAAATTACCACATTCTCCACATCATATAATACCATCATAATTCATATCATCAACATATATGCACCAAAATATACCATGAGATCAAATAATCAATGGAACCACATGTCAACATAAACCTGTATCATAACATCATAATTATGATAATCATCTCAATAATACTATCAATTTCATATTTTTCATTAAGATCTCAATTTCTTCTCAATAATCATTTCATGTTCTTTCAACTCTGAAGTTGACTATGTATACAGTAGTTATTGTCATTTAAGTACATAATTAAACTTCAAATGAGCCAAATCATCATGAGCCTTAATCTCTAGTCATATATTCTTCTTTTCTCGAGGAAGTTCAGTGAAATTCACCATTAAGTTATTACTGGTTGTACAATTATTCCTTAAATCATCAATATCAAATTTAAAGTCCTCTAGTTTTACATCAATTTACACCTCCATCTTACCCATTCCAATCCTAAAATTACATATTAACATTTTTCACATTAGCACCCTACTCAACTACTACTAATATTCAACCTACCATGAAAACTATGCTAAGACATTTTCTATTTTTCTTCTTATGAGATCTTCCCAACTCTCTTGTGTTAATTATGATCATGTAAAAAATCATGGGTTTATTAACTTTGTAATTTAATGTTTCCATTCTTCTTATAATTCCTTTAAATGACCTTCATCATTATCCTGTACTAATTGGTTGATTGATAAGATTTACTTCCTAATAAGCATTGTCCTTATTTACTTCAACCATTCCATAACTCTTTTATTCATCTACTCATTAGTTGATTATGGTTATAAGGCCACCATTTATTATCGTCATTAGAAATCCATAAGTTCCTCCTTAGATAACTTTATCAAATATCACCACTAGCATTGGGAATCAAGTTCGAAAATTCTCCTTTCTTTCTTAAAATTGTTGTCTCTTTCTACTTATATTTAGATCATTTTATTATTTAATATATATATATATATATATATATATATAATATATATATATATATATATGAATCCACTGGATGTGTACTTTTAAGGAATTGTCTAGTGGTCTCTATATTCATTCAATTATAATTTCTCCACATCTTGTCCACATAGTTTACCTTTCTCAGTCTAGACTATTGTGTACCTATAACTTAACCTCATATTCAATGGCCTCTTCCTAATGTTATAAGTCAATCCTCTATGTCTATATTATCTTACATAAGGGAAACACTTAAGATACATCTTAAGTTTTCTCATACACTTATTAGTGCATGCCCACATCATAATTGCATTAACATCTTGTTTTGATTGTAATCTTTAATATGTTGTAATGATCATGTCACAAGTTATTTTCACTTTGAGATTCGTGGTATCCTCATTTAAGACATGCATCTCTTCTATTGACATAAATTTCTTGTATCCACTATCTATTTCGTGCTTGATCAATTTTTTGTTCTATTTCCATTTCCTCTTCGATAGGTGACGTCCTTCAACGAAGACAACCTTGTAACCTTAAATCACGACTTAAGCTCATAATTCAATCTATATTCATCGTATGCTAGTATCCATCATGAATATATGAACATTAAATTATGATACATTTCCTAATGTGTACTACATATTTCAAGATTTATAGGTGCAAAACCCCACCTAAGTCACAATTCACAGCACTATCTTTTATGGTACAAGTAGTTCTAACAGTACTAACCATATTGTTGTTCATGTTAGTCATCATCCAATGTGTTAACATGATGAATTTTGTTTTTTATAGACATTTTTGAGATCATAATTCTAATAATAACTAAAACAACACCATTATATCTTTTACAAGATTTTTTTGTCTAAATTTATTTCATGAGAATATTAAAGTTATTTATAAAGTTATGAGACAAGAAAGATGCATCTCCAAACATTAAAGCATGCATAGTTGAAAAAAAAATTATATGGATATTATTCAAGTAACATAGATTTGCAGTGAATTTCATTTAACTAATATGATTCTGTACTCAAAAAAAATTTATGAAATAAAACTTAAAAGATTAACATCATCTTACTCTTAATCTTGAGCTAACATTTCCACGGTAAAAGATTTTATCTAAAACTTGTACAAAAATCTTACAAAATCTGGTTGAAACAAGTTTTAACAATATTATAAAAACCACGCATGAACAAATCTTAAACCTTAACAAAACACCTAGTACTTATTTACACATCATTTACTTTAAGATGAATATAAGGCTCCGGGAAATAAAAATATTGAATACTTCAATTCGTATAAAGGGAGAAGATAAAAATGAGATAATACTCTAAACTAACTGTTTTTATACGAAGATTTTACTAAAATAAACTTTCGTAACCAAAAAAATTAAGTTTATGATTTAATTTAATGAAATGATAAGCACTCACACTAGTTTAATTTGAAATCAAAATTACATGGTTTTGACTTATCCACATTTACAATTTTTATTATTGTTGTTATTAAACCCTTTATCTTAATACAATATCTTTTTAATATAATACCATAAAAATATTAGAAATATTAAATATGATTCATTCAAAACCCCTATGCACTCTTAACATTGTAATATTGAAACCTGCCTCCATACTTGGAATGCCATAATTTTACCTCGTACTTTTTTTAATAATTTAACCCTTAACTTCTGCCAAAGGTTCTACTTTAGCTATATTTATATTTTATTGTTTTATTACAGATTGGAAATGTGCATATACTTGGGCTCTGCATAAGGTTTCAACAAATTTGGTCTCCGCCATAGAATACAGGCAAACGAAACCTTGTGCTCCATTGAGAATATTATTTTCCTAATCATCGATACTAATACAATTAGGAAAATTCATTTTTGAGGGATTTTTTTTTAAATGGATAAATAAACTTGCGTTTGATGGGTATTTCGTCACTTTCAATCTATGGCTTTGGTAATGTTCATGCGTACCGGTGTTGTCAAAAGCGTTCATAACCCATATTCTCTCATACCTAGGAACTGCGCACATGTCCTCTTACTTCGGCATGCATGGAAAAGCCTATTCTCCATTGTTACAACAGGAATTTTGTTCGAGCACCCAGAATATTCATTTCTTGCTCCAAAAGTTTATGGTCCATACCCTGATAATGCAATATATCCGTCACGCATCCATCACAGGCTCCAACTTCAGTGTATAGCTCGATCCCTCGCTTGTAGAGTTTTGGCTTGTGATATCGCGATCCACACGTTTCATTTCTTCATAATTTCAATGATAGATTGGTGGACACTGAAAAAACATGACATATGCCCTAGGGTAATGCTGCTCCAAATCAAATGACAGGTCCAAGCTGAAGGTCACATCGGTTGAGTCAGGATCGAAGGACACCTCCTCTTCTTGCACATGATGGTTTAATAAAACTACGCTTTGGCCCAACTATATTTATCCCAGAGAATCCGAGCATCTTGAATGATTCCTTCCGTTCAATGTGCATCCATGGGAATATTGTAACTCAATACATTTCCGACACAGTCAACTTCTTCCATTTCAGAAAATATCTCCTCAGCAACCGTCACCTTGTTATCGCTGCGGAGTCACAGCATCAGCATGTTGAAAGCCTTTAACATTTGGATAAATTTTAATCTCAAGAATTTCCCTGTACAACTCCAAGCATTAGCCTAACCCACAGGACACTGCCACGGAATGAAGCAGTATCTTACAATTGTCCAATGAAAAAAATGCATGGCCCTCGAGAAGCTGAAAAACTACGATTGCCTAATCAATCCTTCTTGCCTTCAAATAAGCCTTGATCAGTATACAAACTATATAAGTCCCGGAAAGAAATTTAACTGCTTGAGAATATGCATCACAAAGTCTGCTTTCTTCGACAATACCTTTTTGCATAAAGGCTTATGCAAGATCATGCAATCTTTCTTTCGCAACCATATAAATGATTGTGCATTAAGTTTCTACTGTGTTCCAGAAATGGGATTGCTTTGCTACCCATTCAAAGAAGCCTAAATCCAGGCCACTTTTATTTCTTATGTTAATCAAAACTTGAGTCACTTTCTTTGTATTCAGTCCTTGTGATTACAACTTTTCAGGAAATTCCACATGTTCTCGGAATGGTGCTAACATTAATGATCAGCTCTTCTTCTTCACATTCTCGTATGCTCTGCATCGGATTGGTATCTAGAGTTTCAAGTTCATCTTTTCTTCTTATTTCCTCTTCTTGCCAACTACCATCATCTTGTAAATTTTGGTGGTATTTTTCCTCATTTGAGTCTACCATTATTGTTACCATTATTGTTGTTCTTGATTTGATATCATCCCATTCACTTAACACTTTCTTCTTTTGGTTGATCATTATGTCAATATTAATCATAGTTACCAAGTTCGTCTGTACCGCCGAAAAAAATAAGTTAATTCGCCAGTTCGGTTCGATACGGTGATTAATTCAGAGAATTTGAATTCAGTTCGCTGTCTCCAATATTCACTCTGCTTCGTTCGTCCCTTAGCTTGAATGTGTTTTGCTCCCAACAACATTCACTCTGCTTTGTCCATTAGCTTGAGTGTGTCTTGCTCCAAACATGACTCTGTTTGGTCCCTTAACTTGAATGTGTTTCGCTCCCAAAAAGAATATGTGATCTGCTTGGTTACACTGAACAGTGGCCATGTAAGCAAAGTAAGGTATAAGGTAAATAGATAGGTATAAGGTAAATAGATCGGGAAGTTTGATATATACCAACCTATATGGTTGACTAAGTATATAAGAATTTTTCAAATTACAGATTTCTAAATCTGGTTTAAATATATTTTATAAATTCAGAAAATGGTGTTGTATGTATGTAAATTGAAAAGTATAGATTTTTTATTTTTAATAAAATTTACAGTTACCTCCATAATTTAGTAACTTACTTTTCAATCATTGAATTGGGGGAAATAGGTTATTAAACTTACTCTTCAATTGTTGAATAGGCATCGTCTTCCCAAGGTAAATTTTTTAATCCAGCTTTGCTCTGTTCATGCATTAGAAGAATAAAATTCGGACCTGCCCAACCCGGGTGGAAATACTAATAATAGAGGAAGGGCAAAACAAGTTTAGAACTAGGCAACTTTGGTGGAAAATTAAAATAATATAGAGAAAGGTAAAGCTAATACTAAGATCAATTAGCTTTTATATATTTTGTTATAAGAATTAGCAAGTTCATATTTCTTATTGGAAAAAAATAAAAAGAAAAGATGATTTTTATAGAGAAAAAAAGGTAATTTCTATCTCAGCAAATTGATAATTCTTATTGGAAAAAAAGGATCTAATTTTTATAAAAATAAAAAATAGTATCTATATAGAAATTCATTAAATGACAATTGCAATTAAAAAAAAGATTTTCCTCCTTCAAAATTATTAAATAGAAATTGAAATTATAAATAGCAATTGTTGCAATCAATAACTTTGATACAAACATTAAAAACAATAAACTTCTATTTAAAAAATTCTATACACTTTTTTTTTCATTAAATTTTGTTATAGAGATTTTTTATTTAATTTAAATTAAATATTAAATTAATATATTTAAGTATGTGTAAGATGTATAGTGTCCAATTTTTTCTATATTGGATTTTATAGAGTCGAATTTTTTCCGTATCTATCGATTTCGAATCCGAATCGCAATTCGAATTTGGTAACTATGGTATTAATTACTTTTAATCTTTGGCCTATCTCCATTACCAACATATTGATCACTCTACTTCTAGTTATCATTGTCATCACAATGTGCGTAACCCAATTCTTTTTCTTCAAAAAATGATTACAAAAACCATGTGATACTCACGAGCTCAAGAAATATAATCACAAAACCCTCTAGATCTCTCTAATGCTTAAGAAAGCACAAAAAAGTAGTTGGTGAGAGTGTTTGACTATAGATCAATTAAGATTTGAAGTTGAACCCTTATAACCACTCAGAAAAGAGTTAAAAACTAGCAACTGATCCACTATAGTTCAACACTAACAGAGATTTGAAACCTCGATTATTTAATTGAATTTCAAAACTCTGAGTACTCTTAATTGAAATCATGGAGAATGGATTTGCTACGTAGTTTTGATTCTGTGTATTTAGGAGTTAGATCTTATTTTCAAGAAATTTATTTGATCTCCCTAACTAAATGGACTCTTATAATATCTTTATCTTTTGATTGTTTATTCACTGAATTTTTAGCAGTGTTGCTTGGGAAGTGTCAAGGTGTAGCTAGACTCACATGTGAGATGTGTGGTTCATTCCTAAATATTGTCTTCCATATTTTTAAGTTTGTATCAGAACATGACGGTTGAGTTGAGCCCATGTGGTTGAGACTGGTGGGTGAGCTATTGTAGTTTAGAGTAACAGGTTGAGCCATCTTCGCTGAGAGAGACTTGCTAGTGTGCAATCTCCTTAGTTAGTGAGTGCATGTGTGAAGATTTGTTGGTAGAATCAAGATCTGCCATATCTATGCTTGAACCATCATGGTCGCGTTGGAAGGTTGCAATGCTCGTTTGAGGATAGAGTCATTGTCCTAATATACTTGGAGCATAATGGATCTTCGTGTGGATAGGTGGAGGCCAACCAAGTTGGGATTTGGTAGTTGAGGAAAGATCAAAGATGACTTGTGCACCCACAGTCAATTGTATAGTGTGCAAATTTGGCAGATTGGGCAACTTTTATTAAGAAAAGATGAGTAGATTTGAACAACTTTTATTAAGGAAAAGTGCAGAGATTGTGTAGCTCTTATGAAGTAAAAGTGAGCAGATTTGTGTGGATTTTATTAAGAAAACTTCGAAGATCCTAACAAACTTCTCTTGCACACTATGTTTGTGGCAATGGTGCGTAGATCTAGTTTTTGTGGACTTTATAAATTGGTTAATATTCATTTATATTTTACTTGAAGCCGTTAAGACTTTATCTATATTTAAATTGACTTGACGTGGAATGCCATCCTGACTATTGTTCAAGCCATGGATCCATCGGTCAGGGATTCAACAAGATACTTGAGGTGCTCGTGAAGAGTGAATGAAGAAGCTGTGCATTGTTCAGATTGGGATTTTTTGGAAAAATGAGTAATCTACTTGCACATACATAACTTAATGACGATAATCAATTGGATAGCACTAACTATGTCAAGTGGAAATTCAAGTTGCAAGCACTACTTGAAGGCTATGGCATTTGGACCATAACAAAGGGAAAATTAGTAAAACTTTCTCCACACACGACAACTTCATCAATTCAAGCCCAAGAGAATCAAGAGAACAAATAAAATGTACTATTAAGGATGTATGTTAAAGGTAATATAATCCCTCACATTCGTGAGTGTAAAACATCTAGTAAAACCTAGACTATACTTAAGGATCTATATAAGACTAAGAATACAAACAAGTTTTCTTCCTGAAAAGTAATCTCTTGTATATTAAAATGGAAGAAAATGAATATGTTAGTGCTTTTGTTTCAATAATCAAAGATTTGAAAGATAATTTGGGATGCATAGGAGAATCAATACATAGTATTGATATTGTGTCAATCACTTTAAATGGAATGTCAAAGGATTATTAGATGTTTATTAGGGAGACAATTCATAATTTTGAGGAATTGATAGGTATACTGATCGAGGAAGAAGGGAGGCACAATAATTTAAAGCCTTAGAATCCACATTTAGCATTGTTGGAAAAAAATAAGTTCTTCAAAGGTAAACAAAGAGGAGGAAGTAAAGTAGGAAGTATATCCCAGAAAAGGTCGTTTTCAAACCCAAATCAAGGTATGTCATTTGTTAGAAGTGATTCTAAAATAAAATGTTTCCATTGTCATAGAAGTGGGCATCTTTCTGAAAACTTGATGTCACCAACAAAAGTCATCAAGAAATGACTTTTATAGTAATGTCGATAGAAAATGTTTGGCACCAGGGGTATGGTCATATCAATCCTCATGATTTATTGTTGTTGCAGAAAAATGTATGGTTGAAGGACTTCCTATGTTAAACAATGAGTATGCTTCTTGTGAAGGTTTTGCATTAGGAAAAATTCACAGAAATGATTTTTCCTCTAATTCTGATAGGACAAGAAGAGATGTATTAGAACTTGTGCATTATGATGTTTTTGGACCTATGTAGACCAAATCCCTAAGTGATTCTTACTATTTTTTGTTGTTTAGTTATGATTACACAAGGCACACTTCGGTGTACTTCCTTAACAAAAAGAGTGATGTCTTTGAGTATTTCAAAAAAATGGTAGAGAAGAAATCAGGGAAGCTCATAGAGATCCTTTCTTCGGACCAAGGGGGAGAATATAGGTTTGATATTGGTTGGGGAACTTCATCAAGTACTGCAAGGATCATGGAATAGTGAAACAATTTGCAGTACCCTATACTTCAAAGAAAAAGAATCTTGCAGAAAGGAAAAACAGAACATTGGTGGGGTGTACACAGAGTATGATCAAAGGTAAGAACCCCTCAAATGATTTTTGGGTAGAGGCCATTAAGATTTCTATTTATTTAAAGAACAAAATTTCAACAATGTATATTGATCTTAAGACCCCATTCAAAGCCTTGAATGATTTTAAGCCAATCGTTCATCCTTTGAGTGTTTTTGGGGGTAAGTTGTTTGCACATATTTTGAATGAGAAAGAAAAAGAAACTAGATGATAAAGCTATCAAATGTATTTTTGTAGGATATTGTTTAGAATTTAAATCTTATAAAATGTTTGATCCCTCTATTCACAGAGTGTTTGCAACTAGAGAGGTAATTTTCCATGAGTAAGAAGATGAAGGCAACAAGGACAACAATTATGAAAGGTGGCACATACTTCTTGAAGTTGAAGACAATAAAGCAGAAGCAGAAGACAGTTCGTAGCAGCAGCAACAACAAAAGCTTGAGGAAGAATCTAGTGATATGAATATCCCTAGTAGTCAAAGTCCACCTGGAGGTGGAGAAGTACCATCAGAGAATAGAGGTGAAGACAATGGAGTGAAAATGAGATCTACTCGACAAATTCACCTAAATAAAAGTTATAAGGATTATGCCTTGATGAGTAATGTTTTAAATTTCATAGAACCCATGAGTTTTAATGAATCTAATTAACATTAAGAGTGGAGAAAATCAATGAAAGAAGAATAGGATTGTATAATTAAAAAAAAACTGGGAATTGACTGGATTGCTAAAAGATAAAAATCCCATAGGATGTAAATATAAAAACCCAAGTTTAAATAATATGGTAGTATCGATAAATATAAATCTAGATTGGTGGAAAAAGGGTACTTAGAAAAGGAGGGTATTGATTATGTAGAAACATTTGCACCTATAACTAAATTAAATACTATTGTATTGTTAATTTAATTAGCTACAAAGTAGCATTGGAATTTGCACCAATTAGCTATAAAAATTTCTTTTTTGAATGGTGATTTAAAGGAGGAGGTGTATTTGACAAAACCTGAAGGAATTGTGAAAAAGGGGTAGGAACATTTAGTTTGCAGATTATAGAAATCTTATGGGTTGAAGCACACACATAGGTCATGTGGTATGAGAGATAAATTCCTTCTTTGTTCAACATGATTTTATGAGAAGCCAAATCGATCCAAATATGTATACCAAATTTGATGCAAAGGGGCATGTAGTACTACTTTGTTTTAATGTTGATGAGTTAATTATTAAATGAAATTCAGTTAGACTAATTGATAGCATTAAGGAGCATATGTCGCAAGTATTTGGGATGAAATATCTCGATGAGTTACATTACTATCTAGGTCTTGAATTTTGGAGAATTGTTGGCCATACTTTTGTTACTTAGGGTATGTATGTCGGAGAATTACTTTAAGATGGATCAGTGGAAAGTTTCTTTTGTTCCAATGCAACAAAATTTGAAACTTCATTTTCATGATGGCTCAGAGCAGGTTGATGGTATAATGTACAGACAACTCATTCGAAGCCTCGATTATCTTACTACAACCAAACCTGACATAGCATACATTGTTAGTTTATTAAGTTAGTTTTTAGCAAGACCTCTAGAAATCCATCGGAGAGCAGCAAGAGATGTACTCAAGTATCTTAAAGGAATAATTAGTTTTTGTCTAAGTATACTAATTCATTTGATATTAAGTGGAAAAATTACTCAGATTTGGATTGGTCTAGTAATTTGGATGATAGGAGATCAACTATAGGTTATGCTTTTAGCATTGAATCCAAGATTGTTTCATGGAGTAGCAAGAAGTGGCTAGCTATATAATTGTCATCTATTGTGGCAAAATATAAAGCCCTGTGTGTAACAAATTGTGAATTTGTTTAGTTGAGGATATTTCTTCAAGATGTTGCAGAAAAATAAAAGAAGGCTATTGTGATCAAATGTGACAATGAGATTTCAATCATGTTGGCAAACAATCCAATGTATCAGGCAAGAACAAAACATTTTGATGCCCAGTTTCATTTTATGAGAGAGAAGATATAGTCTAAAAAAATGTTTCTTGAATCTTGTAATACTTGTAAAAATGTTTCTGATATTTTTGCAAAGCCCCTTGGGGAGACAAAATTTGAGTCAAGTTTAATGAGATCTTAGGTGTGCAAATAAATAATTTCTCCATTAAGGGGGAAACTTGAAATAATGGAGAATGGATTCATTAGGTAGCTTTGATTATGTGTATATTTATGAGTTAGATCTTATTTTCTAGGAATTTGTTTGATCTGCCTAGCTAAATGGACTCCTATAATATCTATTTCTTTTGATTTTTTATTCAATGAATGTTTAGAAATGCTACTTGCAAAACCTCTAGGTGTAGCTCGACTCACCTTTGAGCTTTGTGGTTCATTCCTAAATTTTTTCTTCCATATTTTTGAGTCTATTTACTTTTCTTCTAATGAAGTAGCCAAAACATTAAAACTCAAAACCTCATTCTTGAAATTTTTGAGATTGATTGATTTAAAATTCCATATTTCCATGTTCATTTTAGGGATTCTACAAATGAGGTATACCAAAGTCAGAGAAATATGCAAGCATCATACATATACACAATACTCATTGAGATTGGTCCCAGTAAAATTATAAATCAACTATATGTCATATCTATGAAGTGAAATGTAAAATGTTACCGACATTTGTAGGAACAAAGCACTACATTTCTAAACTCAAGAACTTAATCCACACATATTTAGCGCATAGGAAAAATCCTTGAATTCCCATATTATTATTTCTCCATAAAAAATATGTTAGACGTATTTACATTGGGATGTTCTGAAAGACCATAGATTTAGTCATGGATGAAATGTAAATGTAGTTTTGTCCATTGACACCATCAACTCCAATGAAATTACTTATTGTACAACCACATTATATAGAATAAATATCATTAAGATTAAGAAACATGATACCTTAGAGTAGTAAATGATAACCCTCTACCTCTCAAGTTTTCTCAATAGGTTTCACCATCAATATTGTAGATTAGTAAATTTTTAGAATTTACAATATAGAAATTTTGATTTATTGGTTGCAAGTTCATAAGATCAAGTAAACAATTTTTATTTCTTTAGCTTCGACAAATAGTTTCTCCTTCTTTCCATAATCTTGGGTTTGTACCATGTGTTTCAATAAACCCTTCAAAATTAGGGTCCAAAACCTTTTGAAGATGCTCATATTTTGTTAAAAGTATTAAATTACCATCAAATTCCACTTTTGGGAGCTCCCTTGATGGAGATAATGATTTCATTGAAATCCTATTTTCGAGAGGACCAAAATTGATCTAAATATCACTCAAATCAAATAAGGGAAAGTGTTCTTATGAAGAAAATCCCACATGTGCATATTTGATAAGTTCAGCCGTAAAGTAAAGAGGAACACCTTGGAAGGCTATAAATACAAGTGACCTCTAACTTATTTGGACACAATCATGAGAAATTATTCTATCTTGTTTCTAGGTCATGCATGTCTAAGGCTCATTCACAGAGGATTAGGTTCGCTCTAAGGTGAAATTTTGGGGTCTGAAGCTCGCATTTCAAATCTATGGTTTTGGGCCATAATCGCGGGCACAACAAAGAAGGATCTTGACTAAATGTTATCTCTCATAGGTTCATGCGTGCCAATGGAGCCTTCCATTCATGTATACAACTCAGTATGCATGCGACTAAGAGTCATGGTTTCCGTACTCTAGATCTAACCTCAGTTTCCCGCTTGTCAGGCTCAAGGGAGCAACTTGGCTGACATAGTCGCTCACATATCTCCTCCTTCGTGCGACCAAGAACTAAAAGATAACATCTCAGTATTCTAAAGATTTTTATTAGTGATCATATCATTTAGATTTTGACTCGAGAGAGTGACAGTTCATTATAGCCTTCAGAATCAGGGTTTTGACTACATACATTGTTGGGTTCATTTGATGGATGTTGTAGTTGTTTTTTTGGTTAGTTGCATAGATGAAGATATGGATCATTGTACTCTATTTTTCTAAATCATTTGATGACAATCTATTAAGAAGAATAATTTGAAAGTGTCTTCCTCATGGTTTTTCCGTGGTCTCCAACAAATCTTGGTGTCTCCATCTGTGAAAGATTATCTTCTATTGGTCCTTTATGTTATGCTCCATTGATGATGATGATATTATTCTTTATACATAGTTTCAGAAGATGATGAATAATGATGTAAATCTGAATAATGTTAGCATGTCATGGCATGAAGTTAATGTGTTAATGAAGGAATGAAATTACTAAAGAAAATAACAATATATCCCTATGAAAAATTAACATGGTATCAGAGATGGGATGAAGAAAATTCATGGATATCACCCCCATGAAGACACCTTTGATGGAAATAAGAGATGATGGAGGACATCACATATAATTCTAGGGTTTGAATAAAACCTCAAGAAATTTTTGTATTAGGATTTGATGGATGTTATGAGGTTAGGGTTTGATACAAACCCTCGTTTATGGAAAATATTTGAGATATCAAAACTTGTATGGTCAATTTGAAGATGCTCAAGCACTTGTGACACATTTGATGAAGCCCTTGATGGCATAGTCTCTAGTGGGCCTATTTGTTGATAAATTTGATCGAAGGTCACATTGTTATGGAAATGGACATTGATGTCTCTTGAAGGTTGGTTGAAGAGGGAGAGGATCACCTCTCATTTAAGATAAGTATTTCTTCACTTATGATGCTCCTTTATGTCTTCACTTTGTCAAGACTTATAGATCTAATTATTGTTTTAATCATTACTTATACTTCCTGCATGTATATTTGAAAATTTTCATGATTCTAACCTCCTTGATGATATGTAATAATAGGATCCTTCTTGAAGCATTTGACCAAATGGAAATATGACTAAGTGCTAAAAGCTGCCTATCTCAAATGAAAAGGTGCACAAGTATTTGAATACTACAAGGTATGCATGATATATTCTTTCAATTTTATGTTTCACCTTAGAAAGCCCTAGGATATGATGAGAATGTCTCCTCCTAAAATGGTTCATGCATGCATATGAAATTAATTTGTATTCATGGTTCTTATGATGAAATGGTGCACTTAATTTGGAACAAGTATCTTACTTCTTGATCA
The DNA here is from genome assembly GCA_000404065.3 of Pinus taeda. Taxonomy (NCBI): domain Eukaryota; kingdom Viridiplantae; phylum Streptophyta; class Pinopsida; order Pinales; family Pinaceae; genus Pinus; species Pinus taeda. The sequence goes on along the minus strand of APFE030952085.1, from coordinate 122,172 downwards.
TGATGAACTTCTTGATTCTATGAGGCTAGTTAATTTTGTTCTTTTATATAGTGGTATACTTGATGTTTGGCTAACATCTATCATCTTGGATATCTTGATTCCATTAAAAAAATGCTAGCACCTTGATTCTAGTAGATGGTAACTTGACACTATTTGTTTGTGAAATGAATGACAATCATGATGATAGAAGTATAACTATGAGACTAATACTTAGGATATTTTGCTAACCATGTAATTATGGCATATTATAAAATTTGATTCCCTTACATGATGGATTGAGTTATGTGAAAAAGACATAATGCATGTGATCATGATTCATGAATTCTACTCATATTCTCTCTTTGATAGTAACCCTTGCTAATAGATTGATGTCATGATGAAGTAGTTGATGATAACATATATGACTATGATGAATAATGATGGATATAGTCTGATTTTATGGTTTAATATACCTACTGATGCATGATATCATTATAGATAGGTTTATGGCATTAATAACAATGACCGAAGTGGATTCCCATTTAGAGGGAGAACCTATCCATAAGATCTGTTATACTATTGAACTTTACATTATATAATATTTACTATTAAACTATGATTTATGGGATTAAATAGACAAATATCTAACATTGACGGTTGAGAAAAAAATCCTGATATGGGTGAGAGATTTTTATCCTACTCTATGCCTGAGCCACATGGAAGAAAGCCTAAAGGTGTGAATGTAGCCTCTCAACCACACAGAAGCAAGCTCAAGGGTGCGATCAACGCACTGAGATAGTTATGGGAATATCCATCCATTGTTACTCACTTATAGTTCTTCAGAGAGCAACTCAAAAGTCTCATTCACTCACATAATATCTTTAAGGGTGCAACTATGATCTCCTAACCTCCTGTAGGGAAGGCCTATGAGTGTGACTATGCCTGTTGGACACAAAAAATGTGCATGAAATCAAATGTTCACTTGAAGGATGTCAGTCCTATAAATGTGGACCAGACAATAGAAAGATTTGTGAGAAGGAAATTTTGAATGTTTACTATAATATGAATATATAGATTGAACTTTTGTTTGTAGCTAACTGAGACATGCATATAGATATGTCGTTATGTTTAAAGTTTGTGCTACAAGAGTTTGACATGATTTTTCTATTTAATATAGATAAGAAATGTTGGGAGTTTTGACATGATAATGACTTCATGTTTTTTGGGCTATATATCTCTCTATGATAGCAATGTTGGGATTTGACTTGACGGCTGATGATTTTGCTTGATGATAATGTTATGTGGGCATAATTACTTTCAATGACTAATATTTTTATTAGGTAATGATTTTGTATTGGCCTCTTCGTTCTTAGCACAATGGTTGAAATATTGACAGTTGTGATTCAGTATAAAGTAATCTCTCGATAAATTGATGGAACCTGCATGAGTTATCCTTGGTGTATACATTTGCATTAAATGACTTATATTATGACCATGAGGATGACTTGACTTGACATTTATTCACAAACGAAAACTTGTTTGCATGACAATAGATGAAGTTATGACTTGATGAGAGATCTAGTTATCACTTTTCCTAAAGAATCTGATACTGTGATATTGTGATGGTTTTGATATTGGTTCTAATCTGACATCCTAACTTTGATAAGCTAACTTAGATGATTTTATTGGACAATATTGAATTATTGTGAGTTTGAGCATATTGGTTTGGAAAAGTATTATGATTGCAGAGAGAACTATATGAAGCAAGATCCTCAATACATGAACAGTTATCTTGTGAACTCAAGATGATGTGTTGATCCAAACCTCTACTTCAAAATTTTTCCAAGGTATGAATTCTATTTTGGATTTGCTTTTATATACTTATGGTCTACTATTTACAGGTAATGAGCCTCTGATGATCTAGGTAAGAGGGAGATGGCTCCTGAAGCTTGAAATGATGATTCATGGCATGATGAATCGATTTATAAAGTTGGGAAAAGATCATCTATGTTGCGAATCTATTTGGAAGTGTAAATCCATAGACACTCTAACTGAGTTTCATGATATTGTGAATAAATATTTTTGAACTCATGTTTTCAGCCAATAGCTGATTGAAGCATTGATGTTCCATTTTTAACACCCATTCATATATATATATGATGTGCTTATAACTTAAATGAGTTTATGATTGATTCTCTTCACTCACATGGAGTTTCCACTGATCATCCTTTGAGATATTTGCATGGGATGATCAATTTTTGGTCTAAGACATTCCTCCTGTGATATATGACTACTTAGATGTACTAGTGATGATTATAATCAATATTGATGAGATGAGAACATTTGGATTTTTCCTTAGCATGAGATCTTCCACGATATCTTCGATAAGATATTTGTCGCATGACTAAGGTTGAGTACAATGTTTCTAGAATGGATAATTATGTGGTAGGATGGAGAATCTCCTTGGAGAACCATGTGAGCAAGATCTAGATATGACATGGAAACATTATGATGATAAAAACAGAGAACTAATTGGAACATAATCTCACATATAGTTGTGACTGATTTACCTTCATATATTAAGACAGTGCTGATATACGAGAAAAGCTCAGGCTTATGGTTGGCAGCTCCTTGAGAGGGAGGATGAATTATATATATATATATATATATATATATATATATATATATATGATTCTTTATTTTGTAATATGAATATTTAATTTGATGTCCTGTATGAATAGGAGATAGCTTCTATTGAGACATGATGATTACCAGATATGGGTACGATGATATGTTGATGATCTATAGAGAGAATCGTTGGACATTGAGCTAACTCTTCCTCTCGCGTTTGAGCTCTTCGAGTGAAGAACTGAGATAGAGGGGTACTGGGGTTGCGGGAACTCTGGAAAATTGGGTATCAACCCTACATGTTACCCATTGGATAAGAGTAATGGCTCACCCTATCTTGGTATTTGCATAGTATACCCCAGTTGGCATCATATCCACAAGCTAGACTTGTTGGGAATGTCACTCTAGGTCTGGAAGACAGGTTGAGAGTGTACATGGGGTGTATAATTGAAGTCAATTATGACGCAGGTGTTCTATCACATGCATTATTAGCTTCGTCGATGCGAAGATCGGAAGTCAATAAGATTGGGTTTATATTTTATCCCCTATGTAGTTCCAGGTTGAGATTGAGCTCCTTGATGTGATTCTAGGGTTGAGATGTGCTCCCCTCTGTGTTTGGATATCTTATTACATATCTCCCCCATGACATTCTAGGTCAATATGTTCTCCCTCATGTGGTTCCAGGTTGAGACGTGCTCCTTGATGATATGCTCTTGATGATGATTCGGGTCGTAGATATGAATCCTCGACAAAGATTTTGGGGAGTAGCTCGCTGACAGAGATTTCAGGTAGTATCCCACAGATAAAGGTTCTGGGTAGTAGCCCGTTGATAGAGATTTTGGGTATTAGCCCAATGGATAGAGGATGGTAGATTGAGCTCCCCTCTAATGTCAAAATTCTTGTCCTTTTAGATTCAAGAATTTTCAACATGTGAGCAGGGATAATCAAGAGCAGGAATAAGCAAGAGATGAATTGAGATGAACATTGATGATTCTAGATGATGCGATACTTGATATTGGATGGGATATGATGATAGGATGACATGATAATCGATGGTCTGATATTGGTAGGTGGAATTCTTTCTAGTTGAGAGGGAGTGTTAAAAATATGTAACTACTGTCAAATCCCACTTTGGACAACTCCGCTTACGGATATAGTGATTTCATTGAATTCCTATTTTTGAGAACATCAAAATCTAACCTAAATATAACTCAATCAGATAAGGTAAAGTGTGCTTATGAATAAAATCCCACATGTTTATATATGATAAGGTCGGTCATATAGAAAAGTGGACCACCTTGGAAGGCTATAAATACAAGTGACCATTAACTCATTTGGATACAATCATGAGACACTCTTCTATATTATTTTTGGCTCTTATTGGTGTCTGGCTCATTCATAGATGATCAAGTTTGGTCTGAGGTGAAATTGCAGGATCTGAAGCTCACATTTTAGATCTAAGGTTTTGGGCCACAGATGGAGGCACAACACAGAATGATCCCAACTATAGTCTCTCTTAGAGGCTCATGCATATGACTGGAGCCTTCCATTCACACGAACAATTCATTATGCATGCGACTAGGATTTATGGTTTCCATAGTCCAGATATGAACCCAGGCGCTCGCTTTCTAGGCTCAAGGAAGTGACTAGGATGCCATAGACACTTGTGTATCTCCTCCTCAGTGCAACTAGGAACTATAAGATGAAATGATAGTCTTTTGAATATCTCACTCAGTGACTGTAGGGTTTGAATGTTAACAACAGACAGTGACAGATTGTTACAGACTTCTGAATCAGGGTTTTGAGTATTGACATTGTTGTGTTCATTTCATGGATTTTGTAGTTGTTTTGTTTGTTAGTTGCATAGATGAAGATATGGATTATTGTACTCTCTTTTGCTGAATCACTTGAAGACAATTTATTAGGAAGAATAATTTGAAAGGGCTTTCCCCATAGTGATTTTTTTCCTCTTCTCTGACCAATCCTGGTGTCTTTGTGTGAACATTTTTGTTCTGTTGTTCCTTTTATGTTCCACTACATTGGTGATGATGATATATTTATTTCTACAGAGTTTCATATGATGATGAATAATGATGTAAAAATAAATAATGTTATGATTTTATGGGGTTAACTTAATGTGTTAATGAAGGAATGCAATTAGCAAAGTGAAGAACACTATAGCCCTATGAAAAATGAACATATTTTTCTTCATTAGTGTTTAAGAAAATAACTATTTTTTATTATGTTTATTATCATCATCATGTTTTTGGCAATCACATCAATTAACAAACATTTTACTAGTTCATGGTGCCTATATTTTTGCTTCACACAACTATAGGGAAGGAAAACTTGCAATATTCCATTCGCTAATAAAATAAATATTTTAACAAACCAGGAAATCCGTATTTTTAATTTATGCAAGAGTATCATCTATTACTATTATATGTGAATTTAGATATACTAAATTATTGAAAACAATTCGTCATATTTGGAAATCTTCCTATCAAATTTGATCACATAAATATATAATTTGTCAAAACACATAGTTATCCACAACGAATTTTCTACAAAAGCAAAATTATTATTCTTAGATCTATGCCATCAAACAAAATATCTAATTTTTAAATAGAAATTAACATGTTAGATATTAAGACAAGAACAATGAGTAACATTTCTTAAGTCTTAACTTCAGACAAGTTGAACAAATAATGAATTCTAGATGTGTTATTTGCATATTTACTAGAAAAGAATATCAAATTTACAATCCAAATCTAGAATGCAACTCATATCTACCTTACTAGATCTATAATAGATCTAAAATACCCTATAAGATCTAGTAGGTTATCAGATTTTATTACTAGATCTAAACTAGATATATGAAGATATACTTATAATCATAAGCCACATAGATCCAAGGGTTGGAGCTTAAGCTTTGATACCAAATGTAATGACTCAAAATCATAACATAAAATTCTACATTAATCAAAGCTATAAAAAAGATTACCAACAAATAAATATTCATCTAGCTGGTACATAATTTAAGAGATACTTAAATGAAAGAAGTACCCTTAAGAAATGATATTTCTTACTGGATAATTTATAGTGATTGTGTTATTTTGTTCATGTTTTCTGCAAAATTGTCTTGGGGGTGACTCCCCACCCAACTATAGGCTCAACGACATTGAATATTTCCATACCTGGCCACTACTGAGTCCTCAATCAACTACTACTACTAGTGACACCTTTGTCTCTTAGCATTACATTCCTTAAATAATGAGTGCTTCTCATCTCCTATTTGTGCCATTAAATAGAAGTCAGCGTTTCAAAAATGGTAAGCAGAAAGGGATCCAAATATGCACAATCTATATGTCATCATGGCATTATTTATTTTATTTATATATAGATATAAATATTTTGATTATATATATATATATATATAAAATCAAAATATTTATATCTATATATAAATAATAAATAATCCAATATATGCTATATATATATATATATATATATAATATATATATATGTATATATATATATATATATATTACTATTCTTTCTTTATTATTATTATTAATGATACAGGGGCATTACAAGACCCAAGCTCAAGCTCCTTCTTTCCCTCTTGGTTTATCCACAACCAAAATTGTCCACACTATTTCCACTTATTTATATTTATTATTTTCTTTCCAGCATATTTTTTGCTATGTCTTGCTTTTAAGGATTGCCTACCTTTTTGCCTAGTCTTTTCTTTTCTTAAAATATAGGAAAAATCATTACGTTTTCCTTCATAAGAACAACTTTTTCTCCCATTGTGCTTATGCATATATTTCTACCCAACTTAGTCTCTCTCTGGTTAAGACTATCTTTCCAAACAACACAATATTTCTCTGCAATTATGTTGTTTCCCTTGTGGAAATCTTTCTCCTGAGAATTTTGGGAGAATTTGGGAAGATCCACTATTTAGACTTAACAAATTAACAATTACTTGGACAATAAAGAAGGCCACATTACTCAAGTTCCATTTCCCATATCATTTCCATAAAGAAAATATTTATATATTAATGTAAAAATTATTTACGTCAGTCAATTTGGCTTAACCTTGGCCCCACACCCAACATTTCACCTTCAACATTTACAAGAATATAAAATTATAAAATCTACAAAAATATTGCATCATGGGTATAACATATGATGTGTTTCCTCATAAGAGGTCATAGGTTCAAAATCTGAGGGGTAGAATATATATACTTCTATAAACTTTAGTAGCCAAAGTGTTTTATGGAAGTGGATCCCTTTTCTCACAAACAAAAAAGTTTCATACAGCAATTTAACATTTGACTTGATCATAACATTAAAATTCTATATATATATATATATAATATATTAGATATATATTTTAAAATTTTAATATATTTGAACTTTAATTTCTTTGTATTTTTTTAAATTAACATAGATATATTCTTTCATTGCAAAATATCCTAACATTTAATTAAATCATATTTTTTAAAAATATATATAACTAAAATACTACAAATAAAAAGATATATATATATATATATATATATATATTATATATATATATATATATAATAATGTTTATCATTTTTTAAATAAATAATACACTTTGAAAGCATTATGATGGAAGACATCATATATGTCCCTAATGATAAGTATATGATTTGCAACCCGCTAATTGTGTTATCGTAAAAAGACCACCCAAAAAATATATATTACCAACCCAAGAGAATAAACTAACATATTAGTAAATATAAAGTTATAATTTATCGTAAAAAATCACCCAAAAAAATATATTACCAAACACCAAGAGAATAAACTGAACATATTAATAAAAATATCAAGTTAATAATGCCCCCCAGAAAATTTAATTCCTTACACTGTGAAACAAATATAAATGTAAAACTTACAACTTAAAATGAAAATAGATATGAATGAAACTCACAATATAAAAGATAAATTCCTTTAAAGTGTCATATTCTAAGTTGATGATGTGTGTAAAAATAATGTTTTTTAAAGTAAAGTTATTTTAAATTTCGAGATTAATTAAATGGTTAATAAAATATTAAAATTAAAAAATAAATTATATATATTATATATATATTATATAATTTATTTTTTAAATTTTTAATATTTTTATTAACTTTTGTAATTAATATTCCAAAAGCTTTTAAGAAATAACCAATAATAATAATTAATAATATCTATTTTAATTTTCAAAAAAATAATTTACTTTATTCAATTAAATCTACATAGGTATCTAATTAATAAAACATTAATGATTATATTGTGAAATATAGAAATTTATACAATTATTAAATAATTGACTGTTAAACGAAAATAAAAATTCAATATATGGAAGGATTAGTAAGAATTAAAAAATATAAAATAATTAAAAATGAGATCGATTGTCATAAGAATTCTTTGTTTAATAGTAGTCTAACTTATAAATGAAATGACTTTTTTATGACGTTTTTCCTGGTTAATTTTAACCAGAATCTAACCGAATTTCTTAAAAACTCAAGTTTAAGTTGTTTGTTTAAGTTGTTTAATATGTGAAATTCGAGTTCTCTAATGGTTTTTCACTATCTTGAATTCATTTATGCATTCAAAAATGTATTTTAAAGAACAAAAACTCACATTCTTGATTGAAAATTGTCTCACCGGATTGTTGTCAAATAGTTTATTTTGTCTAATATTATTATTATTATTTCTACTACGTCGACATATCAAAATAAAATATTTAATTAATTTTAATATTTTTCAAAAATAATTACACAATGGTTGGAAATAAATTTGATAAAAGCACATTTTTTTATTATATTAATATTTTACATTTACATTACTAATATTAATATTTTACATTTACATTACTAGACCTAAATTCATAATAATGTCTTTTAATAAAAGTAAATTCCATAAAAGGTAACTATGTTCATTTTCGGTATTGGTTGTGGTTTGGCAATTTTCCTAGGCTATTGGTTACTCAGTGTTCCACCTGTTGTAGTGAATTTGGGAGTGGAATTAGCATGGCAGGAGGAGTGACATGTAGGTCTCACCAACATACTAGATGGAATGTGGGATTACCAGCTCTTTCAGGACCATTTTTTTTGCCTCCTTCTTTGTTTATGTCTCTGGATTTCACCATTATATTTTTGTTTCATTTATGGTCGACACCAATTGGTGGGTCCCATTGTCTATTATTGGGGTGGTTTTTCTCTTAGATGTCAAATCCGGAGGTTGAGACTGAAATTGTGGTGGTTTGGTTGATTTTAGTGGCAATTTTTAACTCTAGTCTAAATTTTATCCATGCTCGAGAACCTAGTTCAGTTGAAGGGTCTATTTGATTTTGGAGAAAATGAGTGTTTTAACATAAATAGTTATGGTGTGGTGTCAATAGTGGTGCAGGGGGGGTTTGCAGATGTAGGAGGAACTACTATATTATCATGTATGTTAGTGGTTTGGGGTTCTAAAAGGAAGGTGCCTTTAGGAGGTCCACCTTGTATCATGTATTCCATGGCACCGAGAAGAAGCTCCCACCTAGTCATCAATAGTAAATGAAAAACCCTTGAGACTATGTTGAGCAGTTGCCATAAACGTAAGGTGACACTACCTACTGGCTCGATTAAGAGTGGGATGGCATGAGTTACAGGTTCTTATAGAGGTCGTAGCTCATTGCAAAGAAAGAGTGCAAACCCCCTCATGTTATTCCAGCTCAACCACAATAGTTACTTAAAGCACAATTGGAAAATTATGAGAAGAATTGCTAAGAGGAACTCCAAACTAGATTCAGTACTTTCAGTGTCATGTGAGAGAACATGTAGTGGCGGTATGGAGTGGACTTGCCCCCATATTATAAAAACTAGAGAAGTTGGAAGCCTCGTTGGCACACTTGGAGCAATGTGTCAACTTCCCTTACAACCCTCACCCCCAAATGGGGATTGGGCTAGATAATCTAGTTTTCATCACTTCCAATGATTGCATATGTCCACTAATGTCTTGCTAGTTTTGTTGGATTTTTGACATTTATGGCCTTTGGGGTCATGGTTGGTTAACTTATGTAATTTTTGGAATGTTTTTCCTAGACAATTAGTGTTGGTTAAAAAACCCAGTCAGGGTGAGACCCATAAAATTCTCTAGAACAACTATGTAAATATTTGCATTTTTAGTTAATAGAAGTTTCTCGCTTGGAAAAAAAAAGTAAATTCCATAGATGCTAATACAAACTGATGTTTTTGTGAATTAGAATTTTTTTATATAAATCTGTAATGATAATACAAATTGTATTTAATATATAATGGTAATTTAGAAAATTAGAACCAATTAGTAAATGTGTAAATATTAAGTATTAATATAAATTAAATTAATAATAATAAATAGAAATGTCCTCGTCTCGACTCGAAACATCGATTGCAAATGATCACTATGGATAACACTCCAATAGCAAGTTTTTCAATTTTTGACCACCACACAAACTTGCAAATGATAAAATTGTTTAACGAATATTTAATTCACCGAGTTCTAGGGTTAGTTCAATTGGTAAAGTCTCTTTTATTAAAGTACATTTTCTATAGAGAGGTCACTTTTGAGGTCAATCTTATGGTTGGGAAGAGAAAAAATGATCCCTGTAGATGAATATGCATGATACAAATATTTCGTCGACATAATGGTCACCAATAAATATCTCAATTTTTTTTTCATGTTAGAACAACACGTTGTTTGAAAGGTCCAATTGTAATATTCTCCTTATGTTCTTGCTGGAAATTTAGAATATTTCAATAATCTAATGCATACTTTATAAATATAGCCCTTCAACATTTACGTTAACTTTGGCATTAGATTTTGGCATATATGAATCAATGAGTTAGGTATTCATGGAAATTTAGGAATCATAAATGGTAGTTTCTCCTTGACGGTGGCCCTAAATAAGTGATATCGTGGCTTGCCTCTCACATTTCACATTGATTTATAACATAGAATAATCCTTACATTAAGGAAAAAAAACACAACGAATTTCCATTTTAGCATTCGCTTACCCTTCGATTTGCTTCTTAAGGAAAAAAACTAAATTTTGAATAAAATATAACCCAGAAAAGGAGTGCAAAGATGTGATCCTTTAAGGTTTTTAAGTTTTTGAACTTCTCCCATACATGATAATGGAATAAATATGAGATATGCACTGATATTTTTAACAAGACAACACCATGTATGCTTGATATCTACATTTTGTGACTCCCCATTCTCTTGTGGCCACATATTGTTTCTATATGAGACCATGCACTTTGTCATTTATTCGTTAATTCAAAGAGAAAAGAAAACACAAATCATAGCATTGCATGGCTTTCGGAAAGAGAAACCAACATTTGCTATTATTTTAGATTTACTCCAATCGTTGGGATTAGTGGAGGAAATTAAAAGAAAACTCCATCCAACTTTACTATATGTTAAGTTCAAAGAGATCAACAACACATGCATACATACACATTGTCATATTGAGGGGCCATGCTTCTGCATTATCCTCCTCTTCATCGTCAAATGTAGGGGCTTCTATTTTTTTGAATTCCCCTTGCAACTCCATTTTGTTCTTCCTTTTTTGTGTCTTTCGATAAGATTTTTTTGATACACCTCCAATTTCATATTTGTTGTTTAGTCTCAACTTTTTTATTTTCACTGGTTTTTTTTTCCTCCATCTTCTCTTGCTTCTTATTTCATGACTACGTTTTTCAGTTAAATCTCTTATCATTCCTTCTTCTTCTTCATTCACCTTTAATGACTACTCATTAATCATTATGAGACAATATAGGTCTTGCTTTATACCTATTATGATCTCCATAAATTGAGTTCTAGGTGAGGTATTTCCTCCTTCTAATTCAACATAAATTCCTTCTCCTTCTACCGCAAGTAAATTTGAGTTAGACACCATTCTAGATTGTCACCTTCCTTCGCTTGAGTACCTTATAATTCAAAACAGCTCAGCATTAAGATGGTCCTCTATAGGCCCGGTTTTGAAACTAGGTGCTCTTATTCCATATTTCATGTCCCCAGTCTCCCCATAATTTTTTTTATTTTTATTTTCCTTTTGTTAGTTTGACCCATACCTATGAAAAAGTTTAGTTGGTGAAATGGGAAATGGTGATGCATTAATTCCTTTATATTTTGTGACTAATGGAAGAAGTGTGTATAATGGTATCATGGAAGAGATGCATATAGGGTATCATGTTCATGTACTTCCATAACCTAATTACTAAATACATGACAAGTTTATCACATTTTTGTTCTAATTTTTGTTATGGCTTACGTTGCATGGTACTCTCCACTCATTTGAAAAATAAAATAAATCATGCTAGATCCTAGGTAATTTAACTTTTTATTTCCACTATCCTAGTACTAAGGTGCACACGGTGACTCTTAATTGACTCAATCTTCATCATTCAAGTGATGGTCACATTCCCATCCTACCCATGGTTTCGATTAATAGTAAGGGTAATCCAGTTTGAATCCAATGGTGGATGTTTTTTCCAAGGTTACCCTAACTTTGTCTTCCTGAGGCTCATTTTGCTCTATTCCATCTTTGTCATGATGTAAAGTGCCACTACATGAAAGAGGGTTTCTTTTCATATGTGATGTATTACAAAGGATATCCACTTCTCGAGCACCTAGAGGGATAATGTTCCAACACTTGGTACTCACGAGAACTTTCGCACCACATATTTAGGTAAAACTTAAAAATTTATCTATGCATTGTTTCCTTAAATTTATAGAATATGTATAAATTTGTTACCCTTCTCTACTGAGTACTTTGATTGTATCGATTTCTTTCATTTATTTTCCTCCTTCCACTTGGGTTTGGTTATTTTCTTTTCTTTTACATCGAGGTGTTTCTTTTTCTCTTTTGTTTGTGGGGTTCACATAGGGTTCACCTAGGTCTTTTTATAGTGCTACTACATGAGTTACATTTCTGTGGGATGGAATTCCATGTTAATTCTTACCATAATTCTTTCTGTATTTCAAAATTTGTATTGTTTCCTCTACAAATTTATGGGTTTTCACTTGGATGTTACCAAAGCTATAACAAGTTTTCTGCCATTCATTTTAAAGTCTGTTCTCTTAATACTTTTTTATACCTTTCCTAGTTTGGGGTAGTTTGATACCTGATTCTAAGGGAAATAGGAGATTATTTGTTTTTATTCCAATTCCTCCTAATTAGAAACCATCCCAATTATGTTGTTGCCATGGTGGGGTACCAAACATTTTTGGCAATGGAGTGAAGTAAACTATTTTACTCAATTATGTTATCTGAATAATATCTTGTTTTAATTGGGTGTTGAAATCACTGACCCCTCTTTTCTTTTTCCTTTCCAGTTTGGTGCTACAAGCTCTTTGGAAAGGACGAGGTCATATACAACCTAGGTAACAAAATACTTTCTCCTATGTACACAAATACCAAATATTTTATACATAGGTTAATTTCCTTTAACCAAAACCCTTGTCTATTTTCTACAGCTATGAAAGTTTTCATTACCAAGGCACATATCAAGTGGAGTTGTAAGGTATTTAATATTCCATTCTGTATTTAAAATAATTTCTCTCTTCATGTGTTTTCTAGGTCATCCATATATGTCGAGGTTACCTTTATTTGAATAATTCATTCACTCCACCTCTTAGTCATTTAGATATTGCATCTATCCTAGGGGATTCAAAGTGTTATAAAAAAGTTGGTTGTGTGTATTAAGTGTATCTCTATTTTTTATTTGATCCATCCAATTTTGACTATGGTATTTCAGATAAGTATTTCAGAAAGGTTGAACAAAGGGTTTTTTACAACCCAGTGAATAATTATACTATGTGTTTTTAACTTCATATTTAAATGAAATTATTAGTTTACTCAATGTTTCTCACTACTACTCACACCAACAAGAAATTCACTCTTGATAAATCTTATTTTTGGTAATATGTTCTTATTTGAAAATAGTATGGGAATATGCCGTAAGTGTATTTGACAGTACTAGTATATTTATCTTTTGTTGTATCCTTTTTTTCACAGTTCTTAGATTGACTTGGTATTTTCCAATGTTCTTTATTAAAGTCTCTTTTGCACAAGGTTAACATGAATAATTTTTTGATTATTTGCATTTCATAAGAGTTGTAGGGTAAAATACGAGGAATCATTTTGTTCAATATATTGGTAGTAAGCTACAGATATAGTTTATGGCTTCCGGTTCTTTTGTTACTTATTGTACCAATTTGCAGACCTCCTTTTTCTATCAATCATAAATTGCATAGTATTTGTGGTTTGTATTGCTGACAAGTTTTGTATCTTTGATTGATATACTTTTCTTCATCACATGGTCATGCAGTCCAACATTAAGTACAATACTATATATTATTTTATTTCTTATTTATTTCTTCCACAAGCATTAATAAGGTATAATGGGTTTGTCCTGCATTAAATGTTGAATGAAAATTTCAGAATTCTTGTGAGATTAAATTATCACCTAACCCTACTTTCTCTCAATTCCTACATATTTCTAAATGGGATAAGATGTATTCTCATGCATCTTAAATCATGGCAGAATTACACCAAGTGTAAGCAATGAGAAATCCTTTAGGCTTACTATATGCCTACAAAAATTCTTGATTTAATCACATGCTAAGAATATTGATATAACTTATTTAATCCATGACAAATTCTAAAAAAATCATTTAATCTTGAATTCATGGGGCTATGTATGTAAGAAAGATAAGAAAATTCACAACAAGTAATGATTTCTAACCCAGAATTACTTACTAGTCATCAAAATAGATTAAGAAAGGTGTTTAGTATTCATCCATCATTAATCCATTACATATATGATATTACCTCAAGAATTCACTTTCATCTACTAGTGATAATCTAAAATAACACATAAAAAATATAAAATATTCCTAATAGTTATCAAATAGTTTTCATAGAATAGTATAACCAGAATTATAACAACAATCACTGCTTGAAAATTACTCAGGATTGAAACAAATTCCTCCTCACCACAAACTGCCTCCACTAGTTCCCCGCAAGCTATGGTTATGCTTTCCAATGGAATCAACAACCCCCATTGATTCCTTGGTGATTTCTTTTATAATTTTCCTTCCCAACATTTTTTTTAGAAGTGTCCTACCTTTTGGGTCTGTAACCCATTTTCTTAGGCCTTTTTTTTTTCTTTTTTTCTTTCTTTCAAAAAAGGTTATTTTCCTTTTCCCTTAAAGCCTTCCTTTCTATCCTACAATGCTTTATTTCGCCTGAATTAGTATCTTTCTCCAACTAAGTGATTTATTATATCTTTCTCTTCCATTATATTAAATCATGTTTATTTCCTCCTAGGTGTTTTTAGGAGATATTTAGGGGAAGATTTATCTTGAATTTAATCACCAACAATTGTTTCCATCTTGGCAAGAATGTTATAACTCTAGTGCTTTTTCTTGATTAATTATGAATAGTTTAGTTATTAATAATAATCTATTAATTACATCACAATAATTTTACTAATCATATCATTCCAAATGTCTCACAAGGATTCCCTAGTCAACTGGTCTAAAAATATTCCATGACTAGAAATAATAAATCATTAACATAGAAAATAGATGGGTATCAAATCTTCCCCCTTTTTATTTAAAATCATCCTCAGTTTTCAATGTCAAACTTCCTTCCTCCTGGAATAGTGTTGGAAAAGCATCTCGCGTTTTATT
This sequence comes from Pinus taeda, assembly GCA_000404065.3. Lineage (NCBI taxonomy): Eukaryota > Viridiplantae > Streptophyta > Pinopsida > Pinales > Pinaceae > Pinus > Pinus taeda. Next base: position 106,824 of record APFE030952085.1, on the reverse strand, counting down.
CTCCATCTCCCAAGTGGTCTCCTTAGTTGTAAAGTGCTTCTATTGCACTTTAACCTGAGTGATGGCTTGATTCTGGAGCAGTTTCTCTCTTCAATCTAATACGAAAAGTCGTTTTACCAAGAAATATCCTTTTGGTACCACCTATATCAAGTTCTAATCAATTTTATGGGAATTATCATGTACATGTTTCTTTAATAAAGATACATGAAAAAGACTGCATAATTTTATATAGCTAGAAAATGCTAGCTAATATGCCCCTAGTCCAACTCTATCCAGAACCTCAAAAGGCCCATAAAACTGTGGTGCTAATTTGGCATAGGTTCCTATCATTAAGGTCCTTTCCTTGCTTTAATTATTATGTATACATGTTCTCTAAGCTTAAATTCCTTTTAGGTTTTCCTTCAATTGACATAATTTTGTTTTTTCTATCCTGTGTAATTTTTATGTTGTGTCTAATTTTCCACACTACTTGTTTCATTTCCTCTAATGCATCTAGTCCCAAAATTAGTTTATCCTGCTTTTCAATCCAACTAAGAGGTGTGTAGCAATTTTTTTTCCATATAGGGCTTCAAAGGGACTCACCCTTATAGAAGCTTGATAACTATTGTTGTAGGGAAATTCGACTAATTGTAGGAATTCTTCCCATTTAGCCAGTTTATCCATCACGTGCATTCCTAACATGTCCTCTAATATCTAATTGGTCCTTTATGTCTGTCCATCATTTTTGCGGTGATATGTGGTACTAAAATTAAGATAGGTTCCCATTCCTCCGAAGGCATGCTTCTAGAATTTCGAAGTGAATTTAGCATCCCTATTAGATATTACCATTTTTCATATACCATGCAATAAAAAAATCTTGTTCACAAAAACATTTACAATCCGAGTTGTTCCATATGTAAATTGTACATGTATAAAGTTTGTTTCCATACTTAGGGTGTCCACAACCATGATGATGGAGTCATGTTGCAATCTTGTTTTTTGAAATCCTGTAATAAATTCTAATGGGATCACCTCGCATTTCCATTTGAGAATGGGTAGTGGATTCAATAGTCCAGTTGGGTGTTGGTGTTCTACCTTCTCCTATTGTCATTCCAAACATTTAGACAAATATTTTGCTACTTCCTTTTTCATGTCGGGCTAGTAAAACTCCTTCCTTAATGTTCTTATCATATTTTGATATCCAGTGTGTCTAAAATACATTTCCTTATGATGTTCATCTAATATCATGTTTTTTGGAACACTTGCATTTGGAACATATAGTATATTTCTGTAGGTTAACAAATTTTCCAAATTTTTAGTATATATTGGAATTCTCACCTGTTTCAATTTTTGTTGAATTAGCTGATAAATTTGATCTTCCTGTAATGAATTCGTAATATGCAAAGTACAATATGTAGTTACACTGCTAATAGAAATTTTCATAACAACATTTGTGTGTCTACTTAAAACATCTTCTAGTTTATTTTCATTACCCTTAATATGTTTTATATCAAATTCAAATTCACTAAGAAAAGACATGCACCTAGCTTGTCTAGCATTAAGATCTAGTTTGCTAAAAACTATTTTAAACTAATGTGATCTATTACCAATGTGAACCTTTTACCCAATAAGTAGCATCTCTACAATTTTAGAGCATGTCTTACAAAAACCAACTCTAAATCATCCACTGCATACTTCTTTTCATGTGCTTTTAGTTTCATAAATTCATAGGCCACTATAGAATTTTCATGCATTAAGACTCCACCAATACCCTCCAAGCATGCATCTGTGAAAACAAAGAATTCCTTTTCGAGATCTGCAATTCCTAGAATAGGTGCCACTATTAACAAATGTTTTGGTTTCTTAAAAAAAATTTGACACTTTGTTGTCCACTCAAATTTTATTCCTTTCTTTTGAAATGAAGTGATAGGTTAAGCCAATTTTCAGAAACCTTCAATAAATATTTTGTTGTATCTAATAATTCCCATGAAGGACCTAACATCTAACACATCCTTAGGTATGGACCAGTTCAAAATGGCCCGAAGCTTCTCTAGATCCACACACAGTCCCTATTTTGAAATAAGATGACCCATATATTGTATTTTTTCCTTCTAGAACTCACATTTACTAAACTTAGCATATAATTGATGTTCTCTTAAAGTTTCCAACACAAATCTCAAATGTTCTTTATGCTCCTCCTCATTTTTGGAATACAGCAGAATGTCATCTATAAACACCAACACAAATTTATCAAGGTAATTACTAAGCACACTATTCATTTAATAGATAAATGTTGCTAGTGCATTAGCAAGACCAAATGGTATTACTAAAAACTCATAGTGACCATATATGGTATGAAAATATTTCTTATGGATGTCTTGATTCTTTATTCTTAATTGTTGATACCTAGTTATCAAGTTAACTTTTGAACATATGGTTGCCACTTTCACTTGGTCGAACATGTCATCAATGCAGGGCAAATCGTATTTCCTTTTAATGGTCACTTTATATAATTTCCAATAATCTATGCACATTATAAAAGTGCCATCATTTTTCTTCACAAATAACATCACGCCCCCCTACGGTTAAATGTTAGGTCTAACATAGCCTTTATTGAGTAATTCTTGCAAGTGGGTCCTTTATTCTAATAACTCTAGAATACTCATTCGATAAGGTGATCTAGACACTCGGTAACTCCTAACAGTAGAGCAATGGATAAATCTATATCTCTACAAGAAGGTAGGCCCAGAATATCCTCTCGAAAAAAGTCCTTAAAATATCTAATAATTGGACACCCTTCTAATTTTTGGTTTTTCATTCGCTTCTCATTTGCTTCAACATGCATTGCAAATATTTCACATAATGTTCTGGCACTCTTTTTGAATTGTAATGCTGAAATATGTTTAATTGAAATCATTTTTGGTGTACCTCTTATTAATTATGGTCGTCCTTCTTCATTTATAGAACTCACTATTTTCTCTAAACAATTTATTATAACTCCATGTTTTTCCATCCAATCCATTCCTATTAGCACATTATATGACCCTAATGGAAGTACATTTAAATTTACTTCACTGGGACAAGTGTTTAAAATTATGTGACACTATTTTACATGGCTAGTTACCATGTGTTTTCTATTGGCTGCTAGCTGTACTAGCCATCCATTCCTAAATTTTTCAGTTTTTGGCTTACATTTTTCCAAACTTTTAGGACTAATGTAACTCACACTAGCACCAAGGTCAATTAAGGAAAATATTCAATGATTTAAAATATTACCTTCAATCTTGATCATAATGGATTGATACTCTGCTTATCTATCCTCTAGTATCACACTAACCTTCAGAATATTTCTTGTAATATTATTTATTATTGTTGCTTCATGTGTAATTTTCTTTTATATTTCGAATAGTCCCAGGGTTATGTAGACAATCTCTCAACAAATTAGGTTCCCCACACCCCCAACGCTTTAAATGTTCTCTCTCTTTGTCTACATCTATATTTTTATTATTTATCTCCATGGGCTTGGACCCACTTTGAGATTGTGTTGGATGAGTTGAATTCTCTCTACTGAATTTCATCTATTGGTGATCTCTTATAAAAAATTTAAGATATGCATGCTTTTTCTCTCGTGTCCCTACTATACGTTTATTTTTGTCCTTACCTTGCCAAGACTTTGGCCCTTCTCCTTTTTTTTTAATTGTTGTTATCACAATCTTGCTTTCCTCATTGCTTCATCCATCGTTTTAGGGTTATCAAACTCAATACTTTGTTTATAAGAACTCAATAAGTAGTCTAAGAACCTCTACAATTTGAATTTATCCTACTTCATGTAGGGAAAATAGTACAACAAATTATTGAATTTAGGCATGACTTCATCCAATCTTAAATATCACAGTCTTAACACATGGGATTCCTTTGCTCTATCATCATAAGTATCCTCTATTCAGATATCTAGACTTAAATTGTTTGTGGTACACCTCCATGGAAAGCATACTTTCTTCCAAGGTATACATTATTTTGACTTCCTCCCACCAAAGGGAAGCTTTCCCTTATAGTTTATAAATGGCTAGTCTGACCTTCAAATTACTCTCATAGTCATAAACTTAGAACTAATTTGTCATATTGAGGACCTGTGCTTCTCCATCCTCCTCCTTTTAACCATCAAATGTAGTGTTTTTTTATTTTTTTGAATTCCCATTACAACTCTAGTTTCTTCTTCCTTTTTTGTTTCTTTATATAAGTTTTGTCTAATTCATCTCCACTTTCATATTTATCTATTTTATTCTCAACATTTTTTCTTTGGATCATTATGTTTTTCCTCAATCATCTCTTACTTCTATTATCTCATGATTTGATTTTTGAGTTAAATCTCTTATCATTCTTTCCTTTTCTTCACTAGCCTTCAAAAACCACTCATTACTGATTCTATGTTAAGCTCGATCTTGATGAAGACCTCTTAGGATCTCCATTAATTGAGTTGCAGTTGGGGTATTTCCTCCTCCTAATTCAACATAAATTCCTTCTCCTTCTACTACAAGCAAATTTGAGTCATCTGCCATTCTAAGTTGTAACCTTCATTTTCTTGAGTACCTTGTAATTCAACAAAACTCAGTGTTAGTATACCCATTCCAAACTTGATTCAAAATACTATTCAAATAATTTTAATTATTGTACTTCTGTGTAGGTCTAGTTTTGAAAATGGGAGCTATGGTACCATATGTCATGTCCCTAATCTCACCAATTTTATTGTATTTTCCATCTATTAGTTTGACCCATACTTATCACAAATATTAGGTGGTGAAATGGAGAATGGTGGTGCATTAATTCCTTTATTGTTTGTGGCTACTGAAAGTGTGTATAGAGGTATCATGGAAGAAATGCGTATAGGGGTACCATGTTCATGTCTTTCCCTAGCCTAATGACTAGCTACATGAAAATTATATCACATTGATATTTTTATTTTTGTGATGACTTATGTTGTATGGTATTATGCTAGATTCATAAAATTAATCATGCTAGATTCTCAATAATTTATTTTTTCATTGTTCCTACCCTAGTACTAAGGCGCATGCAGTGACTCTTTATTGGCACCATCCCTGGAATTCACGTGATGGTCACATGTCCCCCCACCCATGGTTCTGATTAACAATAGGGGTAATCTATTTTTCATCCAATGATGGAGGTCATCTTAGGCATTTCCATATAACCCTAACCTTTTTTTTCCTAAGGCACATTTTCCTTTATTCTGTCTTTGTTGCAATGTAAAGTGCCACTGTAGGGAAGGATGATTTATTTGCATCTTTGACATATTACATAAGATAACCACTTCCCCACCACCTAGAGGGATAATTTTTTCGCACTTGGTACTCACTAGAACTATCGCACCAAGTATTCAAGTAGAAATTAGAACTTTCTCTCCACATTGTTTCCTTAAATTTGAAAAATATGTATTTTGTACCCTGCACTAGTTAGCAATCTGATTGTATGGCTACCCTTCACTTCTTTTCCTCCTTCCACCTGGGCTTGTCTAGTTTATTTTCTTTCGCTTCCAGTTGTTTCTTTTTCCTATGTCGTTTGTGGAGTTTGTTTAGTGTTTCTAAGATTTACCTCCTTTTATTCTAGTGAAATGGAGGTTTCCTTAGCTTAATGACTTGAGGAACATTCTAGACTAGGTATTTAATTTCATATATATTTCTTTCCTGATAAAATATTATAGTGCTACAACATGAATAATATTTTTTGTGGGATGGAATTCTACTTTAGTGCTTACCATAATTCTCTCTTGATTTCACAATTTGTAGTTTCACCTCTAGAAATTTCTATGTTTTCGTTTGGGTGTTACCAGAATTACAACATGTCCTCTGCTATTCATTTAAGGTATGTTGTATTAATTTTTTTGTATGCCTTTCCGAGTTTGGGGCAATTTGATACCCACTCCTAAGGCAAATCGAAAATTATTTTTTTTATTCTAATTCATCCTAATGGGAAACCATTCCAAATATGTTATTGCCACGCGGGGCACCAACCTTTTTCCACAATAGAGTGAAATTGACTATTTTACTCAATTATGTTCTCTGAATAATATATTGTTTTGTTTCTAGAGCTTAGCTCTACCTATCGATCTTAAATTTTTACTTTTTCTGAGCTTATATATATATATATATATATATATATATATATATATATATATATATATATATATATATATATATATATATATATATATATATATATATATATGTATGTATGTATGTATGTATGTATGTATGTATGTATGTATGTATATGTATATAATATATATCCATATACATATACATACATATATGTGTGTATATATATATATATATGGCATGAAAATTGGTGTTTTTCTCCTTTCCATTCTGGTGGTACAAGTTCTTTGAAAAGGATGAGGTCATCTACAACTGAGTTAAATAAATACCTTCTCCTCTTTACACACATATATGCTCCTTTATAAATAGGTTAATTTCCTTGAACCATAACCCTTGTTTGTTTTCTAGATGTATGAAAGTTTTGGTTACCAAGGCACGGATCAAGCAGAGCTATAAGGCCTTCAATATTCCACCTTGTATTAAAGATAATTTCTCTCTTTGTTTGTTTTCAAGGTTAGCTCGATATATCAAGGTTAGATTTCTTTCAATAATGAATTTTATCCACTTGTTAGTCATTTACACATTGCATCTATCCTAGGGGATTCAAAGTGTTAGAATGGTGTAGGATGTGTGTGTAAAGTGTATCTCTATTTTTCAATTCTGATTATGGTATTTCAGACATGTATTTGAGAATGGTTGAACATAGGGGTTCTTATAACCTAGTGAATAGTTATAATATGTTTTTTTAACTTCATGTTTAAATGAAATTACTGGTTTACTTATGTTTCTTAGTACTACTGGCACCAAAGCGAAATTCACTCTAGATAAAACTTATTATTGATAATAAGTTCTTATTTGAAAATAATATGAGAATATGCCCTGAGTGTATTTGGCAGTACTAGTATAACTAGTATATTTATCTTTTGTTATCTATTTTTTTTGTGTTCACATTCCTTAGAGTGACCAAGTATTTTCCAATGTTATTTTTTATAATTGTGTGAGGTTCGTACACATCATTCTTTTTAGTATTTACATCACGTATGAGATATAGGATAAAATAAGAGTAATTTTTTATGTTCAGTATATTGGTAGCAAGCTATAGTTAGTATTTTTAGCTTCCAATCCTTTTAGTTACTTATTGTAGAAATTTGCAAACATGAATTTTTTTCTTCGATTACAAATTGCATTGTATTTATGGTTTGTAACACCTACAAGTTTCATATCTCTAACTAAGCTTTGTTTCTTCAACACATGGTCATGCGGTCCAACATTAAGTGCAATACTAACTACTTTATTTATTTTTCTTAGTTATTTCTTCCGCAAGATTTATTAATGTATAATGGGTTCGTCATATATTCAATACAAAATGCATAGTTTGGAATTCCTGTGATATTAAATTATCATTCTACCCTAATTTCTCTCAACTCCTACCTACCTCTAAAGGGGATATCATCTATTCTCATGCATATTAAATCCTGGAAAAATTGCACCCTATGTAAGAGATGTTAAATCCTTAAGGGCTACCATATTCTTATAATAATTCTTCATATAATCACATGCTAATAATATTGCTCTAACTTATTTAATCCCTGGCAAATTATAAAAACACCATTTATTCTTGAATGCATGTGTTTGCATATGTAAGGAAGATAAGAAAATTTACATCAAGTTATGATTTATAGCCCAGAACTACATACCAATCATCAAATAGATTAAGGAAGGTGTTCATTATACATGTATCATAATCTAGTACATATACAATATTACCTCTAGAATTCACATTCATCTACGAGAAACATAAAAAGGAATAAATATAAAATATAAAATATGTCTAACAGTTATAAAATTCTTTTCATAGAATAATACAACCAGAATTCTAACCACAACCACTCCTTGAAAATTACTCAGGATCAAAACATGTTCCTGTCGACCATGAACTACTCCACCAATTCCCCACAAGCTAGGATTATGCTTGACAGTGGAATCAACAACCCCTTTTGATTCATTGGCGATTTCTTTTATAATTTTCCTTCCCAACAAATTTGTTTAGGAGCATCCCACATTTTGCATCTTCCAACACATTTTCTTAGGCCTTTCCTTTTGTTCTCTTTCTTTTCGAAAAAAAGGTTCTTTTCCTTTTTCCTTAAATCTTTCCTTTCTCTCCCATAGTGATTTATTTCACCTAACTTAATATATTTCTCCAACTAAGTGATTTAATAGATCTTTCTCTCACATCATATTAAATCCTGTCTATTTACTCCTAGGGATTTTTAGGATTTATTTAGGGGAATATTTATCTTGAATGTAATCACCAATGAATGTTTCTATCTTGAAAAGGATCGTCTAACTCTAGTGCCTCTTTCCTCAGTAATTTCCAACAATTTATTTATTACTAATAATGTATTAATTACATCACAATAATTTTATTGATTATATCATTCCACATTGGCTTCCCTAGCCATCTAGTGTAAAAATAGTCCATGTCTAAAAATAATAAATCATTAACATAGAAAATGAAGGGGTATTACAAACTAATTCTCCTTATTTCCATTAGCGCAGGGTTCTACCATATGTTCCAAAAAACCATTTAAAATTGGGCTCTAGAACCTTGTGAACATCCCCAACTTGTGCTTCATTGGGGTGGAAGAAAATCTTTGATTTTTTATTATTTTTATTAGCATCATCGTGTTTTCGGCAATCAAATTGATCACAAAAAAATTTATTATTCAATGGAACCTATATGACCAATTCGCATAGCTCTAGGTCAAGAAGATTTGCAATATTCCATTCACTAAATAAATAAATAACTAATTTAGCAGACTAGGAAACCCTTATTTGATACTATGTAAGAGTATCATGTATTACTAATATCTATGGATTTAGATATGCTAATTTCTTGAGAAGAGTTCGTTTGATTTGGAAATATTCCTATCAAAATTGATCTGGAATATTTGAATATATATATATATATATATATATATATATATATAATATATATAGATATATATATATATATATATATATATATATATATAATATATAGATATATATAATATATATATATATATATATATATATATATATATATATATAGATAGATAGATAGATAGATAGTAGATAGATAGATAGCTTAATCGCATCGCTATCAACAATGAGTTTTATACAAAAGAAAAATTATTACTATCAAACCTTTTCCTTCAAAGAAAAAATCTAATTTTCAAATAGCAACTAACATGTTAGATATTGAGATAAGTGTAGTTAGTATCATATCTTAAATCCTAACTCTAGGTAACTTGAATAGATAATGAATTTTAGATGTGTTATTTGCATATCTACTACAAAAGACTATCAAATCTACAATCCAAATCTAGAATACCTCTTAGATCTACCATATTATATGTGAAGTAGATTTGAAATACTCAATTAGATGTACTATGCTATCAAATTTGGTATTATAGCTAAATTAGGTCTATCCAAATCTACTTATCATCATAAGTGACATAGGTCTAAGGGTTGGAGCCAAAGATCTGATACCAAATGTAACAACTCAAAATCATAACATACAATTCTACATCAATCCAATCTATAAAAAAATATGAACACATAAGTATTCATCTAGATAGCACATAATTTACAAGATCATGAAATGAAAGAAGTACTTGTCATTGGTGATATTTCTTACTAGATAATTTAGAGTGGTTATGTTATTTCACTCATGTTGTCTGCAATGTCGTTTTAGGGATGACTCACCACCCAATTAGTAAGCTCACTTGCACAAAATATTTTTGCAATTGGCCACCTCCAAGCCCTTAGTTAGCTATGACTAGTGACATCTTCACCTCACAACATTCTCTTCTTGAAAGAATGAATGTATCTCATCTCCCTTTTGAACCATTAAATAGAAACAAGTGTTCCAAAAATAGTAAGGTGCTTGGAAATGGATTTGTATGTGCACAATTCATGTGTTATCATGTCATTAAGTTTTTATTTTATTTTATATATCAATATATATATTTCGATTTTACTTAATTTTACTAATTTTATATATTATATATATATATATATATATATATAATATATATATATATATATATATATATATAGATAGATAGATAGATAGATAGATAGATATATATTATTATTTAGTCTATTATTTGTTACTTTTTATTTTTTTATTATTATTATTTCTTTTCTTGTAGGGAATTATGCTCAGTTGGACAAACAATAAACCCTCTCATGCTTTACTGAAAATATGAGACAGACACGTAAAGGGATCTACTATCCTAAGGTTAGAGTCATTCAACAATGCAACAAGTCGGTTGAAATTGCAAAAGCATGGGTGAAGAATAACCTTCTTATCCTTCTGTGTAGATCAATCAAAGGGTTTAGTTTAGTTGAGAATCACACCCAGATAACTCCAAAGGTCGATCCTAAACCTAAAGGAACACATGAAAAACCTTCACAGCATAATAATATTGTTAATAAAAACCACTAAGTAATGAAAAGCTACATAACATTGAATACATAATTAGAAGACCTACCTTGAAAAAATCATTAATAAAGAATAATATAAATGAAAAAACTTGGGGCAGTGTGGGAAAAAAATTGTTGAGCACCATCTAGAGTAGGTGTACATATGGTTCCTAGATTGGGTATAGATTATATAGTGCGATAATAAGTAATAAGTATAGGAAATATTGCAAAATGGGTTGGGCGATAGTGGAGGAAAGGTCTCTGCAAAATACCACAACTCACTAACAATAATTGGAATGTTTAGGTGGGAAACTAATGAAGACACAATAGAAGAAGGAGTGGCCTAAATTAAAATGGGCCGAAGAGGATAAATAAGGGGAGGAACGAGGCACAAAGCCTTCTATAAAAGGGTCATCTACTAGAAGAAATCTTGGTCAGTATGGTCTAATGCAAGGCCTAATATTTGAGGCAAATTCCCCTTGATTAGAGGGGTGATCTGGTTCACTAGAAAATTCCTTCAAAGTGAGTGGAGGAAGGCCTCACAGGTATCAAGACTAATGAAAAGATCTTGTAGTAGCCACGTCTAAGAGATCAAGACTAATGACAAGGTCTAAGAGATCAACAAGTAATTAGAATTTCCCTATAGCCACAACTAGCTAGTGATGAAATTTAGTAACGAAAGACTATAAGAAGAACCAAGTTTAGATAGACAAAGTTATGACTACTCTTAAGCTTCCCCAAAACCTCGTTAAGAAGGCACCAAGCACTCTTGTGAGGATGAGTTCCCTTGCGAAATACTAAAGACATAGTAGGCTCGTTTGTATTTAGGTACCATGGTAGCCCACCAAGTCACCTTGTATATGTTTCCCTATGATTTTGGCCACTACATTTTTCAAAATCACCATGCGATGGGTAGTGGTCATGGGCAATAGGCTGTGTGGGTAGGAAACCTAAGTCCATGGCTAAGCCTTGAAATTCCTGAGGGAATCCTCAATTTATAGAATTTCCCACAAAATGCACTCAAAGGCCAACTACCATCTGTTAGGCACCTATACTACTAGTGTAAACCCTTATTGTTATCAGTACAACCCCCTTATTATATTGTTGTCCCCATTTAGTCCCCATATTCTTATTATTGTGTCCCATAGAAGCCCACTATTGTGATTATTGTGCCCCTACATTATTATTATTATTATTCTGTCGGCTCTTATTATATTATGACCCCTTAGAATCCTATATATAGAAAGGAGGTATTGTCATTTTTATCATCCAAGAATTATTCATTTGTGTAATGTAAAGGAATTTTCCCCCTCGAAGAGGCTAAATTCTAAGGCGTTGATCTTTCTTTTCCATCTTTCTGTGAGCTAGTTTCATAACATTTGGTATCAAAGCTTTGGATTCTAGGGTTTTGCTGCTCCAAATAAGTCATTGTGGAATTTTCGCTATCACCTTTTTTCTGCAATGTTTCAGAAGGGAAAAAAAACTAATTTGAGAAGAAATCAATTTGAACCTCGTGTCCAAATTTCAAATCTTGTCTCACTCTATTTTTGTAGATATGATCTGAGGAAGTTAGAGATTTTGTATACTCCCAAATTACATTCCAAATAGGTGACCAAGGGAAAATATTCATAACTTTTGTTCTAAGCATCAGATTGAAATTTTGTAAGAAGTTTCAAAAAGAGGACTTCCTATAGTTCTCTGTATATCAGTTTCAAGTACTAAGGTCAAAACAGTCAGATGTGGCATGTAGTACAAGTTTGTTCTATTGAACTAGTCTATAATTAGGCCACCGTGGGAGATTTGGCCTAAATCTTTCTTTGATAATAAAATTTTGATCAGACTTACAAGGTTAGAATGACAACTCAAAGAGCTATCATTGGAAGAAATTTTCGAACATGGAGATCTGAAATTTCAGAGTTATGGTCATTTCAAGATAGAGATCCTAAAATCAAGAAAAATCGAGATGAGGAAGTTTGATGGCAAGGTGTTATAGCTCCAAATCTCACTATTATGGTTTGTGATGCTACACTCATGGCCTAGGGAAACCCCTCCTTCCAGACCTGGTCCTAAATTTAAAAAACAATGTTTTATTCCTTGTACGCGACATTGCCCTGAGTTAAATGCGTGTATACGCGGGTAGTCATATACCCAACCCACGTATATGTATTTAAACACTTAAAATATATACATAAAACTCCTTATTTTCAGGTGGAGATCGCGGGTTTTACCTACTGATCACCTGTTAGTGCCCGTGGCCCAACTGTTCCCAACCAACTCCTAACTAAAAAACTACTTTGGGAGTGGTATAAAAAGACATCAAAGGGAAGGCCTAAGGGAAGAGAGAAGAGAGAGAAAGGTTATTATACTGAAAATTTTCCCCTGACCAGGTCTGAAGACCCTTGTGCCTTCTGCACTTCCCCCATTTGTACAGGAAACCCTTGTTTCCTTGTGAGTTGATGTTCATCCACTAGTTATGGCATCATGGAGTGAGTCTTGGAAGGAGATATGCTAAAGGCTTGAGGCTGGACAGATCCAGAAGGAAGCTTTTCTTGGAGCCTGCTAGAGGTTGCTTAGGTGATATTATTCCTTTTGTACATTCTATTTGTCTATAACAAAGAAACACGTCTTGGTTCCTGATATGCTTCTTCTTTATGTTTATGATGTTCATGTTTGAATTTCATATGTGAATGGCTGTGTAAAGTTCATAACTAACTTCCTTCTTTTATAACATAAAGATGATTTCTTTATAAGTCTTTGTCCATATATTGTTGTATTCTTTGGAATTGGTTGTTTTGCAGGACAAAGGAGTGAAAGGGACTTGAAGAAGGGTTTGGACCCTTGAGGAACTTCTCAAACGTAGGACCTGAGGTACGCCCTTCTTACTTTCGAATTTACTTTTAATAGCATAATGGTTGTGTGAATGTGTGTTTCTCTATTTAGACAACTTTCGGTCTACTAGGGTTTCCACCCAAAAGCCCTAGGGGAGCAATTCCCTCAACACAAGGATCCGGTAAATTGGATACTACAGATGGAGAAATATTTTGATCTACATGGTGTACCAATGTTACAAAAGGTATGTATTGCATCTTCATATTTAGAACAAGATCAATTTTTATGGTATAAAGGGCTTTGTTCTCATAAACTACTTGTTATGTGGTCAACTTTCACAGAGGAAATTATAGCACATTATGAGGATACATAGAGCAACACCTGCTTTAGAGGAAAACCACAATAATTGGGAGAGAAAAGAGCGAAAGGGCTTTGTTACAATGTGGAAAGAAAAATTATGGCAACAAGGAAGTCTACCACTCACAACTATAAACATGGAAGTGTTGTTTCTGCTAGCCTTCCACAACCTACAAGGGTTACACCACAACAATTGGAAGAAAAAAGAGAAAAAGGGCTTTGTTACAATTGTGATAAAAAATACATTAAAGTTCATAAGTGTGCTAAGAGGAAATTATTTTACATTGATTGTGGAGAGGAGAAAGAAAATGATCAAGAAATGTCAAAATAAGAGTATGTACACCAGGAACCAACTCGAGAGAAAGAAGAAATGAATTCGACCAAATCATGTAAAGCATTGGAAATAATTACTACTTCTCAAACTCTTAATATAGAAGGACATATCAAGAAGAAAAATGTTCAAGAAGTGAAAGATCACATCAAGAAAGAAGAAATGAATCCAACCATATCTTGTAATGTAATGGTCAGAATTACCACTCCTCAAACTATCAAGATAGAAGGACATACTAAGAAGAAAAATGTTCAAGAAGTGAAAGATCACATAGAGCATCAAGAAATGAATCTGACCATATCTCGTAATGCATTGGAAGAAGTTATGACTCCTCAAACTCTTAATATAGAAGGACATATCAAGAAGAAAAAGATTCAAGCAGTGAAAGATCACATCGAGCATCAACAACAAGTTCTTCAACTTTTAAAGGATAATGCCACTTTGGTGCAGAATCGAATGAAGCAACAGGCAGATCAACATTGCAATGAAAGAAGTTTTGATGTAGGTGATTGGGTATTTTTATGGTTACAAACATACAAACAAATTTCCCTCAAGAAAGCTATTTATGAGAAGGAAATGTTGGCAATACTACACACACTTAAGAAATTGCGACCTTACCTAATGGGAAGACACTTCAAGGTAAAAATGGATCATGATAGTATTAAATACTTTTTAGAACAAAGATTATCCTCTGGAGAGCAACAAAAATGTGTCACAAAGATGTTGGGTTATGACTTTGAAATCATCTACAAAAAAGGGAATAAAAATGTTCTGGCAAATGCACTCTCAACAAAGGATGAGGATGTGGAAGCATTGTTGTGCTCGATTTCTATTATCCAACCAGATTGGATAAATGAAATAAGGTATGAATGGAAGAAGGACGAAGATGTGTGGCCACTCATTTAAAAGTTGTAAAATATCCCAGTTCAAACAATATTTCCAGAACTTGATGAGGAAGGAAAAATCATATTGGAGCCTAGAGCAGTCATAGAAACAAGAACCCAACATCTACGAAATCGATCAATTTTAGAATATCTCATCAAGTGGAATAACTTACCTGCAAAGGATTCCACATGGGAGGACAATAATTTTATACAGAAGCATCAAGAACTACTCAAGCATTGACGACAATACTTTTTGAAGGAGAGCAACATGTTAGGTCCCTATACTACTAGTGTAACCCCTTATTGTTATTATTACAACCTCCTTATTATATTGTTGTGCCCATGTAGTCCTAATATTTTTATTATTATGCCCCATATAAGCCCACTATTGTTATTATTGTGCCCTTACATTGTTATTGTTATGTCAACTCTGATTATATTATGACCCCTTAGACTCCTATATGTAGAAAGGAGTTCTTGTCATTTGTATCATCCAAGAATTTTTCATTTGTGTAATGTAAAGTGATGAAAGGAGATTTTGGGGTAAGCCAATTTCCCCTTTCATTTAAAATTTTGATCCTAAGGCCTGTGGTTATGGCCTACTAATTATCGGAAGCATTAAATATGTGCTTAAGCCTTAGCACCCTGGACCATTCACTCTATCGGAATACACAAGAACTACATGGGAAACACATGGAAAGCACACAGTCCAAAGCATGGCCAGACTTCAAATATTTTACCTTTATTTATGAATTTAGATCTTGAGGTATGTTGGTTATGGGCCCACAAATCTATCGGAAGTGTTATTCATGGTCTTAACCTTTAAAAATTGGGACCATACAACTTAGTCAATTTTTATTTATAAATCGACCACAACACTTTATCGGAAATACACAATATTACATGGTGAAACCCGTAGTCGAACCATAAGGCTGGATCTCAAAAATTATTCACCAGCATTTATAACTTCAAAGGGTCTGCTCCATCGCTATTAATGCATCACTTAATCAACATTCCATCACACCATCACTTAACCTTCCCAAAATGGGATCAACGATTAAATCTCCACCATTGATTCTTTTCTTGATCCAACGGCTGATGTCTTTTCCTACTCTGCGCTTAGTGGATATGATGGCCACAGCGATTTCGGGTGGATAAGTAGCACATGAATTAACCACCTAATAAGTGGTTTCTTCTCTCCTCCTCGCTACTACGTGTCAATCACTAAGTGGAATCAAGTGCTCACCCTTCAATACGACTTATCATTTGTTCTCAATCCTATGAACCATTTCCTGTTGTGAAATGACTTTCCTCATGAATTAACTTCCGCACTCTTCCAGATTCGATGATAGTTGATATATTCCATCAGATGGTTCTGATGGTTCCTTTAGGTTCTGCCATTATTGTCCATTGATCTCATAGACCTGACGGTTCCCATTCTTTTCTCCTTATGCCATTAATCTTATGTTTGTTGATGGATTCTATGTGAAAACACTGGTTTCTGCGATACTCTGTCAACAGACGACATTCATATTACTAACATCGTTAGGTCGCCATCGATCCTATAGTGATCGATGGTCGATCAACACATTTACAAATGGGATTTAAGCTCTCAACACATATATACACAAATAACTCAAAAAGGCACTAACACACATGGAAGTCCACACAATATGCATCTATTCATTATACACATTACGATTACATCCTAAGGCATCTCAGCCTTAGTAACTGTTCTTCTCTCGACTACATTGTGGATACTCTAGGCTTACACAAATTCTATTTGTTACTTTGTCTGTCTATCTATCAGCTATTTGTCTCATGATATATGTATAGAACACATAGCATCATCATTATAGGAATATTGGATTGGATCACTGAAAGAGTCTGATAAATCCTCCCCTTGATTTCCTCAACAAACCCCTAAACTCTCTATACACATACATACATATGGAAGATTACATTTAATTAAGTCTTCGAGAGACTTTATCTATTCCATTATTTAAGCTTTGTTTTAAAATAAATTTTCCCCTATTTAGCTCCAATGGTCCACATCGCCCTTTCTCTACTTTGGATTCCTCCTTTAATGAAGAGTGTGAGATGCTCCCGCATTAGACTCCCGAGGCACAAAAATCTATGACCTCCTGGTCATATGCTTCTCCTTATCCTTAACAATTCTACCCACTTCTTCAGTGGAACTACCTTCATGATCTTCTATGAGCTGCAACCAACCTCTATAGTAACAGTCTTCCTCTGCTACATAATACCTCA
The DNA here is from genome assembly GCA_000404065.3 of Pinus taeda. Lineage (NCBI taxonomy): Eukaryota > Viridiplantae > Streptophyta > Pinopsida > Pinales > Pinaceae > Pinus > Pinus taeda. Next base: position 89,590 of record APFE030952085.1, on the reverse strand, counting down.
CCAAGCTTTCTCTTGAGCTTAGTATTTTGGCATCCTTCTAGTTTTCTTCTCTGGAACTAATTGAGCACTCCTTACTCTAGGTTGCTGCAAGTCTTCTCACCTTCTGCTGCCACTATCCACATGATAGTAAAGACCATAAAATCTCTAGTTTTAAACAACTATACCTCCTTCTCCTTTTGTTTGCACTCTTTCTTTCTTCTGGTAGGAAATCTTCTTTCCCTTTAACCTTTCCCTGCTTTGATATCAAATGATGCAGCATTACCCCAATTTACACCCACAATATGCATGTCAAAATGCATAAGTCTTGTCTGTCCCAGGAATTTTAATTCTCTAAGGAGTCAAATCTTTAACCATCAATGGTTAAGGCCCCCTTTCTTAATCTCTGTGCAATAATTTATAGACTAAGTAAGTCTAACCCTTAATCCATCCTTTCCTTTCTATCGGAAATCATTCACTCTCATAAACCTTAGTTTAAACATTTTATTAACCCTTAAGCTGCATATATATTCAAACCCATTTATAATTGGACTTTGACATAGAAACCTCATATAGGTGATTTATTCTATTATAACCCCTTTATGGTAGAATTCCATTACAAACATACCTTTTCTACACTTTGTAAAGCCCTTGCACAATTTCTGAGGTTTCCCTTTATCGCTTATCACAATTATGATTCTTTGTGATCACACTACAATATCCTTGCATCCTTGATATGTGATAACATAACCTTCTTGAACTCAAATTATTAGACCCTCATCTATACTCTATCTATTCTGTCTCATGGCTTCAATCCTTTCTGCTGCACTCTGCATTCTCTGATCTCTGATCGCGCTTAATGCTTAAGTCAGATTTCGACAGGATTACTCTCACATCTATAGATCATCGAGTCTACACGTCAAATCCTTCCTCTATACTCTATCATCCTTCATTATCCCCAATCTCTAATTGAATAAATTGCACGTCAATTCTCCATCGTGGATCTGCACTCAACGGATCGAACAGTCCACGATGATTTCGGGTGAGACACAAGCACGGAGAAAACCCACATGAAAAGTAGTTTTCTCTCTATCGTCTGCTACTACGTGTCACTTGATTAGTGGAATAGGGTGATTACCCTTCAATACCACTTAACTTTTGCTCCACCTGAAATACCACTTTCCTGTAAAAAAATTGCTTTGTCGTCGACTATCTTCTGTGCTCTTCCACCATGCGAATCGATCCTATCCATTGATCTGTAAGATCCAATGATTGTTGTGCATCACTTCTTCACTTCTCCACTCTTCTCTTTACTTATGTTTTATCCTATTTCTTCAACGTTTTCTCAGTGGTTTAAGTTTCTTCAAAGGTTTTCATCCTTCTGCTATTTTGCTGCTCAATTCACTCCTGAGCTTGACTACTATGAATCCTCATATCGACATCTCTCCAGAGCTCCACTCTAATCCTCCAATTGGATTCAAAGACCCATTATGATTCCTCTAAATCATTCTCTCCCTCTGCGTGTTCTACATAAATCTTCCTTCAACCTCTGTTACAGAGCCGACAAATTCACACACAATTCAATCAATCAATACCTATAACACACACACATATACAATTTGGGATAAACCTCTGTATGATAAACAAACAACTAATTACATGTGAGACTCTCTATTTCTCTAGCGTGCTATTCAATATTAGTGGCCTCTACTTTACAGTCTGTCCATAGGTTTATGGTCACACCTATCTCACCTATCTAACCGCCTCTTTTATTCATGCCTTTTAGGCTTACATTTATACCAAAAATGTTTTGTTGAAATAATTCCAGTTCAGATCCTTAATCTATTGAACTGACTCCTAAATGTCCTCTAAGTCAACTTCTAACTCCAGTTAATCCCTAATAATCCTCTCTAGTTCCTCGAATCATGAAACTACCTTAAGAGTTATAATTGACTTCAAACTCTCTTGTCATTATTAACCACTCATGTTCTCCTTCATTCGAGAGAATTTACAAAAATCCTCACAACATCTAATTAATTCCTATTCTAATCACTCAAAAGCCTAAATATTACATTAACATAACACTTAGGAAACCAACTTCCCTAAAACACATGACTCTTTATGTCTACTAAAATACAATGATTCTTCATGGGTTGAATGCTCCTGCATCAGACTCCCAAAGTAGAAAATATTCATGATCTCCTCATCACATGTCTTCGTAACTTGATAGAAAACTTCTAGGGTCCCAAACTTTAATTTGTAGCTGCCCAAATGGCTTCCACCTTTGTTGCTGCTATATGTCTATTGTATTTTGTTTCATCTTCCTCTCCTTGTCAATCAGGTTCAAAATCTGATTGATCTTCCTTCCTACTTGATCTGGATTTAAACAAGAATGCAATAAATTACAAAGATAACCATATGCACAAAGATGCAGTGGAAATAATAGTTCATTTCGTTGATGGAAAATACTGAAATATGCTTACAACCGGAAATAGAAATAAAACAGCTAGGGCGATGGTAGCTTATCTCTGAGAAGAGATGTGGTGGCTACATGCCTCTGAACTATTCTGAACTATGTTACAATGAGGTTCGAAGGCCTATTTATTGTTGAGAAACAATGGAAAACCCTCCACATTCCAAAACCTAACCCTAGAAGATGAAACACCAAATTGTGGGCCCCGTTTTGGGTAAGTTGGTACATCAACTTCCCAGGGTCGCGAATTGGTCGTATTATCTCCATTTGATGTGCATGATAGCCCGTTGGAAAGATCTCTCCAAGGACTATGATGAAAAAGATGATTTTTAGGTAGAAAAGTCATTGGCGGTAGATTTCCTAAAAAATGTCATTTAGGGCCTCAAAACGGCTCCGGAAGTTTAGGACTCGAAAACTGCTAAAAATAGTAAAATGTGCTATAATTAAGGAAACTAAAAAATTCAAAGAGACAGTTGTCGGGGTCCAAATGGGATAGGTTGGTGGCCACCAACATCCACCTGGATCATTTTTCCCCCTTAGGAAGCAATGGTCCCCATTGCGTTGAGTTCCTCCTTAAGATGAGGAAGCTTCTATTGAGCTGGGTCTCTGGTGAGCTGTTCTGCAATCTTTGATGTGTCCAGAAATGGTGGGAAGCATGGTTGACGATGGTCCATATTGAACACTTGGTGCAAGCGAAGGAATGGAGGAATGTTGTGCTTCAAAGCATTGTTGCTCGTAGCCTTGGTACTGGTGTAAGGACCATGTCAAAGTGGTCTGAGTTTATGATGGGTTCTGGTAAGGCGTTCTCTCTGCAGATGCAACCAAACTTTGTCGCCCACCTGAAACTTATGTGGTACCCCTGTGGGTGAGGGGAAGTTGTTCCTGTGTTCTGTCATCACTGTATCCCTTTGCTGTTGTTGCTGCGTGGAGGAACCCTTTGCAGGGGTCATGGATGTAGCAATGATCTTCCCTTTACTTTGGGAGCGAACTGAATAGGAAATAAATTTCCTAGTCTGGGAGATGAGCTTGCTGCCTTTCTTAGAAGTGATCAGAGAGGTGGCAGTAGGTGGGGCTACCTCCGGTATCCTGTATAATGAATTATTCAAAGAAATAATGACACCACGAGGCCTTAACTCGTACACAGCATGTTGCCTCCACAAGTATGGTTGGCCTAATAATACATCACAAACATTCAGAGGTGTAACATCACACAATACCTCGTCTTTGAAGGGCTTGATGCTATAGGGAAGGTGGCACTGCTGGCGAACTTTGAGATCTCGTCCTTCATGAAGCCACCCGATACTATATGGCTGTGGGTGTGGTGTAGTTGGTAGGCCCAACCGCTTCACGACCTCAACTGAAATGAGGTTCTTTTGGCTGCCACTGTCAACAATGAATTGCAGTGGTGAACCCTTCACCCACATCTGTGAGTGGAGAAGACGCTCCCCCTCCTCTGGGTCTTCGAGCTCCTTCTTTTGGATCTTGGTGGTGGCAACAGTGCACTGGGCTCTGCATCAATGATTTGCTTCCCTTTGCCATTCCCCTTGTCAGGTTCTGGCTCAGGGTCAGAACATGCATCTAATTCGGAAGCCTTCAACTCTGCCACCAGCAACTGCTTGGTCTGACACTCACTTGTGTTATGAGTGGGACTCTTGTGGAACTCACACCAGTTTCCTATGTCCTTCTTCGGCTTTGTGGTGTTGTTCTTTTCTTCTTGCTTCGATAGGTTGTCTTAGGTCACCCTGCCTTGGCTTTGTCCTTTGGGCTTCGGATATGTAGATCCAAAGTCTCGCTTCTTCTATTTGAACTTTTGCTCGATTTTGACAGTGTATCGGTATGCTGTGCCGAGTGAGGAGATGTTCAAGAACTCCATCTCTTCTTGGATGTGTCTGTGTAGGCAGCCGCGGTATTTGAGCACTAGATGTAGCTCAGAATCTTTGATACCCAACTGTGTGCGAAGGGTATGAAAAATGTTTGTGAACTCCATCACATCTTGATCTCGTCCCTGCCGCAATGTGGTCCATTTGATGTATTTGTCCTCATAGCTTTTGACAGGGTAGTACTTCTCCTTGATGGCATCCCGAAAGTCATTCCAAGTGGGTGCGGCTGAAAATAGTGAGCCTATACTTTCATCCTTCTGCTCGCAATAGGTTTCCCACCAGTCCTTAACGTGGGGGGCTGCTTTGAGAAGAGGGAAAACAATCTTTTCCTGATTTGAAAATTCATGAACAAAAAAATACCCATCTAGCAAATTTAACCATTTATCTAAGGCATTTGCGTCTATTTGACCCTCGAAGATGGGGATTTCAAAATTAACTTGTACCTTAAATGGTGTGGCGTTTCCAGAGTAGCTGTTGGAAGCCGATGCATCACCTCTAGGTAGCCACTGAAGGATCTACGCAAAGCTATCCATCATCGCATTCCTTTGCCGCTCGAGGACTTCTTCGAGCAAGATTTTGATAGGATCTCCTACCCCCTCATCTTTCTTCTCATCTTCCATGGGAGGCGATCGAGATTTGCGAGGCTGGTCTGGCAAAGGTTCGACCAGTTCAAGCCCTAACTCCTTATATCCCGACCTCGTTGGGGACATGCAAAGGAAAACAGAGAAAAAACAGACCGCTCTGATACCACTGATCTGGATTTAAACAAGAACAAATTAAATTACAAAGATAACCATACACACAAAGATGCAGCGGAAATAATACTTCATTTCATTGATGGAAAATACTGAAATATGCTTACAACCGGAAATAGAAATAAACCAGCTAGGGTGATGGTAGCTTATCTCTGAGAAGAGATGTGGCAGCTACATGCCTCTGAACTATTATGAACTGTGTTACAATGAGGCTTGAAGGCCTATTTATTGTTGAGAAACAATCGAAAACTCTTCACATTCCAAAACCTAACCCTAGAAGATGAAACGCCAAATTGTGGGCCTCGTTTTGGGTAAGTTGGTACATCAACTTCCCGGGGTCGCGAATTGGTCGTATTATCTCTGTTTGATGCACATGATAGCCTGTTGGAAAGATCTCTCGGAGCACTATGACGAAAAAGATGATTTTTAGGTAGAAAAATCATTGGCGGTATATTTCCCAGAAAACATCATTTAGGGCCTCAAAACGGCTCTGGAAGTTTAGGACCCGAAAACTGCTGAAAATAGTAAAATGTGCTATAATTAAGGAAACTAAAAAATTGAAAGAGATAGTTGTGGGGGTCGAAATGGGATAGGTGGGTGGCCACCAACATCCACCTGGATCACTACTGCTATCAATTTCCTCCACATCGATTGTTTCATCATTAATTGCCATAATTCATCAATCTCTATCCCCTATTTGCACTCTTTCTTCCTTCTTGCAGGAAATCGTCTTTCCCTTTAACCTTTCCCTGCTTTAATACCAAATGATGAAAGGAGATTTTGGGGTAAGCCAATTTCCCCTTTCATTTGGAAATTTTGATCCTCAAGCCTATGGTTATGGCCCACTAATTATCGGAAGCATTAAATATGTGCTTAAGCCTCAGAACCCGGGACCATTCACTCTATCAGATTACACAGGAACTACACGGGAAACACATAGAAAACACATAGTTGAAAGCATGGTCAAACTTCAAATATTTGACATTTCTTTACAAATTTTGATCTTGAGGCCTGTGGGTTATGGGCCCACAAATCTATCGGAAGCATTATTCATGGCCACGACACTTAGTTGATTTTTCTTTATAAATCGGGACCACAACACTTATCGGAAATACACAGGATTACATGGGAAAACCCGTAGCCAAAACATAAGGCCGGATCTCAAAAATTATTCACCTGCATTCATAAATTCATCAGGTTTGCTTCATTAATTTCGACACATTGCTTAATCAGCATTCCATCGCACAGTCACTTAACCTTCCCGAAGTGTGATCAACGATTTAATCTCCACCATTGATTCTTTTCTTGATCTAACGGCTAATGTCTTTTCCCACTCAATCAAACTTGCACAACACTCCTCCGTCATTGATCTGCACTTAGTGGACGCAATAGTCCACATTGATTTTGGGTGGACAAGTAGCACGGGAATTAACTACTCTCTAAGCGGTTTGCTCTCTCCTCCTTGCTACCATTTGTTCTCAACCTCAAAAACCATCTCCTATTGCAAAAGGACTTTCATCGCAAATTAACTTCCACCATCTTCCACATGCGATGACCATTGATCTATTCCATTGATCTCACCGATTTGATGATTCCCATTCTTTTCTACTTATGTTGTTGATCTTCTGCTTGTTGATGGATTTTGTGTTAAGACACCAGTTTCTGCTATACTGAGTTAACATAGGACATCCATATAACTGATATCATTAGGTTTCCATCGATCCTACAATGATCGATGGTCGATCAACACACTTACAAATGGGATTTAAGCCCTCAATGCATATATACACAAATACCTCAAAAAGGCATTAATGCACATGGAAATCCACACAATACGCATCTATTCATTATACACAATACGATTACATCTTAAGGCATTTTAGCCTTAGTAACAGTTCTTCTCTCGACTACATTGTGGATACTCTAGGCTTACACAAATTCTATTTGTTACCATGTCTCTCTATCTATCCCCTATCTGTCTCACAATATATATATATCTATATATATATATATATATATATATATATATATATATATATATATATATATATATATATATATATATATATAGAGCACATAGGTTCATCATTACAGGAATATTGGATCAGATCACTAAGAGGATCTGATCAATCCTCTCCTTGATTTCGTCAACAAACCCCTAAACTCTCTATACCCATACTTGCATATAACATATTACATTTAATTAAGTCTATGAGAGACTTTATGTATTGCATCATTTCAGCTCTGTTCTAACATAAATTGTTCCGTGTTTAGCTCCGATGGTCCACATTGTCCTTGTCCGCTTTGGATTCCTCCTTTAATGAAGAGTCATGGATACTTCTGCATCATAAAGGAGGTTGCCCCCTTGAAGAGGCTGAATTCTAAGGTGTTGATCTTTCTTTTCTATATTTTTGTGAGATAGTTTCATAACACCATCTCATACTGTCCAATGTTTCCTCATAGTTAAGTCTTGTGTGAGAGGAGAAATCCTAGTTAATGGGAGTGCATTAGGATTTTCACATACACTAGTTTTGTTTTGCAAACTTGGGGAGTTAAGTTGCATATCATAACCAAAGACCCTAGCCTAAACTAATATGTTTTGCTCCTCTGAGAAAACATTTTTGATCAATTTTATTACATTGTTGTTTTTAAGGTACCTCTTTAATGCCTTTGGAAGTGTTTTGTCATATGATATCATGAAACTCTAAGTCAAACCAGGAAGATCATTCTCTTTTATATTTCCTTTCAATGACAATAATTCTATAGGGAGAGAGTGGTAGCATTTTGTTATAGCGGCTACAACCACCCTCCAAAATGTTTGCCTTAGCTTCATTTTGGAGCCTCACTTTCAACTTTTCAGAGCAGTTTTTCTTGCTTCATCAAGTTCACAAGATTTAGTGTCTTTCTTGGACAAAGCCAGCCTATCGATCATAGATTGATGCATTCCCCTCATAGGTTGTTCACTCGAACTTAGTCTAGCTACAGGCTAAGCAACTTTCCCAGCAAAATTGTGCATTTCTAGAGGGCAACCAACCTTCCCTCCAGAAATTGCACAATCCTGTCTGGCAGCCATCTGGGTTCCAAGATTGCGCAATCCTACCAGTCAACACTCCCAGCAGGGATTGCGCATTTTTCTCAAGGAGGGATGCTCAACCCAGAATTTGGGTAGATCTGGGTAGTATTCAACTGCTTTGCCCAGAAATTGCCCAAATCTCCTTGCCAGTCAGCAGAGCTCCCAACTAGAAATGCACATTTCCTTCAAGAAGTCAAACAACCTCTTGCATGTGTAGTTGAGTTGATTGGTTCCCTCTAGCACCGATAAAAATAGAATTGCATGCATAGGTTTCTTCTCCTCAGGTAGAATACAAAGGAATCCCTTGTCTCAAGGATCTATTTTTAGTAGTTGGAGGTTACATGCAAGGACAAATTCATAAACCTCTCACCAAGTGTCACTTCCCCTAGATTTTTTCCATGCGCACCACAACCTCGATGTTATCAAAACTCATCAGCCAAATGTTGGAGAGCTCATTCCTCAAATCAACCTTGTAGCTCTGACATCCCACATCACATCTAGGAGCAATTGGCACATTCAGCTCAACTGTTTTGGGGTAAGCTCACTTCCCATGCCTTGTGTTGCATTTCTATCACTTTTTTGTGTTTTCACTTGTGTGAGTATTTTTTTCTTGATTTCTTTGAATGCTTGCTATTTTCTACATGTATTCTAGCTTTTCCTAGCTCTGTTTTAGTTTTTGTTGCTATCTCACTGTTGTTGCATGAATGAAACTGTTTTGTATGGATGTTCACCCAACTAGCAAACTACCTCACCCACATGCATCTTGAACTATTTGTTGAATCTTTCATTCATGGTTTCCATGCACTATCAATCACTTCTTCTATCACTTAGTGTCACCATGCATTCACTATCTTATTTGCTTTCAGTTTCTTGTTACTGAGTCGAGCCAACCTTCGCATGGACTCTGCCTCCACCAAGGCTACATTGCACAATATTGGGAAGAAAGGCTCAATTTTCTCTCTAGAAATGTGAATTCCTACCTAGCACTGGTCTCTAGGACTATTTTGCATATTTTTGGAGGATAGTGGCTACTTGGCTCAAGAAATTGTGCAATTTTGTCCCTCGGCTAGCAGTCCTTTCAAGTTAGAATTGTGCATTGCACAATTCCAACATTCATTAGCTAGAATGGATTGTGCATTATGCAGTTCTGACATTCAGTCGGTCTCCTAGCAGCCTAGATTATGCCTTATGTAGTGTTGGTAGTCAGTCTCCTGACCTCCTAGCTGAAATTCCACAACCTTCATGATCATTCACCCAGGGATGTTGCAAGTTAGTTCTCATGTTCATTTTAGTTTCTGACTAATAAATTGCTTGCCATGAGTGTTGCCATGTCTCCGGGTATCGAGGGTGTTCATCTACCTCTCCATAGTACAGGTAGAATTGTTTCCAGGGGAGTAGAGATGAAGACACCATTTAGAGCACACTTGGGGATGCAGTCGACCAAGTGTCTATGGACTTGCCTACCCACGAAGACATCAAGTTGTTCATAGAAAAGGACATCAATATATGACATCAGCGGCATCACAATGATAAGCATCATGAACACCAGATGAAGACAACATACCAAATGCAACAAAAGCAAGAGGAGGGTTGTTGACAACACAGAGGTGGAATAAGGTTGCAAGCTCAAGCAGATCCATTGATGACGAAAGAAACTTTGGAGAGTCCAGCTATGAGGTGATGGCATGACATGAAGATATGTGAAGATGGAGAATGGAAGAAAGAAGGAGTTGCATGTACTAAAGCAAAAACTTAGGAAGAACATGTAGCTGCAAAGACAGACAAATGAGTTACAGCAGGAAGAGGAACAATAATGAGTGCAACATGTACTCACAAATGAAATTGTGCCCGTAAAAGTTAAAGATCCATCCCAACAGTTGACACGGAGTAGACATGGTGAGAAGTGTTGTTGATTTCATGCAAGGGATTCAACATCATGCATTTCATTGAGTGCATGCATGTAATCCAACCCATTCAACACACTCACCAAGGTGAAGAAAAGAAGCAAATCCAACTGGAGTTGAACATGTACTTCGGCAAGTTGATGCACATGACCATCATCACACACTTGAAGACCAACATGGACACTATGCATCAGTGTGTTTCTGGTTCAGCCACACCCAGGAAGACCATGCGCATGTTAGCAGACAATTTGGATGAAGGAGTTGAACCAATGGATCAATTGCAATGGAGGCGAGAATTCACTTCAGCAGGATGTCACCATGAGGTGCATGCACACCATCATGAAAGACCAAGCTTGGCATTATCTCACCACCTTCACCATGACAAGCATGTCAAAGATTTTGTCTCATCACAGTTGACTAAGTGTCAGTGATGTCTTGCAAGGCTTTCTCAAGCCATGTTGTCTCACATGAGTACATGTGCATTTTAATGTTGAGTTGTATCAAGTGTAAGTCAAGTGTCAATAGTTGGAATTAATAGTCATAGACCGGGCAAAGAGTCATGAGGGTAGTTGAACTGTCACAAAGGGGAATGTCAATGGTCACCCCACCCTTTTGTATAAATAGTCCCTGATAACTCATTGTAAAGTCTTTTAGTCAGCCAAGCTTTTGGTAAGACTATCTTGAAATGCACCTTAGCTTCTCCTCTACACGAAGCTAGTTCATCTCTTTGGAGGAGCAGATAGATGTGGTTGTAACATTCCACTGTTGGGCCTAGCAGGTTTACATTGATGTATTGTATGATTGGAACTTACACTTCTTTATATAATAAGAACCAACACATTTTCATGCATATGTTTTTATTGTAGTTGGACTGCTCTGGTTGCCTTAATGATATATGTTCTTTAACATACATATTGTGTATGAACTGATTTGTATGCAATTATATGAATCTTCTTGCAAATGTGTTGTATATGATGTTAATGTTGTCTCGTCCATGTCAACTGCTCTGTCAGACATCAAACCATTCACATGAACATTGTTGTAACAACTGTTGCACTCATTTAGAATAAACCATGAGTGTTGTATGTGTTATCTTACCTTGTATGTTGTGACTACCACATCCGAGTGGACTGCTCCACCAGAAGCTATGTATGTCCTTTTGTGTTGTGTGTTCCTATCTGAGTTGGGACTAATCCCTTTCAACCTAGAACTCACCTTCACTCTCATCTCAACCCACCTATGTTAGAACCTCTCATACACCTTCCTTGACTCACTACAGTGGTCACACCCTTTCTACTCAGAGAGTTATCTTACTTTCCTCTATGTTACATCACGGTTAAGGCATTACCTTACGACCTATTGTTGGGACTCCTACACCAAATAGTCTAAGGTTTAATTGGGACTTCTAATGGGGATATCCCCTTGACATGTCGGTAGGTCCAACACCATCAACATTTTTGGTGCAAGAAGAAGGGCATGATGACAAGCTGTGTCCTCTCATCCAGTTTTGAATCTTTGCACATCTTTCATGGAGTCTTGCACTCTTCTTCCCCCACAGTGTTTTTCAAATCATGAATATGTCTCCATCACGGGTAAGATTTTCAATATCTTGTCCACTCACACGTATGATAGTGAAGGTGAAGTGGCCTAACCTGATCACTTACATAACTTTCTTTCCATGCTTCGTGAGAAAGATGAGTTTTTTGATGAACAGGCCGGTTTGGTGCTTGCATACGCACTTCACGAATCTCCATTTTGTTGGGTGCTCAGCCTCCTGGCTAACACCATGTGCTCATTTGAGAAGCTATGTGATCTCATTAAAGACATGTTCTATCATTTTCATCCATACCATCTTGACAGGAAATTGTTACAACAATGGAGGGCTCTACATGACTCAGTTATTTATTTTTGGTAGTGCTTCCATGACTTCTAGTTTCAAGCTCCGAGGGGATGAAATTTGCTTATGTTTGGGACTAGTTCAAGTATTTCCTTATGAAATCTACCCATCCCAAGAGAAAGCTTGAAATCAATCCTCACTCAACATTCTTCATTTACAGAGCTGCGCAATATCATGTTGATGCGGACACCAACTCAACTGATTGTCTACCTTCCTCTCATTCAACAACTCCACCACTGCCAAGTGATGTTGAAGAGCATACTCACACGCCTGTTCATCCTTCACAGTCTCCCAACATCACTGCACTCAATTTTCATGTAGATTTGTTTGTGAGTCCTTTGAGTTCTCATATGCATTCTTGTTTATGAACTCTATCTTTTCACTTAGGTGTTCCTTCGAATAATGTTGTCTTATGTTCGTCCATAATGGACTCTTCACTTGTTTTGAATGAGGAGTAGCTCATTGATGGAGTTGGTGTTGCACAACCAACATGCACTGTCGTTCATGAAGAGTACGAGTGGGAGCTTGAGCATCAACACTCAGCGGAGGATGACTCCGCTCCATCTGAGCCCCCTCCATTCTTTTCTAACCTCTTTGGTGAACCTGCCATCCCTGACATCGCATGTGTATCTTCATCCATGTATGCACCCCTTGTTGATCACCCACAGGACTCACCGGATGTTAGTCCATCACTCGAGAACGAAGGAGATAAGTTACTAATTGAAGATCCACATGATCCTTCACTTGTATTTTTCGGAGATATAGAGGATGATTTTGTTCACTTTTCATTTACCCCTCTATTTGATTTATCTGATCATAAGGATGTCGAAGAATTCATTAATCCTTCTGATCATGGTGGTCATGATCCATTTACTTCCACTTTTTATCATGATCATCACTCTATCACAATTGATCTTTTGAAGCCACCCATTTATGATGATCTATCTAATGATGAAGTTGAAACACCCAAGACTATCGAGGCACTTTAGCCTGAGATGATGGTTATGTCAGGCCCTCGCTCTCTTGGCATTAGTCTCACTTCCAATCATGAAATTTTTTAATCACCCAAGGCTCGTCATCAATCGTCTGTATGCATTGAAGATCCATCTCACTCATAGATCGCACTTACTCCACTCAAACTACATGATCCCATTGCTCATGCATTGGAGGAGTCTTACATTACAGGAACTTGTGCACAATGCAAGTTAGCTTTGTTTCATTCATTTTCTTGCATGTCACAGTTTTTCTTGAAAGTTTCACATAGTGTCACCGAGCACCGTGATAAGTCCATGGACTGCCCGTCATGCACATGCACTCACTTATGTCTCGTGGGCACTTTGAAACATGAAGTGTGGTTGTCTTCATTGTTATATCTTTCTTGCTTGCTGGTTCACACAACTAGGTTGCTCGCAGACAAAACCTTCACCAACATGCATCTAACAATGCATCGGTGGCTGCATTGGAAGTATTATTTCACGTGATCAAGCCCATGCACTGTTAGTGTAGGATTAGAAGTAGTGTTTGCTTTCAGTTGTTTTCTTGCATGCTTCTTTTCTTACACTCTTCATTTGCTGGTTTATTTGCTTACTTGTTTTCTTACTTGCTTTGCTTTGTTCTTTATTAGTTTTCTTGTTTCGTCATAGGTTAGTTTTGCATGAAAGCATGTGTGACTCTTAAAATGAGCTGGGTAAAGTGGAAGAGGGCTTGCACAACTATCACTACTTGGTTATATGTCATCTTGCCTTTATATGATGAGCTTGTTACTTTTAGTCCATGATATGTAGAAGGAAAATACGTATTGTTCGAAGTGAACCTTGGTGATAACACTATGCTTGCTTGCTAACTAGCGTCAACTTCTCTAGTCGGTTGTTTTTGGGTTAACCCTTATCAGCTCAGTCAGGTAGAGTAAGGTGAGGGGGAAAGCCTTAACAGGCACATCAAAGATACAATAAACTACTTCTCTACTGGAACACCATCTTCTAGTCTCAATAAGTCAGGATCCCTCTTCCACCTCTAAAATGAATAAGTGTTATGCACAATTGAAAAAAATGAAAAATGAAAAAAAAAATAAAAGTTAAAAAATTCAAAGTGAAAACTAAATAAGATGAAAGAAGAGAAAGGCTTCCGATGTAGCGAGGTGATGAAAATAACTCCATCACGGTACTGACCATGCTCACTGGTAGTAGAGTTGTGCTTGTGTTCCTATGTGACTCCACCTAGGTACTATCGAGGCCTACTGATAGTGGAGCAACACCAGAGATGAAACTAAGACTCTAACGACTATACTGCTTGTGCACATATATACCCCTCAACCCCAATGGAAACAAATATGTTTCCTTTGCTTAGAATGTGTGTCAATTGACCAAAATCTTGGTAGATGATACATCTTACAATGAAGCTAATGTGAAACCAAGATGAACTGAGAGCTGAACAATAGCTCTAGAGGTGTTAGACTTTCTTTTCACAAACAAGGTCCATTAACAGAGATTGAGCTCTACCAGTGTGTCGCTAAGTGTTGTAGTGGCTACAACCAACCTCCAAAATTTTTCCTTAGCTTCATTTTGGAGCCTCCCTTACAACTTTTCACAACATCTTTTCTTACTTCATCAAGTTCACAAGCTTCAATGTTTTTCTTGCATAAAGGAAGCCTATCGATCATAGCTTGATGCATTTTCCTCACAGGTTATTCACTTGGAGTCGGTTTGGCTACAAGCTGAGCATCTTCCATAAGAAAATTGTGCATTTCTAGAGGGAAACTAGTCTTCCCTCTAGACATTGCACAATACTGTCTCGCAGCCTGCTGGGCTCTAAGATTGCGCAATCCTGCCAGTCAACAGTCCCAACAAGAATTTTGGAATTTTCCCCAGCATGGCTGCTTAACCTAGAATTTGTGAAAATATAGGTAGCAATCAACTGCTCTACTTAGAAATTGAACAAATCTCCTAGGTAGTCAGCCCAGCTCTAAGCTAGAAATACGTATTTCATTTAAGTAGTCAAAGAAGCTCTTGCATGTGTAGCTGAGTTGACCGGTTCCCTCTAGGACCGAGAAAAAAAAACTTGCATGCATAGGCTGCTTCTCCTAAGGCAACATGCAAAGGCATCCATTGTCTCAGGGATCTATGTTTAGTAGTTGGAGGTTACATGCAAGGAACAATTCAGAAACCTCCCACCAAGTGTCGCTTCCCCTATATTTGTTACATGCACCTCATAACCTCGATGTTATCAAAACTCATCAGCCAAACATTATAGATCTGATTCCTCACATCAGCTTGGCAACTCTGACATCCCACATCACATCTAGGAGCATTTGACACATTCAGCTCAGTTGTTTTGGGGTAAGCTTGCTTCCCATGCCTTGTGCTGCATTATCACTTTTTTTGTTTTCGCTTTTGTGAGTACTATTTGCTTGATTTCTTTGAATGCTTGCTATCGCTTACATGAATTCTAGCTTGTCCTAGCTCTGTTTCAATTTTCATTACTATCTCACTACTATCACATCAATGAAACTATTTTTCATGGACATTTTCCCAACCCACGAACTGCCGCACCCGCATGCATGTTGATCTATTTGCCAAATCTTTCATTCATGTTTTTCATGTGATGTCGATCACTTCTATTACCACTTAGTATCACCATGTGTTCACTGACTTATTTTCTTTTAGTTTCTCGTTAGCAAGTCGAGCCAACCTTGGCCCGGACTTTGCCTCCACCAAGGCTGCATTGCACAATCTAGGGAAAGAAGGCTCACCTTCCTCTCTAGAAATGTGCATTCCTACCCAACACTAGCCTCCAGGACTATTTTCCACATTTTTAGAGGACAATGGCTTCTTGGCCCAAGAAATTGCACAAATTTGTCCCTAGGCCAACAGTCCTTCCTAGCTGGAATTACGCATTACACAAATCCAATAGTTAGCAACTAGACTACACTATGCATTGCATAGTTCTAGTAGTGATTCAGTCTCCTAGTAGCCCAGACTGTGCCTTGTGTAGTCTTGGTAGTTAGTCTCCCGATCTCCTGGCTGAAAGTGCACAACCTTCATGATCGTTCACCCAGGTATGTTGCAAGTTTGTTCTCATGTTCATTTTGCTTTTTACTAGCAGATTGCCTACCATGAGTGGTTCCATGTCTCTAGGTATCACAAGTGTTCATATGCCTCTCAACAATACATGTATAATGGTTTCCACAATAGCAGCGATGAAGACATCGTTCAGAGCACACTTGGGGATGCAATCGATCAAGTTTCTATGGAATTTCCTACCCACAAAGACATCAAGTTGTTTGTATACAAGGACATCAAGATATGACAATAGTAGCATCATAGCAAGCAACATCATGAACAACAGTTGAATACATCATACCAAATGCAACAAATGCAGGAGGAGGGTTGTTGACAACATGGAGGCACGACAAGGTTGCAAGCTCAAGCAGATCCATTGATGATGAAAGAAACTTTGGAGACTCTGTCTATGAGGTGATCGTGTGACACAAAGATCCTATGAAGACAGATAATGGAACAAAGAAAAAGTTGCATGTGCTGAAGCAACAACTTAGGAAGAACATGAAGCTGCACAGACAGATGAATGAGTTGCAATAGGAATAGGAATAGGAGTGAGTGCAACATGCACTCATGGATGAAACTACACCTTTACAAGTTAAAGATCCATCCCAACAATTGACACAGAGTAGACATGGTGAGCAAGGTTGTTGATTGTATGAAAGGGATTCAACATGATGCATTCCATTGAGCACACACATGCAATCCAACCCATTCAATACACTCACCAAGGCGAATACAAGAAGAAATTCCAACTAGAGCTAAACATGTCCTTTGACAAGTTGATGTGAATGACCACCATCACACACTTGAAGATCAGCACAGACACTATGCATTAGTGTGTTATTGGTTCATCCACACCAAAGAAGACCATGCACATGTTAGCAGATGATTTGGATGAAGGAATCAAACAACTGCACTAGTTGCAATGGAGGCAAGAGTTCGCTTCACCAAGATGTCACCATGAGGTGCATGCACACCATCACGGATGACCAAGCTTGACATCATCTCACCATCTTCACCACACAATCATTTCAAAGAGTTGGTCTCATCATAGCAGACTGAGTCTTAGTGATGTCTTGTAAGGCTTGCTCAATCCATGTCCTCTCACATGAGTACATGTGCATTGTAATGTTGAGTCATGTCAGGTGTAAGTCAAGTGTCAATCATTGGATGTAACAGTAATAGAGTAGGGTAAGAGTCATGAGGGTATTTGAACTGTCAAAAAGGGGAATGTCAAGGGTCTCCCCACCCTTTGATATAAATAGTCCCCCATAACTCATTGTAAAGGATTCTGGTCAGCCAAGCTTCTGATAAGACTATCTTAGAATGAGCTTCGATAGTATTGTAATGCACCTTGGCTCCTCCACTCCACAGAGCTAGTTCATCTCTTTGCAGGAGTAGGTGAATGTGGCTATAATGTTCCACTATGGGGTTAGTAGGTTTACATAGATGTGTTGTAAGATTGGAACTTACACTTCTTTATATAATAAGAGCCAACACATTTTCATGCATATATTCTTATTGTAGTTGAACTGCTCTAGTTCCCCTAAAGATATATGTTGTTTAAATTACATATTTGTGTATGAACTGTTTCATATGCAATTATATGAATCTTGTCGCAAATGTGTTGTATATGCTATTAATGTTGTCCCGTCCATGTCGACTGCTCTGCCAAACATCAAATAGACCTTTAACATGAACCTTGTTGTAACAACCATTGCACTTTTTCGGACTAATCCATAAGTGTTGTATGTGTTATCTTACCTTGTATGTTGTGATTACCACATCCGAGTGGACTGCTCTGCCAGAAGCTATGTATGTCGTTTGTGTTGTGTGTTCCTAGTGATTTGGGACTAATCCCTGACAACCAGGAACTCACCTTCACCCTCATCTCAAACTACCTATGTTAGAACCTCTCATACACCTTCCTTGACTCACCGCAACGGTCACACCCTTGCTACTAATAGAGTTATCTTACTTGCCTCTGTGCGACATCATGGTCAAGGCATTACCTTACGACCCATTGCTGGGACTCCACCAAACGGTCTAACGTCTAATCAGGAAATCTTAATGGAGATATCCACTTGACATGTTGGTGGGTCCAACACCATCAACACATTCATTTTCCAAACTAAACAAGTACAATGAAATTCCCAACATACTTTAACAAATGCAGAAAATGATACACAATTTACATGGACACTAATGAACTCAACAGTCAAGCAAATAAGGAGAAAATGATTTTTTTCTTTTCCTTTAAGGATCTAAAAAAATGCAAGCTAAACTAAACTTCAAAAGAAAATATGAATGCAACAAAATAAATCAAAGTTCAAAAAGGAAAAGACTTCAGGACAAAAACAAGTAAAACATTAATAGTAAAAATCATATGAAAAATGAAAAACATAGACTTTAGGGTAGTACAATAGGTAACTAGGTGAACACAATGTGTTATATGCATGTATAATACACTGAATGTAAGGGATTACCATTGTTATAATTCTCTAAAGTCCATAGTAGGCAACGATATAAAAATAGTTCTTAGACAAAGATGGTTTGGGTCTAAGACAAGAGCTTAGATCAATAAGCTTAATGTACATGCAAACAATGGGTAGGAATTCAAGTGTTAAACAAGATGAAATGTATGGGATCTAGAAGAGAAGAATAAACTGGGAAGGAAAAAACTCCCTAGTGGAGTAACAAATTCTATTATAAGTAATTATAATTGGTTAGATAAAGAAAAACCCTCTTAGGTTTCCCCACAAACCTAAGACAGGTAAGTCAAGGGATCTACTGTCCTACGGTCAAACTCATTTAACAACACAAAAAGTAGATTGAAATTGAGAAAGCAAGGCTGACAGATAACTTGCTTATAGTTCTATGTATATGAGTTGGAGTGTTCAAGGTAGTTTAGAAGCGCTCCCAACTAACTCCAATGGTTCATCCTGCACACAAAGGGAGACAAGAAAAAATTCACAGGAGAATGACATTTTCAATCAAAAACACTACTAATAAACACCTGCATTACAATGAATACATTATTAAAACATAAAAGCTCAAACAATCATTAATTAATCATAATATAGGTGAATATTGAATAATTGCATGGAAGAAAGAACAGTAGATCTATATATTAATGATTAAGAAGAGAATTACAACCAAATGCAACTACAACATGGCCTCCTCTAGCTTCTAGCTCCAAAAACACTCTCTGTCAAGAAGGACCTTGACAACATAAAAATACATAGAATTCCAAACCCTCTATCAATGGCCAAGTCCTCAATTTATAAGTCAAATGGATGCTATGAAGATTTTTATTTTCTTTGCAATGCAATTTAGGCAAAATCTTTTGGATAAATGATGCTTCTCAAGCTTTAATGTCTTTATCCACTTTTTAGATGCTTTCCTTGTTTCAAAAAAATATATAGATGAGGAAAAGGTAATCAAATTCCACCTTTTAAGAGTTTCCTTAAGTGAACAAGGGTTTCATAGTAAGTTAACTTAGGATTTTTGCCTTGTGACTGAGCAAGAATTTTGTAAGACAAATTATATGAATAGAAAAGGCATTATAGACTAGGATAACACTATACTTATAGTACATAACTTGCATTATAACAGATTTATTGACTATAAAGGGTGTGTTATAGCCTTAAATATGCCAGAAAAGAGGTGTGCATTTCAATTAAAAGCATCGTGATCTCCTCTGAACTTATGAGGAGATATTTTTCTAGATAACATCTTTGTTATTTGATTTATTATTATTTTTTCGTTATTTATTATTTTATTTATTTATATACTAATATTATTTCATATATTTTATTATTATTATTCTTTTATTTTTCAAGTCGTATGTGATCCTCTAGGATTCACCGGTGGCTTGATGAGCCACGACCCAGGGGCATCTAAGCTGTCAAATTCACTGACCCTTAGCTAAATGGATTTTTTAGCATGTCTCTTCCTCCTAGCGTAGGAGGCAACCGCCCACTGTGAGGTTTAATCCCAGGTTGCCTTACTAACGAGGCCCATCCTCAACCAGTTGTGCCAGTGAGATTTAACATATCTTTTATTAGTATTAGTATTGTTATTAGTATTATTATTATTATTTATTGGTTTATTATAATTATTATAGTATATTACACCCCCTGAGCTCAGGTTTTTTTTTCCCTCTTAGTTTCTCCAACACCAAAATTTTCTAGAATATTTCCACTCAATGATATTTATTATTTTCTTCACAATAAGTTTTTAGCAATGTATTTCTTTTAAGGTTTTCGCACCTTTTTTCATAGGATTTTCTTAATTTCAAATATATCAAAAATCATTACTTTTTCTTTAATAAGTATTTGTTGTTGAATTTCCACGATCTTGTGTCTAGGAAACAATCTTAAAATCTTTGATGCTACCAAACCAAGAATCTCAATGATACTACTTTGCACAGTGGAATATAAACAAAAGTAAATCACACATACACATAATATAGACAACTTTTTATAGTTTTCAACCCAACTTTTCTATACTAAAAAAAGTATAATATATCAATCTAGGGCTCCCATACCAAGGATAATGGCCCTCATACATCCACTAGTATAAGATACGCAACTAGGGCTTCGTGTGAGTCCATCGACAACCAATCTACCCTCAACAAGATACTCTGACCATCTGGCTAAAGAAGTAAACTCTCTCATCATCCCTTGGTTGTACCCTTTACCTGTCAGGTCCTTCGACTCCCTATCTATAGCTCATGCCTCTATCAATGCTCCAAGTCCATCTGGACACTATTTATCGGTTGTCAATCTACTCTCGAGTTGATTGTTTGTTCAACAACGGATCAACATGTTGAGACTAATGTCAATTTTTTCATAGCTCCAATTGTGAACAACTCTCAATTGCCCACTGCTACTCCTCAACTACTCAGGGACTTCAAACCACTATGGTTTTCCTGTGCTACACCGATGAAGACCAACATATGTCATAGAGGGCTTCCACCTATCACTGCAAGATGTCCATATCCCACAATCAACACGAGCTAGGAGGATGGCCCATATTTTTGTTGTATATTTCCTTTTCCAAACATAAGTCTTGGGCTCCCCAAACTACTCCTGGTTGATTAGACCCTTGAGCTCATCAACTACCTCTCTTGCAACCACATTTTTCCATCAAGGTGTTGCTCATCAAGCTCCAACTTGAACACTATCACAGTATCCTGCAACAGACCATAAATGGCCAATCACTATCCACCTTTGGTCCACTCTCACGTTTCGCTCTAACACTCACGAGTGACCAAGACCATGTTGTAGCATCTGCACCTAGATAGGGCATCCCCAAACCTAGGAGACCCTTACACATGGCTACCAAAAAACTTCACCAATCTACCGTTTGCTTCTGTAATAAAGGAGGTATTACACAAATCTGGGCACCAATCATGTCCTTGCCTAGGACATTTATCCAACTGTCATACAAGAGTACATATGCAACTATACTTGTTGTTGTCCTCTTGTCTTCCAATTTGATGTGCCTACTATCACCTTGGCATCTTGGCAGGATACCCAACAGTCTGCGTGGGCTCCTCTAAACAAATCCTAAGGCATCCTTAATATGCCCATCAACTTATCCATGCTCTCGTCAATATATTTGACCCAACATCCCCCCGAAAACATTCTTACACATGTGTTTCTATCTTGTTGTTCATCACACTTGGTTAGGGCACTTGCGGCAACCATAAATCCCCCCATAGTCATCAAAATACCCTTTAAGGGTCGCAACACACGTCAAGAAGCCTACTCCTCACCCACACTGTCACTAAGGATAGATTCCAAGCCTCAAGGCACCTCCTACATAGCCCAGTTGTGTTCTATGGACTGCGGTCTAGAAAAATAAGCCTCGTCAAGCAGTATCCTCCAAAACAGTGCCCAAACACTCCTCAAACAACAACGTCTTTGCTCACAAGGAGTTCGGCCTACCAGCTACCCTTCTTAGCCTCTAGAATAATAAACTCGGCCCTCTTTTCTAGCCCAAATAAAATCCTCTCCCACTACAACTCATTTAGCCTCCATCATAGGATTCACACCCTGCTCCATGTTGTCTAGGGCCTCTCCTTTCCTGTTGCTAGGGGTAATTTCATAGCTCCTTTTCCTTGAGATGATGCTGCACAAAATGGATGACTCTAAAGTGACTCTATGACCTCTCTTTTATACACAAAAGAAAAGGCTCCATGAATTAGTGAAGAGACACATCTATTGGCCAAATTTTACTTCAAGCGTACATGACTTGAAAATAATAATTACTTGTCAACTTCAAAAATTAATTTCTCCACTTCTACAACAAGGAATTCAAAAATTCTTCAAGCGTTGGATTCTTTTTTCCATCCTCTATCATCTCATGGCATCACATGTAGAAATTTTCTTCCAGAATTTCCCCAAACACGATTCGGTGCAAAACTCTAGGCTTGGGTTCTAAGCCCACAAGCCTACTTGTGGTGCTTTGACTTCCAACCCTCAAACACTATGGCTTGGATTAGATCCGAAGCTACAAAAAAATCAACACTCCCTTTTAGCAAGGTAGGTACTTCCAAGACTAGGAAGTAACCATCATCATTTAGTGACGACACTAGCCCATCTAACATCCATCACTGCAACATACCATGTAGAATGAATCTAACAATGTTGGTAGTGCCTCTACCTCATTACATATGAACTTGGAGATCCCAAATTTTGATATGGCTACTCTCTTTGAGTCTAGAATCCCTCTAAGTCTACATGATCTCTACTGGCTCAATTCTACAAGCACTCATCCTCCGAGACCAAATATCACTAATGCAAATCTATCCAAGCATGGATATGCAACATCACAATCCAATGAATACTCTAGAGTGTCAATCTGTAGTCCATCACATGAAGCTATATCGATCAACTTTATCTCGTCCATTCTAAATAAACCCTTGAGTTGTCCCAACCATTCATGATAAGACATAGGAAGTACACGATCTACAAACCACCACAAAACATACTGAAGTGTAGATTTTAACCCCGTACAAAAATTACCTGCATGCGAATTCTAAATAACGGGAAAAATAAAAATGCGAGAGCATAACACATAAAACACATATACACAGAGATTTCCCATTGGATCCCAAAACCGAGACTACCAGCTTGATTTTTCATTATGTTCCTTTCAATGTTACAATACATATTTATACATGCCGAAGCATCCAATACCATGGACCGAAGACCATCGCCTCCAAAACCATGGACCAAAAACCATCGCGTCCAAAAAACATGTGTGAAAATCATGCACAAAACCATAGGTGGGTCTACCCAACCTAACATAGGGTCCAAAACCAAAATTTTCCGGGGCGCTGCCCGGACCCCATAAAATGGGGTTACGGGTACCCCTCAAACCCCCTGTTAACTATGTGGAAAGAATATAACACAACCCAACATAAGGGTGTCTAGTTGCTCACTAAGGCTCCCTAAAATATCAGTTTTGAACTCATCAAGCATATTGCCAATCTCTACCCTACTTACTAAACTGGTTGTGCATTTGTTTGCTTTAATCAGAGAAGGATCTCTAGGCCCTTTTGCAGTTTTAGATTTCCCTCTTGAGAGATGGACACATAGTTCTGTTGTGTCATGAAGTGGAAGTTGAGAGATATCTCCCTTTCCCATCATGTTTAAAATGTCTATCCATTCATCTCTAATGGCTTTCAATAGAAGGGCTTTCAAGGTTTCCTCATCTAGATTACTCATTTTTGCTCTCTTTAAGTTGTATTGAAATCTTTCGAGTAGATCCTCCAAGTTTTCATCTTCTTTTTGCATCATCTTGAATACCTCATCCTTATGATTAGTGGGCATGCAATAGTCCAGGTATCTATCCAAAAATGTTTGTTTCATATCATTCCAACTATTAATAGACTGAGTGGCTAGTCCCATGAACCATTTCAAAGCAGCTCCTTTTAATGTTGAAGGAAACCGTTTGAGTTTTTGAGAGTCTTCCATATAATCATAGGTTCGACACAAGTCTTCAAACTCAAATAGAAATGTTTCGGGATCCTCACTTCACAACCCATGAAAGTTTGGGAGGACAGATGGTGAAATGTTTTTCATTGTTGTATGGGTTTCCTCATCGGCTATAGGGAATCCAAATGAGTTATCCCCATCCATATTTCCTCCGTTGTTACCTCTTCCTCCTCCATTTCCTCTTCCATTGTTTCCTCCTCCTCTACCTCTACCTCTACCTCCAAATCCATCTACTACTTCTTCTATCATGATAATTTCTTTAGAGTCCTCAGAGTCCTATGGTTCTTCTATTAAGGGAGGATGAGAGGTAGTTTCTTCCTTCTCTTCTTCAGGTGATTCTACTTCTTGAATTACAATATGTTCTCATGTAGAAGTAAAGAAAGGGTCTTCCTCTAAATGAGATTTGGTAGATGGTGTAGGAGAATCCTCTAATTCAGCTACTCCTTCAAATCCAGGAATTGTAAGGCTAGGGGTAGATGGTGGTGAATCTCGTCTATGCCTTGAAGAAGATGGAGTTGTGAAAATCGAACTCTTGGCTCTAGCTATAAACCTTCCCCTAGAATCTCTTGCTCTATGCATGTCATTTTTTCTTATTTTCAAGTTGGGCTAATAATTCTCTTTCTGATCCTCCAGGTCACACTGGGTGCAAGAAGAGAGCATACTTAAGAAATTATTGAACCAATAACTCTCTTTTCTGATCCTCCATATCACACTAAGTGCAAGAGGAGAGCATACTTCAAGAAGTTATCAATTTTTCCCTTCTTTTTATTGTTTTTTTTTTTTAGGAAATTGGCTACCTAGTTACACTTTCCCGACAACGGCGCCAAAATGTTTGGTCAATTCAGAGTGTCCTAAATTGTTGTATTAATTGTCAATCCGGGAGTCGTAAATTGTTTAAGTGCGGCGCACTATATGTGCAAGATAACTTATTTCTTATTTTTTTGTCATTTTTGAGTTTTTGTTTTGTTTTGGGTTTATTTTTGTTAATTCCCTAATGTGAGATGGAAATTCTAAAAGACAAGTATGATATAAATGTTCAAGGTAATGATGTCTTTTGAAATGATTTTCAAAACTTCAAACTTTCTAAAAACATGCAATGATGAAACTAATTCTTGAAAAGAGAGTGAAAATGTGCCACTAGTCTAATTAAACAATGGTGAACTAGTGACCATGAAACCCATTGTCCTTGCTGCCATGAAAATATAAGAAAAAATGAACTCAAAGAAATCTAAGAATTGCAAGAAAAGTAAACTAAAATCACATTACATCAACTCATATTCTAACCCCTCACCATTCGACTCGCTCTGGCTTTAGCATGCAATCATAAACAACTTGAGCAATCTGATATCTAATTTGCAGAAAATAAAACTAATATCAAACTACGCACTTCATACTTCAATCCCTCACCATTCGACTCACTCTGGCTTTAGGAGGTAACTGAGAATGTCATGAGCAATTCAATAACTAACTTGGAGAAAAATAATCTAATATCAAACTACACACTTCATACTTCAATCCCTCACCATTCGACTCGCTCTGGCTTTAGGAGGTAACTAAGAATGTCATGAGCAATTCAATAACTAACTTGCAGAAAAATAAACTAATATCAAACTACACACTTCATACTTCAATCCCTCACCATTCGACTCGCTCTGGCTTTAGGAGGTAACTGAGAATGTCATGAGCAATTCAATAACTAACTTGCAGAAAAGTAAATTAGCAAAACTGAAATAAA
The DNA here is from genome assembly GCA_000404065.3 of Pinus taeda. Classification (NCBI taxonomy): domain Eukaryota; kingdom Viridiplantae; phylum Streptophyta; class Pinopsida; order Pinales; family Pinaceae; genus Pinus; species Pinus taeda. The sequence goes on along the minus strand of APFE030952085.1, from coordinate 63,830 downwards.
TAACACAATGCTGGAACTAAAAACTAAAGGAAATGAAAATCAGTAGAAGGACAAGAATGATCCCATGTCATTAGTCATTAGAAAACTATGTGCTGCCTGGGCTACCTATTGTGATCTGAAACAAAAGCACTGATCAGTTAAAAATGTGAAAAACTATGGACAGCTATCAAGCGTTAACACCATAAGAACTATGATACATATACAAGTAAATGGTTATGGCATAAGAACATAAAGAAATGAAACATGAAACTTTACAATAATAAACAAGACCTTGGCCTGTGTAGGGGCCCTCTGCACAATCCTTGGACAGTCAACGATCAACCACCAATTGAGCTCAAAAATAGAGACTTCTCATGTATTAAAATGCAGTCACAATACAGTGATAAAGTTACGGCACAGTGGGTTCCTTTACAGTCAAAATTACATTGTCAAAATCTAACTCATATGTGTATGAGAACGCATTATTTATAACAGAGGATAATATAACTGTTTTCCTACATTCGGTGCTGATACAAGACACGTAAACAACCACATCCCGAGATTTAGCACTATGGCTGCCGTGAGGATTCAATATTTGGAAGGTGGCTGTTGGATCCAGTTCATGGAGCAGTCCACAAGTGTTAACTTGTCCCCCGAGATCTAGGAACAGCCATGCAAAGCTTCACGTGGTAAAAAACATAGTTTCATCATTGTAGGACTCTTGAGTTGAATACCGTTTTGCCCACTGTTGACTATGGCCTTTTCTAATGAATTCGACTGAGCCAATAGGACTCGGTCCATGTCCACATCAGTTGCAACTTGCCCATGTGGCTCAATTCGCCTAAAGACACCTGCAATATAGACTTTGAAAAAACAGCTGTGGAAACTTGGGTTGGCTACGGAAAGTGACAAGATTCCGCAGCTTATAAACAAAAATCTAGTTCAAATAGCAACACAAACACATAGTCAAGAAACCACTTTAAATGCCCTTTTTTTAAACTATTATGCAATGATACTGATGATTTAGGAGGTTCAGATGATGGGAAGAAGCTAGAAAAAGCTGTAGGAAAGATGCAGTTTTGGGACTCAACAAACTCCAAGCGCAACTGCAGAAGGAGAATTGACGCAGGCAGGAGAGGAACCAAATAGGCATAGGGATTGAATGGTTAAATCCATGAATAGAGACAGTCAAAGAAGAGGAAAGGATTTTGAGAGGAGTCCAAGGGAAAAAGAGAGACAGTGAACAGTGAACCCTGAGAGGAGGACTGAACACAGAGAGCAGTAAATCCAAGTAGAGGAGACAGAGGGCCGAGCTAACCACAGGCAGCATCGAGCACCAAAGAGCTTGAAGATTCAAGCCTTCCCATAGAGGAATCTATCTAGGCTGAGCATCACATTGGCTCTTTCCACTGTAGACCAAAGGTCACAGAGCTGGTAGGAAGAGAACGAGTCTGTGAACTCTGAGTGGCTTAGGGAATCCAAGAACCACCCTACCTAGCAAAATCTGCTTCAGGAGAACTCACATTGAGTCCCTGTATTGTAATTTCTCTTCTGTAAGACACAATAAAACAAGGCCACCACTGAATCTGGACTAGAGACATAACCCTGGAGAATAGGGTGAACTCCTTATTAAAAATTGATTATGTCTTTGTGTTGCTTACTGTATTTCTCTGTTGTCTTTCCATTTAAATGTCTGTGCATTGGCAATTTGATCGATACGTTGTTTGAATAGCGCAGAACACACACGAGCACATGAGTCTGTAATACCTTTTGTTTAAATCTTCAACTGAGGTCACTCATAGGGAGATTATCAGATTAAAGATTTTCAATTTCTAAGCATCGGTTATGTAATCATACCCTCGACGCACAATGTCAAATTCAAACAAAAACGTGTCAGGGTCTTCTAAAGTAAGCCCATGAAAAATGGGTAAAGTTGTTAAAGGGATGAGCTTTGTTGGTGCACTAGTCCCAAAATCCCCAATTGGGAAGTCAATAGTAAAGGTTGTAGGTGCCATGAATATCCTCCAATACTCACTAGGGATTTTAGCTAGCTCCATGGGAAGGGCTTTTATAACAGGGGTTCGAGCTGCCTTAATAGCACTTCCTCTATCCTTTGGTGATAGAAATGTTTCTACAATCTCTTCCTCCCTATCACCATGGCTAGACCCTTCAGATCTCCTCTCTACAATTTCTTCTTCCCTACTGGAATGGATAGTTCCCCTAGATGCTTTACGTGTAACTTCTTCTTCTTTTGTTGCAAGCAATGGGATTCCTTTAGTAGGCATACTATTTCTTATCTCTCTGGTTGCTAGAAGGGTTTGTTGTATTGAACCAGTAGGTAGTGATGTGGACAGCACTGGTTGATCTACAGATTGTCCCTCCAATTTTTTCATGCACCTGGCCTCATGGCTGCACAGGAAGATGCCTCTGACTTAGCTTTTGCAATAATTTGTAGGATGCAGGTGTTCCTTCCCAAATCTTGTCTTCCCTTCTTTAGGGCTCTTCCTCTGCCCCTTTTATTTAGCTCTCTATTCTTACAAGTTGGTGTGGTGACAGAAATCTAACCACAATGCTCAAGGCCTGGAGTAGGGTGTCAAAAGACCATTCCCTCCCTAGGACAAGAGATCATGTTGAAGAGAGGGCAGTTGACAACAAAAAAAGAAAAGAACAGAGCACCATAACCTAGGGTTTAGGACCTGGAGCGGGGCATCAAACGACTCCTCCTTCCCCAGAACAAGACCCCAATCAGAAATAAAACGCACATGAGAAAACCTTAATACTTTAAGACCTAAAGTAGGGCGTCAGAGGACCCTTCCCTCCTCAGGGCGAGATATTGGGTTTCTCGAAATCAAAACAAAAATGCTAGGGAAAAATCTAAGCTCAGAGCCTAGAGCAGGGTGTCAAAATACTCCTCCCTCCCTAGGGTAAGAGATCGGTCCTACTAAAACATCAAAAAAACAATAAAAGTTCAAAATAAATGAAATACATGTGCTCAGGACCTGGAGTAGAGTGAGAAAGCTCATTCTCTCCCCAGGATGAGAGATTGACCCTCTAGTTAACACAGATTATTTCTTGCACCTTGTTAGCCTCCCCAATAATGGCACCAAAATGTTGGTGTCCAGGCATGAACAAATTACCCACTCCTTTCCTTACATTAATGTATCAATCCGGGTGCGTATTATTTTCAAGACAACATGCAAGGTATATGTAGGGGCAAGGTTACGATCTGCCCTCAACCAAGGGTTCTTCATTGGCAATCAAAACGTTGCTAAAACAGAAGTAAAACTCAACTGCAGAACATAAAAAGGTATTCACAGTTATCTAAGATATCTGTAACAACAACAAGAAATAAACACAGCAATAGAAAATACACACAACACAAGGAAACACGCGGCACCTGATCAGAAGAGCGGGCCCAACTCTCTGATCAGGATTGTGTTACTCACAACGAGTGATAGATCAGAAAAGGGTGTGTATCTTATTAATCTGAATAATGCTGTTAAAATACCATACCGGGGTCTCCTTGATACAGTAATGCCCCATCTTTTATACAGTACAAAGGAGAATAATTCTCCCCAAAACCTAGCAACTATATGCCCAAAGATATACATTAGTAGTATTACAGCACTAGCGCTGAGAGAGCAAGAACAGGAATGGTCAAAAACGGGTTGAGAGCAGCTGCGATATGCTGCGCGGTCAACACCTATGCTCCATAATCTGCAGTCATCACAAGTTTTAGTGGTTTGTGTAGGTAGAAACCTTCATGACTCTACTTCATTAATTAAATATCCCAAGAAACGATAAAGGGGAATTACCTCATAATGTTACACAGTAAATATATGTGAATGAATGCAAAAAGGTTGAAAAGAGGAGTGGAAATGCAGGGAAAAGATATGCCAATTTGGTGCCCAACAAGTTTGTTAAGAGTTAAGTTGTTTTGGGACCTGCCCATGGTTCAGAGACCATGGTATTGTAATGAAGAAGGATATAAAAAGGATTCATAGAAGAGTCATAAATAAGAAAAAGAAAGAGCATAGAAGTGAAAGACTTGGGTCTATTTTTTTATTCTATCATTAGGCGAAGGGGACGACTCCTGCAGCTGTGTGCACAGAGAGCTTGGTAAGTCTGTAGCTGAGTGTGCGAGCCCCTACAATTCTGTGCGTTGGGTTGAAAGGACTATAATTAAAAATATAAAGCATAATAAAGACTTATTTTGGATAATTATCTGTGCATTTGTTTATTACTGTTTCTCTTTGAATTTAAGATATTTTTTGATCTGTTGAATGCAATTAATCAAGAAAATTACTTAAGAGGTTTACAAAGAAGTAGATATGTTCATTTATATGATATTATGAATGTTTAGTGCAATCAGCAAATGACATAGATCTGCTAACTGTTAGTTTCTATAATTTCCAGATTTTAAGGGTTAGGGTTCACGAAGGTCAAGATAAAGCCCCAAGTTTGATAGAAACACATTGCATAGTCCTCTGGATGAAGAATCCAGGTTCTAGCATCCCCCAATAATACCTCACGTGAGACTGTAGCCTGCGCTACGCAGGTTGTTGCCGAAAGGGCTAGTAGTGTAGGGTTTTGTTGGTTAGCGTAACTAACTCTGAACCTGGGTCCAAGCCCCCTCAAGCCAACAATTCCTCAGCCATGGCATCCTTCAAAACTTGTTCTTTTACTTCTTCTTCAAATGAGGATGGTTTGACTTGAATCATAGTGCTCATGGATGCAACATATCCCTAATACTTGCATGGTTTCTTACTTTCTCTGAATGATCTATGGATGGGAACATTTCTTTCAACATTCTATAGAGTATTGTAGAGCCAAAGTGGTTTTTTCCTAGTAGGAGGATCACTAGGAGGAGGATCTAACAAATCGATAGGCTCCACGGGATCATCAACCATATGTTGGGTGTTTATTATATTCTTTGCATGCCTAGCTCCACACACTAGCCCCGCCTCTTCATTGCGCCGAGCAAAATAGGGGGGAAATAGCCCCCCCTCGTCAAGGGGGTTTGAGGGGGGAAATAGCTCCTTGGTAGGGGGTTTGGGGCAGTGCCCCAAGGAAATTTTTTTGGACCCTATATTAGGTGGGCGGACCTACCTATGGTTCTATGTGTGGTTTTTGCACATGGTTTTGGGCATGATGGTTTTCTTCGCATGGTATCTTGTAGATCTGGTCAAGGGAGCTATGGTTATGTTCTAATCTAGGGTTAATGGATTGGGTTTTATGGATTCTTTGGCATGTATATATATTTGTTGTAACATCAAAAGGAATATAATGAAAAATCAATCTGGTAGTCCCGATTTTGGGATCCAGGGGAAAATCTTTGTGTATATATTTTTTATGTTTTATGCTCTCGCCATTGTTTATTTTTTGGTTTTAGAATTCATAAGTAGGTAATTTTTGTATGGGGTTAAAATCTACAGTTGATATTAGAGCTATTTTGGCTTCAAGGGGATGTCTTTTTTACTGAGGGGTTTTGCTCGGGCCTGTGGTAGACCCTGTTCATTGGGAAATCTATGGGATTAGTTCTTTCCGTGAAAGAATATGGCAAGTAGTGGAAAGATAGAGATCGAGAAATGTAATGATCAAAGTTTGAGTTGTGGAAACTCAATATGGAGGATCTGCTGGTGGATAAATATCAGTGTATCATGGTAGACCCGGGTACTAAACCAACGGAAATGTCAGCTAAAGATTGGATGAAGTTGGATCAGAAGGAAAAGAGCACAATACAATTTTGTATCTTAGATTCAATATTGTTGAATGTATCAAGGGAAGCTTCAACGAAGGCTTTGTGGGACAAGTTAGGGACTTTGTACCAATCTAAATCTATGGTGAATAAATGGTTCCTACGAAAAAAATTGTATAACCAGAGGATGAAGGATGGAGACTTAGTGACAGGGCATTTGAACACCTTTAATATTGTGGGAAGACATTTTTTATTGGTTGATATAAAAATTTCATATGAAGATAAGTGCCCCAGTTTGTTTTGTTCTCTACCAGATTCGCAGGATAGTCTAGTTGTTATAATATGTAGCAATGCAACTACCTTGTAGTTTGATGAAATAGTCTCATCCTTGTTGCCAGAGGAAATAAGACCAAACAAATATGGAGGGCCAGACTAGTGATGCCTTTTCTGTATGAGGAGAGTCCCGTAATAGAAACAAAAATAAATCCTCGAGTGGGAGATCTAAATCTCCAGGAAAACCTGTAAAGGTGTACTAGAAATGCGGAAAGGAAGGGTACTTCAAAAATTACCATAGATCTAAATATCCTCAAAAAGGAAAGGGATCTAATGAGGCTCCTTCTATAGAGGTGAAAACCATCTCAGATGAAGGTGGGGATGTGTACTTGGTTTCTTCTTCAAGTATGCATGTAGATCATGAGTCATGGTGGATTAACTCGTGTGCATCCTTTCACTTCACTCCCACAGGGAGCGTTCCGTGAGTATGATAAATATGATGGTGGTGATGTCATCTTAGGGGATGATAGGAAGCCTGGAATCATTGGTCACAAAAAATTTAAGTTAAAGTTGCAAGGTGGAAGACTTAGAACACTTACGAATGTTTTATATATTCCTGTATTAGCCAAAAAAATTATTTCTGTAAGCAAGCTGGATAATGCAAGTGTAAAAATAGTGTTCGAGAAAGATACCTGCAAGATGGTTTGGGGAGAAATCGTATTGATGCGGGGAGATTGGATTGGAACTCTATACAAGCTTTAGGGTAGCTTTGTTATTAATGGGTGTAATAGTTCTATGGTTCCTAAAAGTGGAGCAGAAAATCTAGTGGCCTATGGAGAAAATACCATGATATGGCATCAAAGGCTCGGAGATATTAGAGAGAAAGGCCTTCGAATACTTCATGGTAATGGTATGGTATAAGGTATGCCTAATTTCTCTCTCAATTTTTTTTGGACCCTATATTAGGTGGGTAGACCTACCTTTGGCTTTGTGCGTGGTTTTCACACATGGTTTTAGGCATGATGGTTTTCTTCCCACTTATTTTGTAGATCTAGTCAAGAGAACTACGATTATGTTCTAATCTAGGGTTAATGCATTTGGGTTTATGGGTGCTTTGGCATGTATATATATTTATTGTAACATCAAAGGGAATATAATGAAAAATCAATCTGGTAGTCCCAGTTTTGGGATCCAAGGGAAAATATATATGTATATATGTTTTATGTTTTATGCTCTCTCCATTGTTTATTTTTTGGTTTTAGGATTCGTATGTAGGTCATTTATGTACGAGGTTAAAACCTACATTTGGTATCACAGAAGTTTTGGCTTCAAGGGGACGCCTTTCCTGCTGAGGGGTTTTGCTCAGGCCTATGGTAGACCCTATTCACTAGGAGATTTATGGGATCGATTGTTGTGGTGAAGGAAGATGGTGAGTAGTTGAAAGATAGAGATCGAGAATTTTAATGGTCAGAGTTTTGAGTTGTGGAAACTCAAGATGGAGGATCTGTTGGTGGATAAAGATCAGTGAATCGTGGTATATTCAGGTACTAAACCAATAGAAAAGTCAGCTGAAAACTAGGCAAATATGGATCGGAACGCAAAGAGCACAATACGGTTGTGTATCTCATATTTAGTATTGTTGAAAGTATTAGGGGAAGCTTAGGCAAAGGATTTGTGGGACAAGTTAGGGACTTGGTACCAATCTAAATCTATGGTGAATAAATAGTTCCTAGAGAAAAAATTGTATAACCTGAGGATGAAGGATGGAGACTTGGCGACAGAGCATTTGAACACCTTTAATACTATGGTAAACTAGTTGTTATCGCTTGATATAAAATTTCATATGAAGATAAGTGCATCATTTTGTTGTGTTCTCTACCAGATTCAGGGGATAGTCTAGTTGTTACAAAAGGTAGCAATGCAACTGCCTTGCAGTTTGATGAAATAGTCTCATCCTTATTGTCCGAGGAAATAAGATGAAAAAATACAGAGAGCTAGAATGGTAATGCCCTGTCTGTACGAGGACGGTCCCATAATAGAAACAAAAATAAATCCTCGAGTGGGAGATCTAAATCTCTAGGAAAACCTCTAAAGGTGTGCTGGAAATGTAGAAAGGAAGGGCACTTCAAAAAGGATTGTAGATCTAAAGCTCTTGAGAAAGGAAAGGGATCTGATGATTCTCCTTTTACAGAGGTGAAAACCACCTCAGATGAAGGTGGGGATGTGTACTTGTCTTCTTCTTCAAGTACATATGTAGATCATGAGGCAGATTGATTGACTCGGCTGCATCCTTTTACTTCATTCCCCATAGGAAGCTTTCTACAAGTATGATAAATATGATGATGGTGATGTCTTCTTAGGGGATGACAGGAAGCCTAGAATCGTTGGTCATAGAAAATTCAAGTTGAAGTTACAAGGTGGAAGGATTAAAACACTTTCGGGTGTTCTGTATATTCCTATGTTAGCCAAAAATTTGATTTTTGTAAACAAGCTCGATGATGCAAGTGTAAAAGCAGTGTTCAAGAAAGATACCTGCAAGATGGTTCGGGGAGAACTGTATTGATGTAGAGAGTTTGAATTGGAACGCTGTACAAGCCTCATGGTAGCACTGTTATTGATGGGTGCAACAGTTCTATGGTTCTTGAAAGTGGAGCAGAAAATCTAGTGGTCTCTGGAGAAAAGACCATGCTATGGCGTCAAAGGCTTGGATATATTAGAGAGAAGGGCCTTTGAATAATTCATCGTAATGGTATGGTAGAAGGTATGTCTAATTTCTCTCTGGATTTTGATTTTTGTGAAAATTGTGTATATGGGAAGCAAAATCAGGTGAGTTTCCCCTCTGGTGCTAAGAGGGCAAAACAAATATTAGAGCTTGTGCCCAGTGATGTGTTTGGACCTGTGTGAGTTCCATCATTGGGTAATTCTATGTACTATGTATAATTTATAGATGACTTCTCAAGGAATACATGGATATATTTTCTCAAGAATAAATCTAAGTTCTTTGACAGGTTTAAAGAATTTAAGCCTCTGGTGGAAAACCAAACAGAGAATAAGATAAAGGTGTTGAGGAAAGATAATGGTGGAGAGTTTTGCAAGAAGGAATTTGAAGAGTTTTGTAAGAAGTGTTGTATGGCACGACAGAAGACTACTCCATACACACCTCAACAAAATTGAGCTGCAGAAAGAATGAACAAGGCGTTGATGCAAAAGGAAAGAAGCATGCTCAGCGGTGTTGGGATAGGATATGAATTATGGCCAAAGGTGGTGGAGACTACGTATTACCTGGTTAATATATCACCTTCATCAGCGTTGGAGGATAAGACTCCACAAGAGGTATGGAATGGTAAGAAACCCTCTCTTTCACATCTGAGGATATTTGGATGTGATTCATATGTACATGTTCCAAAGGAGAAAAGAAACAAGTTGGATAGTAAATAGGAAAGGTGCATCTTTATTGGGTATAAAGATGGTTTTAAATGTTATAAGCTTTGGAACCCATAAACAAGGAAGGTTGTGTATAGTCACGATGTGGTGTTTAGAGAGGTGAAAGATGTTATTAAACATGAAGTCCTACCAAAGGAACCTGAGAAGATTGAGTTTGATCTTAAGGAGGAGGAATCAGACTCGACAATAAAATCAGAAGATGAAGAGCCACAAACTCCAGCTGTGAGAAGATCAGTTCGAGAAAGAAGGTACCGAGAAAGGTATAGTCCAATCACTTTCTGTTCAAATTTTTCTTTATCTATTACTGATGATGATCCGAGAACTATCAGGGAAGCAGTAGATTTAAAGGATGGAAAACTTTGGAAAGAGGTCATGGTTGATGAAATGACATCTTTGCATAAAAATGAGGCTTAGGATCTAGTGGAGTTGTTGGCTGGAAGGAAACCCATTGGCAGCAAATGGGTGTTTAAGAAGAAGATGAATACAGAAGGAAAGGTGGAGAAATAAAAATCTTGGTTGCTAGCAAAAGGTTATTCCAAGGTGCTGGGAATTGATTTTGGTGATATTTTTTCTCCTATTGCCTAGGTAACTTCTATTAGATTAATTTTATCTGTTGTTGCTTCTTTTTATTTTGAGGTAGAACAGTTGGATGTGAAGACATCATTTCTTCATGGAGATCTGGAAGAAGAGATCTACGTGAAGAAACTTGAAGGCTTTGCAGTGAAGGGTAAGAAAGAACTGGTATGCATGTTAAAAAATTTGCTATATGGGTTAAAACAGTCACGAAGGATGTGGTATCGTAAATTTGATACATATATATGGAGACTTCACTTCACTAGAAGCAAAGAAGATCATTGTGTGTACTTTAAATTAATTGGTGACCATGTTATTTATTTGGTATTGTATATGGATGATATGTTGTTGATTGGAAATAACAAAGAAATTATCCAGGAATTTAAGACCCAATTGTCCTCCAAATTTGACATGAAAGATCTTGGTGTTGCAAACTATATTTTGGGAATGGAAATTAAACAAGAATGGGAAAAGAGGAAGCTTTGGTTAAACCAGAGGAAGTATGTCGAGAAAATATTGCAGAGGTCTAATATATAGCATAGTAAAGCAATCAAGGTTCCCATTCCTCTAGGTGTAAATTTATTTGCTAAACAGTGTCCCAAGACACAAGAAGAGGAAGAGGAGATGTCTTGTGTTCTATATGCAAGTGCAGTAGGTATCCTGATGTATACAATGGTATGTACTAGACCAGACATTACACATGAAGTGGGAGTATTGAGCAAGTTTATGTCAAAATGAAGGAAGGAGCATTGGATAGCAGTGAAGCGGGTTTTCATGTATTTGTGTGGCACTAATGATTATAGTTTGTGCTACAAAGGAAGATCGGGATTGTATAGAGTTTTGGACATCCATGGATTTGTTGATGTAGACTGGGCTGAAGATTTGGATCATAGAAGATCTACAAGTGGATATGTATTTAACCTGTTTGGAGGTGCAGTCAGTTGGATGAGCAAGATACAGTTTGTAGTGGCACTTTCAACTACAAAGGAAGAATACATGGCAGCCACTCATGCAAGCAAGGAAGCAGTTTGGTTGCAGCGATTGTGTTCAAGTATGGGGTTGGTACGGCGAGCTATCAGGATAGACTGTGACAACCAAAGTGAAATTTTCTTGCAAAACAACCCTGCTTATCATTCAAATACAAGGCACATTGATGTTCAATATCACTTTGTGAGGGATATAGTTGAGGATAAAAGGGTGTTGTTCGTAAAGGTGGACACTTTGAAGAATGCTACAGATGCATTGACAAAGTTTGTGACACTGAGAGGTTTTCTTGGTGTATAGAAACAATGGGTGTTGCAGGGCTAAACCAATGACTGAGCTCTCCTATGGCCCCTTTTGGAAAGAAAACAACAAGTGGGAGAATTTCTTCATGACTAGCTCCACATGTAGGGGGATTTGAGGGAGGCGATAGCCCCCCTCTACGGTGTCTGGGGTAGCGCCTAGGGAAATTTGTTTTGGACCCTATATTAGGTGGGAAAAACTACCTATGTTTTTGTGCATGGTTTTCACACATGGTTTTGGGCATGATGGTTTTTTTCCCATGGTATTTTGTAGATCCAGTCAAGGGAACTACGGTTATGCTCTAATTCAGGTTTAATGGATTGGGGTTTATGGATGCTTAGGCATGTATATATATGTATTGTAACATTGAATGGAATATAATGAAAAATCAATTTGGTAGTCCCGGTTTTGGGACCCAAGGGAGAATCTATGTGTATCTATGTTTAATATTTTGCTGTCTCGCCATTGTTTATATTCTATCTCTAGAATCCATATTCAGGTAATTTCTGTACAGGATTAAAACCTACCCTAGATCGAACTCGGGCACGGAAGGACCACCTAGAATATCTGAGTCATCATTCTCTTCCATGGGAGGAGGAGGTGGAGGAAAATCTCTTGCTTTTCCAAGAGTTGCATCTTCATCGAAAGTTACGTCCCTATTAATTTTTCCCTTTCTTTGTCCAGGAATATATATTCTATATGCTTCAGAATTTTCACAATAACCCACAAACGTACCTTTTTCTTCATGTAGCTTTTAATTTGTTCCTTTTGTCCTTTGGAACATGAAAATATACGGGGCATATAAATACAAAAGATGACTAATATCAGGCTTGACTCCTATGAATATTTCTTCAGGGGTCTTGGTTTCTAATGCTTGATGAGTCATCCTGTTTTGAACATATATAGCAATAGATGTGGCTTCTACCTAAAGGAACTTTGGCACCTTTTTATCATGGAGCATCGAACGGGTAGCTTCTAATATAGACCTATTCTTCCTTTCAGGTAAACCATTCTATTCTGGAGTATATGGCACAATTGTTTCCTTCTTGATCCCTTCTTTCTTGCAAAATGCTATGAATTTGTTTGAAATGTATTCCCCTCCCTTGTCAAACCTCAAGGCTTTGATTCTCTTTCCTATTTGATTTTCAATCAAGGATTTGAATTCCTTGAACATTTGAAAGGCTTCATCTTTATGCTTAAGGTAGTATATCCATGTCTTACTTGAGAAGTCGTAAATGAAGGTGATGTAGTAGATATGACCACCAATAGAATCGATAGGCATCAGACCACATATATTAGAATGCATGAGATGGAGGATGTCATTTGTCTTGTTCTTACTAGAGGGGAATGGTCCCCTCATTTTCTTTCCACTCACACAACCTGGAAAAACTCCATCATGATGAGCTTGAACACCGGGGATACCTAAGACCAATTTCTTCAACTTCGGAAGTGCATCATAGTGTAGATAAGCCAATCTTCGATGTCATAACTTGCTCAGATGATTGGTATTATGAACCAATGCTAGAAGTGGCCTTCCTGTGACTCTACAGATTCCTTCAAATCTTGATCCTAATGTGAATGCATATCTCATAGGCGAATCAGTAGGCCCAGTCAATCCTTTTCCTTTGATGAAGGAAAACCTCATACCTTTATCTTCCAATGCAGATATAGATACTAGATTTTTCATTAATCCGAGTACATACATAACATCATGCAACAGAACTGATTCCCCAAAATTTAGCTGAAATTTGATGAACCCAAATCTTTTCACGGGATGAGTGCAGTTGTCTCCAAGAATGATCTTCATCTTAGTCTCCCTCTCTACATGATTAGAGATTATCTCCTTGTATCCATAGAAATGATGAGTGGCCCCACTATTGACCAACCGAATATCCCATGAATCTAGTGGAGAAGAACTAGTAAGGGCATAAATTAGAATGTATTCAAATTTATTTACAACATTACTTTCATATCTGGGAGCCCTTGACATCTTTTGAGGAGGATGATCTTCTTCACGGTCGCTTCAGGAGTCCCTTATTCTTCTTTCATATCTTCTATCGCAATTATTCATTTGGTTGTCTTTTCTTCTTTTGTTATTTTTGTTGCTTTTGGTGTTGCACTATGGCCTCTTTCTCTTCTCAGGACAATCTCGAGCACAATGACCTTTCATGTAGAAATTGTAGCATTCAATATGAGATAAATATTTGTCATTCCTTCCTTTTTTATTTTGAGAAGGAGGCTTCCTTGATGGCCCTCCTTTTTCCTTCTTCCTTTTGTCATGAGTTATATATGCAACGGGCTCTCCCTCTTCATGCTTTTGAATCCTTCCTCTTGTTATCATCCTCGATTCTTCTTGAGTAAGCTTCCCAAAAATTTGATCAAATGACAGAAGGACATTGCTATTTATGATTGTAGTAATGAATGTTTCCCAAATAGGAAGGAGACCTCTAAGAGTCATAACTACTAGTTCCCTGTTAGGCACATTTTCTCCAACTCTCTTCAATTGATCTCTAAGGTGAGAGATCCTTATAATGTAGGATTAAACAACTTCTCCTTTGTTCATTTTGGTTTCCTTTAGTTGATATTTCAAGGTGATGATCTCATTCAAGTTGTTGACTCCATACATGTCAGCTATCTTGTCATAAATCTATTTAGGCTTTATTAAATTCCCAACATATGCAAGTAAATGATCTTGTAAACCATCAACTATTTTTTTTGCTTTGGACTCACCTTTATTGTACTTGTTCTTGAAGGAAGCGGAAGCATTTTCTAGAGGCTTGGGCATCCTTCCTTGAATTTATTCCAACACATCATTGTTGTCAGCTATAATCTCCAATTTGAAATTCCATGTAGAAAAGTTTGATGCACCATCCAACTTTTCATGCTCCTTGAAGGTAGAGGAAAACATATTGACCTTGACTAGGCAATCTTCTTTATGGAAAAGATGGATTTAATGCTTGTATTGTTTTGGGCTTGTCCTTCACCTCAGCTTTGATACCATGTTAATTTTTTTATGTTCATTCTATGTTGTATCAGTTACTTTAGCCCAATTTACTTCTTCATTAACAATGCATCCAATTAACAACAATGTAACCAATCATAAATTGTATCTAAAGATAGAAAAATATATCCAATGACAAAGAAGATAACATCAAAACCATAAGATATAGAAGAATTGTCCAAGAATAGGGGAAAACCCCACAAGGGGAAAACCCTTTCAAATATTCTTCCTTAATATATCATCATAAAAAAATTTCAATAGAGAATACAATGAGCCCAATACATATATTTGCAGCAGAGATTTACAAAACATATCCACATAACTATATACTAGTAGATCGAAACCCATATCTACTATATCACTGAAGCCAACAAACCAAAGTCAAAACCCTAGACGTTCTTAGCAAAATTAACTACGTGTGTCCAAAACTTTCTGGACGCTCTCTCGGACAATGTGTGAGGGTGTTTGTGACTGCTCAGATGCTCTCAGGAAGACTTAATGCGTGTGTCTGGACTCAAACTCACCTAGATCTTCTCAAAACCCTTAGACACTCTCTTCTAATTACTGTGCATGCATCTGGGACTACTTGGATGCTCTCAGGGCTACTCTATGCAAGCGTCCAGAGATTAACACCTTCATATCTACTTCTGAAACCCTAGACGATCCCTTAAGCTTATGTGTCTAAATCTAGGGGTCTCTGGATGTTGTCTTGACCACTGTGTGCGAGTGTCCAGGGACTAAAATGCCTAATTATGTGCCAAGTGTCTAGGAATTAGAAAACCTTATATCAGTGCGAGCTCCACCACTGTGATTTTGGACCCTTGCGCAAACTCCTTATGTCACCCCTGTGAAAACCAAGACAAAAGAGAAGAATAGAAGATGGCTTGATCAATGTGATGAAATGAGATTGAGATTTCTTCTATTTATATGATTTCCTGAGGGTCCACTTGGGGTTGGGGCTGACCTAACCAATTTCACATGTGATTACGGCTGACCCATTCCATAATACATGTATGAATAAAATAATTCAAAAATCAACTTCTGCTTGACCAAATAGGGTGATCTTTAGGTCGATTTTGGTCCTCTCAAAAAGAGGGATTTAATGCAAGCATCTTCTCATTCATCTAAGTTGTTCAATGTTGAATCTAACTCTGTTTTCAAAAAGTAACCTAAGTGGCATAGTTATGCATCAATGCACTAAAGAAAAACACACTAGCCATCATCCACAAGTCAAAAGTTACATATTTATCTTAAATTTGTTCCAACTAATTTTTTTTTATAAAAAATGGAATATTATTTCTAACATATATAATGGAAACTCATGACCAACAATGAGAGAATGTCAACTAGTGACGGAGACCAGAAATGACATCTTGTCCTAAAAATGCCATATCATGGCTAACTTACATAATCATTCTCTCAATCTCCATTTCCACCCTTGGAAATCTTGGGTACATCTCCAAAATAAATATTCCTTCTCTTCAATATGAAGAAATCTCAAGCCCTTTGTAGTGTCAGAGTACTATGTTGTCAAGCATTTGAAAAGGAAACAATAACATATTAGCTAATTTTACCATAGTTCATCCAGTTAACAAACTTAATAAACACAATTATTATTCACATAGAAACTGATGAGCCCCAATTTTGGTACAATTCGGGCTCATTTTGGCCTACTTTACTTGCTCAAACCATTCATCTTTATTTTCTTATGCATGCATTTCTTAGTTATTTCGTG